>OU426978.1:24507963-25107963 GCA_911387785.2 Aelia acuminata | reverse complement strand
CAAATAGAGCGGTTCATTCAGAAAGATTTCCAGAAACCAATAGTGCAGCAAAACTAAACATAAATTTTCTCGAAGACTTAGTCTAAAATTATATTTTGTTCATGAATCTGCATGGTAGTGCAAAAAACAAACAAAAAAACAAAACAATATCCATAAATGAAAACATACCTTGTACGTAAACTCCTCTGTCAGCGCTCTCTTTTAGATCTAGTTTCTTTTTGATATCTGGTCCTAACAGATCTCGTATCTCTTCGTTATATATCTCCAGATAGGATGCAAGTACGAGATACTTGACATCTGGTGTAACAGAAATCGCTTCGAAAATGTGTTCGAAAGATCGGGGTATTATCCCTCTTTGGGAGGGGGGTTCTGGAACTCCTTGCATCGAAAAACTTTTGCCACAACCTGTTTGACCATAAGCGAAAACGGTGCCATTGTATCCTTCAAGTACGCCCTGAAAATTATTTTAAAATATTTATATTTTTAAATGTATATTGGGGAGAGTGGGGAACAGTGAGACAGTTAACTGTGAGACAGTTAGCTCATAGACCAATTGCAAGGACCAAGTTAGTGTAGGATTTGTTGTAGTGTAGAATATTAGTGAAATAAGCTTTTCCGGGAAAGAAACGAACGTTATCATAAGCAAGTAAACTTTTTTTTTGTGACTTGCCTTCTCGTTCACAGTACAGGTGCTATTGTTAATTTCACCGAATTTCTGTTAATGCCTTTTATTCACCAACTAAAACTCTTTGGACTAATCTTTAAACAGCCAATGAATGTTCAATTCAGAAACAGAAATTCGTAATGAAAGACGGCAAGGCCTTAGGGGATGAGTGAAACGGGAACTGTGAGACAGCCTACGAAGACACTTTTACTGTTACATAGGAAATTAAAATTATTTGTCTGATCCCAAGAAGGAAGGAATACCTTTGAAGGAACAGGCCGTTAACAGCAGTTATTTTCATTTGAAATTATTTTTCATTAAAATATAATATATACTTAAGTATTAATTATTTTTATTCCATTGCCTAATTTTATCAACATTCTATTTTATTTATTGTTTAACCGACTTTGAAAGAGGAGGTTACTCAATTCGATACGTATGTGCCATTTTTTCTGAGTATCAAAATAAAGGTTTAAAGAATGAAGTTAAGCCGTGGAGTGGCTCGAGACGCAATAACCGTAGGGAACAACAGTTTCGTCTCAGGATCGGACATACTAAACTCACCCACTCTTACCTAATTACAAAGAAAGCGCCAACGTCATGGAAGTACTTTAATAGCAATATCACCATTAAATATATTTTAACGTTAAACAAAAACATATGATTATGTTTGATCTAATACCTGGAATGATCTAGACCTTTCTGGGATGTTTCATTGGGGACTAAATATAAGAAGTCATAAACTAGGTGCTTAGTCTTGCTCTGAACATCGTTACTTTCGAGTTCATTGAATTTTTGCGAGTAGTAGACCCGGGTTCGACTCCCGGCGGAGCCAAATCTTTTCTCTTAAAAAAATAAATTATTTAAAAATAATTTAAAAAAGGTGGGTCACCCACAATTATGATTAGAATAATATAAAATTGACGTAAGTCAATAAATACCATAAATTGGACAAAAATTGTCCACTTCCCGCTACTACTCGCAAAAATTGCGAGATCGGGGGAGTAGGTGTCAGTGAAGAGGAAGGATCTGCTCTGCTTGAAGCCGAGCTCTGTGGTGCAGTGGTTAGCTAGCATCCGCGCATGTCACGCGGGAGACCCGGGTTCGACTCCCAGCGGAGCCAAATCTTTTCTCTTCAAAAAATAAATTATCTACAAATATATCATTTTTGTTTTCATTTAAATGCCTTTTTAATAAATTTGTCAGTCGCTGAATATTTCCCCCTCCATTCTTTAGGTGAGGTAAAGGGATGTTCCAGTGGAGGACTCTTGAATGTGACATCGTACTGTTAACATGGACTCTTGAATGTGACTTCATACTGTTAATATGTACTCTTAGATGTGATTTCGGACAGTGAACATGAAATGATCATGATAGGAAGTGATAGAGTGTCCCTTCAGGAATTACAAAGTCTCATTAGTGACTTGTTGATTGAAATGGTAATCCATAGTGAGTTTTAACTATTTGATTAGTTAAACATTTTAAAGAGTGTTTCAAGTTAGTGATATTAAGATGGTAGTCAGGCTGACAAGACTCCAAGCTTTTTTCATTATGTGGCGCTATTGGCTAATTAATCTATCAAAGGTTGAAATAGTGGAGGGACCTGTCATAGATCCAGGGAGTATCTAGATGAGTACCCAATGTGTATATATGTTTGATTATTTTGTAATATAGTAGTTTTACTATATTGTTGCATTTGGTTTAATCATATTTGTTTTATTTGTCTATTATTAACCGACTTCGAACGAAAGAGGAGGTTACTCAATTCGATACGTATGTGCCTTTTTTTTTTTTTTTCTATGTATGTCCACCGATTACTCCGAGATGGATGGACCAATTGGAACGAAACTTTTTGCATCTTGTAGAGTATTTTCCCGAGGTGGTCCCAATTAAAACATTTTTTGGGTTCTTAATTTATTTAAGATGTTATCGGGAAAAAACATGAAAATAATTATTTAATTAACGCTCAAAATATTTACTAATTGGAAAAACTTATGAAACATATAAAAATATTCTCAAAAGGAAATATAAAAATCAATACTTTACCTCAATGAGCGGATAAACGCTTTCATTATAAATCTGCTCGGTTGTTGAATTCATGCAATAAACTCCATCAAATGTAAATGTCTTGGGAGGGGCGGAGCTATCATCCGGGTTCATGATAGAACACGACCCACCTTCCGAGTCTAATACAACCACACTCTGAAAAATAAAGAAAATAGAAATTAATGAATAAAATAAATGCTACTAGTACATTTAATTAAAAATTAAATTCAGTGACGATCAATGTGGTCGGGCAATCAGTGTACCGCATATTGGAGATCATAAGTAAGTAAAAACTAAACGACAAAAGTTAATTAATTTATTTAGTTATTCACGAACAAATTAATTAAAGTTACGCTAAATGAAACCCAGTTCAAATATAAAATAAATTTTATTTGTAGGGACGTCCCCCTTCTCTAGGAGAATAGAAAATCTAAAAATTTATGACATTCTCCATTACTTTGCAGAGCACAACTTATATTTAATATCTGAAATGTTGTGTAGAATCAGATTTTTAAAATCAGGTAATATTTTTATAAGTGTATTTATTATCTTCATCCTCAATCATGATTTATAGCCTCAAATTTCCTCATAGAACTTGTGATCCCTGAATCCTGAGAATCACGCAAACTGGAACTTGAGTACTTGAGGAAACCTGGACAAGAGACTGACAATGGAGAACCCACATCGAACTAAAAAGGAAAAAACTCAACAAACGATTTGCAAAGTCATTCGAGTCCTAAGTATTGAGGAAGAGGCACCGCGCGAACACAGTATGTGACAAACGACTGCACAAGGACCTGAATATCCCAAGAGTCATAGATACAGCCACACAATACTACAAAAATTTAAACCAAAGACTAACTTCCAACATAAACCTCTTACAACAGACACTAACATCTAACACAAATTCCTACATTCCAACCCTACGACTTTTGAGGCGTTGGATTAATCTGGAAAACCAGGCATTTGCTTATTGCTAATTTTCTGATTGCACAAATCACATAAACTAGGGTGATCATTTGTATCTGTGTTTAATAATAAAAATATGAATCGTTAAAATTTCGTAAAAAATGCCTATATAGTGGCTATTTGTTTTCACAATTAAACCAACTGAATTGCTGTCAACAGTACCTAACGGGATCTTAGAATTGATTAATTGTTCATCGACCGAATTGGTGTTCAGACTTAACAAAGATTAAGTTATCTATAATGTAAGCTATAGTAATATAGCTTAAAACCTATGTTGGGTATAACTCAACTTACCTTATATTGGACCCCTCTTCAGTAATACTATGTGTCCTAACTTATACAATTATTATAAGTTAGACGTTTTTTTGTGTTGCTCATATGAAAGTTCATATCCCGATTACATTTAAATAGTAATTTTATTTGTGGAATTAGACGTCATATAACCTCAATGCTTCCGTAGAATAAACAATCCTCTCATTAATAACTGTTCAATTCAGGTTTCAGTTTTCCAAAGAATTGAGCATGTACAAAAACAAAACTAAGTGCGTCCCTAGAACCGACACTCTCTCTAAGTGTTTATTAAAATATCGGCCTAATTTTGTTCTTTATAATTTCATTATAATTTATACATAGACTCATACACATTGTAACCATTGGGACACTTATATATTATTATATTAATGACTTATGTACCAGGCCCGTGCCTCCCCCGCTATTAAAATACTAAATATTTCTATCTTTCTTTCTTCGTCACCGATAACATAAAATTGGAACCCCGTGTGAAAGAAATCCGAAAATCCAACTATTTTCTAGTGCGCCCCCCCCCCTGCCACTAAAATACAAAATGAATATATTTTCAAAAACAGCCTCGCCGAAAACATAAAATTGGACCCCCGTTTTATAAAAATCCGAAAATGTTACCATTTTCAAAATTATAGCACCCCCCCCCCCCTCACTCTAACGTTAAAATAAATATTAATGCTAGCGGATACCTGAAGGAGTGGTTGAATTTGACTTGGAAAAGGTTGAAATTGAAATGGAAAAGGTTGAATTTGACTTGGCAATGCTGTATATCAAAACAATATGCTGTCTTTTTATATATCTAAATTAATGAAAATCTTAAAATTCTTTCCCAATAAAGAATCAGTGTACACCAACAGCAAATTAAAAAAAAAACTTGAACTATTAAAAATAATAATAATAATAGATTGGACAGATAAAAAATAACAGCTTTAATAATTTTACTTTACATATTTACATAATCCAAAATAGCTTCGATTTCTTTAAAAATATTCTAAATAATTTTTCAAGGAAAAAAGGATATCAGCGTCTACCGATAGCTCCGAAGCTTTTGCATGAGTATTAATTATTTATCCGGTCATTCACAGAGAACTATTGATTTCCCAAATATCCGCGCGTTAACCCTGATAAAATATTCGTTGCGGAACAATTGAGGGAGGATACCACGAATGAATAACTTAATCATAGGTTGAATAAAACGGAAGTTTTTCAATTTACATAAATGCCATAATTTAGGATTAGAAAATTTTAAATATTGTGACGTTAAACCAAAACATACGTTTACTTTTTTACGTTGTACAACTTAAAGAACTGCTTGCAACGGTTACAGACATGTATTAGTAGGTGATCATATTATTATTTGAGTTTTGTTTGTCTGACAACTTTTGTCTTATAATATTACGCCAATAACATTATTTTAACTCGCAAGAGTTTTACAATATCAATTTGTTTAATAAAATGAAATCAATATTTGTTCAAGATATTTGAGAAAATAATTGACAACACTGTAGGTAGGAAGGGGGGAATGTGTACATGTGTGTGCATATTTGTACATTATAGGGAGATACCTTTAATGTGTCAACGGCTTTGCAAGAAAGGGATTCCACGGAGATGACACTGCTTTAATTTATTATTCAGTTAAGAGTACCCGATTTATAAGGACAATCCGCGGCTTCTTTTTTTGTATTTAAATAAATTATAAATATAAATATAAAGTTGCATTTTTCATAACATTTTTACCTTTTCCAGTAATTAAATTTATTATACAGTTTTACTTTAATAATCATTACTATTATTCAACACAAAAATTCTTTTAATAAAAAAATCTGGTGCGTGCGCGCAACACACAACTTTCACTTACCAACTTACTTAGATTAGAAATTGACGTGTTTTGCTAAATATCATTTCCCAAAGTCACACATTTTTCTACATTCATATCTTATTTTTGTTAATCGTTAAAGCCGTTTTTGAGTAAATAAAAAACCCCGTAAAAATGATACAAAATGTATTAAGTAAAGTCCCCCCTCCTGTAGATCAATTTTGATGAAATTTTTACAGTCATATCTCGGGCATATAAATACATCAAATACCAAGTTTGATTAAAATCGTTAAAACCGTTTTTGAGTAAATAAAAAAAACACGTGAAAATGATAGAAAATTTATTAAGTAAAGTCCCCCCTCCTGTTGATCAATTGTGATGAAATGTTGGTTATCACATCTCTGGCATATAAATACATCAAATACCAAGTTTGATCAAAATCGTTAAAACCGTTTTTGAGTAAATAAAAAAAACATGTGAAAATGATACAAAATTTATTAAGTAAAGTCCCCCCTCCGGTTGATCAATTTTGATGAAATTTTTACAGTCATATTTCAGGCATATAAATAGATCAAATACTCAGTTTAATCAAAATCGTTAGAGCCGTTTTTGAGAAAATCGAAAAAAACTTAAAAAGTTATTAAATAAAGTACCCCCTCCCTTTGAGCAAATTTGATGAAATTTTCGCTGTCACATCGCGGGCTTATACATACTCTAAATACCCAATTTCAGGTTCGCACGGTTTATAGTTTTTGAGCTAGTCTGTTCACACACACACACACACACAGACACACAGACAGACACACACACACACAGACCATTTCGCGGGACTTGGTTATTTTGACTCAGGGGATCCCAAAACGTGTATTTCCGTTGAAAACAGGAAGTCGAAAATTTTCACGATCGCAATACTTCCACTTACTATATATTTCATATATAGGTAAGTGAAAGTAATAAGTGAAAGTAAAAAAATCTGGTGCTTGCGCGCAACACACAACTTTCACTTACCAACTTACTTAGATTAGAAATTGACGTGTTTTGTTAAATATCATTTACCGAAGTCACATATTTTTCTACATTCATATCTTATTTTTATTAATCGTTAAAGCCGTTTTTGAGTAAATAAAAAACCCCGTGAAAATGATACAAAATTTATTAAGTAAAGTCCCCCCTTCGGTTGATCAATTTTGATGAAATGTTGGCTATCACATATTTGGCAAATACATACATCAAATACCCAGTTTGGTCACAATCGTGAAAGCCGTTTTTGAGTAAATAAAAAAAGCACGTAAAAATGATACAAAATTTATTAAGTAAAGTGCCCCCTGCGGTTGATCAATTTTGATGATATTTTTACAGACATATCTCGGGCATATAAATAGATCAAATACCCAGTTTGGTCACAATCGAAAAAGCCGTTTTTGAGTAAATAAAAAAAGGACGTAAAAATGATAAAAAATTTATTAAGTAAAGTGCCCCCTGTGGTTGATCAATTTTGATGAAATTTTTACAGACATATCTCGGGCATATAAATAGATCATATACCCAGTTTGATCAAAATCGTTAAAGCCGATTTAGAGTAAATAAAAAAAACACGTGAAAATGTTACAAAATTTATTAAGTAAAGTCCCCCCTCCGGTTAATCAATTTTGATGAAATTTTTACAGTTATATCTCGGGCATATAAATAGATGAAATACTCAGTTTAATCAAAATCGTTAGAGCCGTTTTTGAGAAAATCGAAAAAAACCTAAAAAGTTATTAAGTAAAGTCCCCCCTCCCTTTAAGTAATTTTGATGAAATTTATGCTGTCACATCGCAGGCATATACCTACACTAAATACCCAATTTCAGCATCGCACGGTTTATAGTTTTTGAGCTAGTCTGTTCACATACACACACACACACACACACACACACACACACACACACACACACAGACACACACACACACACAGACCATTTCGCGGGACTTGGTCATTTCGACTCAGGGGACCCCAAAACGTGTATTTCCGTTGAAAACCGGAAGTCGAAAATTTTCACGATCGCAATACTTCCACTTACTATATATTTCATATATAGGTAAGTGAAAGTAAAAAAATCTGGTGCGTGCGCGCAACACACAACTTTCACTTACCAACTTATTTAGATTAGAAATTGACGTGTTTTGTTAATTGCCACTTCACAAAATCACAAATTTCTCCACATTCATTTCTTATTTTTGCCGTTTATGAGTAAATGAAAAACACACGAGAAAATGATACAAAATTTATTAAGTAAAGTACCCCCTCTATTTGATCAATGTTGATGAAATTTTTACAGTCATATCTCGGGCATATAAATACATCAAATACCCAGTTTGATCAAAATCGTTAAAGCCGATTTAGAGTAAATAAAAAAACACGTGAAAATGTTACAAAATTTATTAAGTAAAGTCCCCCCTCCGGTTAATCAATTTTGATGAAATGTTAGCTATCACATATTTGGCATATACGTACATCAAATACCCAGTTTGGTCACAATCGTGAAAGCCGTTTTTGAGTAAATAAAAAAAGCACGTAAAAATGATACAAAATTTATTAAGTAAAGTGCCCCCTGCGGTTGATCAATTTTGATGAAATTTTTACAGACATATCTCGGGCATATAAATAGATCAAATACTAAGTTTAATCAAAATCGTTAGAGCCGTTTTTGAGAAAATAAAAAAAAAACGTGAAAATGTTACAAAATTTATTAAGTAAAGACCCCCCTCCGGTTAATCAATTTTGATGAAATTTTTACAGTCATATCTCGGGCATATAAATACATCAAATACCCAGTTTGATCAAAATCGTTAAAGCCGATTTAGAGTAAATAAAAAACACGTGAAAATGTTACAAAATTTATTAAGTAAAGTCCCCCCTCCGGTTAATCAATTTTGATGAAATTTTTACAGTCATATCTCGGGCATATAAATAGATGAAATACTCAGTTTAATCAAAATCGTTAGAGCCGTTTTTGAGAAAATCGAAAAAAAACCTAAAAAGTTATTAAGTAAAGTACCCCCTCCCTTTAAGTAATATTGATGAAATTTATGCTGTCACATCGCGGGCATATACCTACACTAAATACCCAATTTCAGGTTCCCACGGTTTATAGTTTTTGAGCTAGTCTGTTCACATACACACACACACACACACACACACACACACACACACACACACACACACACACAGACACACACACACACACAGACCATTTCGCGGGACTTGGTCATTTCGACTCAGGGGACCCCAAAACGTGTATTTCCGTTGAAAACCGGAAGTCGAAATTTTTCACGATCGCAATACTTCCACTTAATATATATTTCATATATAGGTAAGTGAAAGTAAAAATCTAGGCTTTCCGTCCCACCCCTTTGGGAAACTCAGCCTTGATGTAAAGTATGTCGTGCGGGTATTGTAGTAACACAGCGCCGTCCACAGTCAAAATCATGAAGGATTTTGGATCGCATTTTTAAATACGGACCCGGAGTATACGCTACATCCTATTGTGTTCTTTATTATGGCTTAAATATTACTGTTAGCTGTAATACGTATATACCTAGTTTAGCCTATACTATATTTGTACGGGGTATTCCCCGAAAACAAACAAAGTATATTCATTTTCTTAGGATTAGCTATACAAGACTTATCCACGAACATCTTATGAAAAAAGAAGAACGCTAGTCTGTCGCAACTATGGGTATAAGCTAATAGGGACGCGACATTGACTGTAAAACATCAATGTTTTATCTGCTAAGGATCTTTTTCCTCACTTAGAGGGGAAGAGTGCTGTAAATTGTAGTATTTTCTTTAATGAAGGAGCTCTTCCGTATTTTATAATTATTTATTTATTATTATTTGCTTCCCAACGTTTCGAGCTTGTGGCTCATCTTCTGGGGTTATCTTATCTTAGCTGTTACATTTCATTCAAGCCATTTGTCAAAACTTCTCTTTTTTTAACCAGTATAAAAATACTTTTGTCTTTTTTTTTTTTTTTATTTTGTCATACATTTTATGGCCTGTTACACTGTCTTATATTTCCATTGTCCATCGAAAAATAATAAAATCGTTTTACGTTTTGATATTTGAAGACCTACTGGATAACAAATGGAAAGGATTAAATCAGGATGTGAGCGAATAGAAATGTCAATTTTTTTAAATAGTGCTTCAAAATATTTTATTTTTTTACCCTGATTAACTTATAATTGTATGGTCATCTCCACCAATGTTATTATAACTTCAACATTTTCGTTCCTCTCTAAATATTTATCTGGGATAATAATTATATTTTCATTTTTTATAAACCTATTATATTTTTATTTATATGGAGTTAGTCGTTGGGGACTTGGGAACATTATTGCTGTCTGGTCTTTATTGGTAAAAGAAATAAACAGCAATTAAACTCATTTTTACTTTTAAAAATAAATTGTCTTAAGCTATTTAATGAGGCCGTAAAGATGGTTCTAATCCCAGCAGTATAAGTTTATTGGGCAAATGTGGATTTGCCTTTATAAACCTTTTTACTGCAGTTACAGTCATCGCGCTCGAGGCTTTATTGTCCCTGGCCGGCTCCGGGTCTTATTTTCTACTTTATGTCACTTCCTTCGCTAATTCAATCAGATACAGTAAAATGCTAATCTCATTATTCAAAGTTTTTGTTCAAACGAAAATACTGAAAGATCCCATTATTATCAAGTTCAAACCTTTCTTTGAAATCCTGAATAAGGTCAAATACTGTGAACTGAAACACCTACTTCTGCAATTAACTTTTATTGGAGGATCAAAGTCTGTGTGGTGTAATAAATAAACAATTTAAACTCATAACCACAGTGTATAAAACAAAACAAGTATGTTTACCATCGAAGTTTTGACAAAAAAAAAAAAAAAATGTATGTTTTTAACATCGATGTTTTATCAAAAACAATGATATTTTTAACATCGATATTTGACCATATATTAAATATATTACCTCTGTTATACCTATCATCCCATTCCTTTTCCGTAAAATATTCAATTTCAAATAAGTTAATAAAATATGGAAACGCAAAACCATAGTTTCATTTGAATTACTTATTTAATGCAGCTGCTAGCAAAATCTTTTAAAATATTCACCAGAAATACGGTTCTTTGCACATACTAGGGAACCGACATCTATGTATGAATATGTTTGGGTTTTAACAGGTCAATCTTCAACAGGTCAATGTCCAAAACATCGGTGTTTTATTCATTAATTATAAAAAACAACATGTTTACACTTAAACATCGATTTAAATATGTTTATGTTGATGTTTAAAGAATGTATTTGTTAAAAACCATCGATGTCGCATCCCTAGGTTGTACGAGAATCTTTTAGATTTTTTTTTTTTAATTTTTTTTCAAGAGCCTTTTAGAATATTCTATTTTTGATTAATAATATAGCTGTGGGCTAGAGGATTAGTCTTGCTCTTAAAATCGAATCATATGGCTATTGTATCGTTAAAAGTAGTTAATTTTTTTAACTTTGTTAATAATTTGAGTTTTTATTGTTTTTCTGACATTGTGAATTATTATTGTTTGTAAACAAAAATTATTTAAACCCACCTTAAAGTTACAGTATTTTTAATATTAGTAATTATTGCAATTTTAATTTATCAACTCTATGATTAGATTCCTGCTTAGCATAATCTCAAATTTCCATTGACAATGGAAATATAAGACAGTGTAACAGGCCATAAAATGTATGACAAAATAAAAAAAAAAAAAAAAAGACAAAAGTATTTTTATACTGGTTAAAAAAAGAGAAGTTTTGACAAATGGCTTGAATGAAATGTAACAGCTAAGATAAGATAACCCCAGAAGATGAGCCACAAGCTCGAAACGTTGGGAAGCAAATAATAATAAATAAATAATTATAAAATACGGAAGAGCTCCTTCATTAAAGAAAATACTATCAATGTTTTATTTTAGAAACATCGACCAAAAAACATCGATGTTTTGCGACTTTAACACCCCAAATAAAAAAAAATGAACTGGTTTAAGGAATACAGGACGTTCATTCCCGTTCAGTAGAGGGATGTAACAATCTTCCATATAGTTATATTTTATACATATACCGATTCCACAATAATTTTTAATTACTATAGTTTGTAATGATGTTTTTAATAAATGCCACTGAAATTCATTTATTTACTTATCTAAAAGGTAATATCAGTATTACAGCAAAGTGTAGCCGGGTTTAGATACTTTATAATAAATACAGAATAAAATGACTGAACAACCATCATTAGGCATTAATACCGCTGTAGATTATGATCATAAATAATGGAATTGTTCACTGTGGGACATGGAGGGACGATGTCCGCCTCCCACGAGAGGGCATTGTCCTTTTTAAGAATTTATATTCTTCCTACTCGATTTGATCCTGTATATCATTGAAATTTTAATGTATCTGTAATGGCTAAGAGTGTCATAGTAATCGAAATATAGCTAAAGCATTGATTGAAGTTAAAATTTAATGCTTCGAGCTCACAGAATCTATATAGACTATCTAATTCTACTTAGAGGTTGGAAATACTTATAGAATAAACCCCCAATTATGGTTCGTTTCACTGCAGATCAGCCGATCTCAAATACTGGTGAGGATTCATACGGTGCACCGTAAATAGCGATAGTAGCGTTTCGAACAAGCCAAAACTATGTTCGGAATCCAGTTTGCCACCCTTCCTTTTCAGAAGATTAAATTTAACGGCAAAATATGCCTCAAAGCTGCACCAACAGACAGGAACTCCTGTCATCCAGGATATGTGGGCGGAAAGCATGCCGACAATGCAAACTAAAAGGTTTAAAGAATGAAGTTAAGCCGTGGAGTAGCTCGAGACCCAATAACCGTATGGAACAACAGTTTCGTCTCAGGATCGGACATACTAAATTAACCCACTCTTACCTAATTACAAAGAAAGCGCCAACGTCATGGAAGTACTTTAATAGCAATATCACCATTAAATATATTTTAACGTTAAACAAAAACATATGATTATGTTTGATCTAATACCTGGAATGATCTAGACCTTTCTGGGATGTTTCATTGGGGACTAAATATAAGAAGTCATAAACTAGGTGCTTAGTCTTGCTCTGAACATCGTTACTTTCGAGTCACTGTCTTGTCACTTGTAGTTATTGTTTGTAACGTTATTACTAATTTTAGTACTAATCATTTGTTTGAATATTTTTTTTGTATTAATTTTAAGTAAATAAAATTATTTAAACCCACATTTGTGTTACAGTATATTTCAGGAATGCCCCAATTTTACTACACAACTCAAGAAATATGATTTAAAATCCAAATGAACCACAATCCTAGGAGACGTCATATATATAATAATAAGTAATCAAATAAAATATATCTTGTTAGATATTAAATTTTTTCATTTTTAATAAGGAGTCTAAATTTAAAATCAGCTTATCAATATTTTAATTAATAACTAAATTAGTATAAGTACTAGGTGCTGATCGAATGCGGAAACTTAATTTCCTTCATAGTTCCTTTTTAGGAAGATAATGTACTAAATTCAAGATATCCTGTTTTTGTTTACCAGAGTAGAGTCGTTTCGACCGCTAAAATAAAAGCCGTTAAAATAGACTATAGTCCCCACGCTATCTGTTTTTATTAATTCCTATCTTAATAACAAGAACCATGCAAATTAAAGTTTACAGGTGTTTTACCGGGTAGAGAACCTACAAATATATCAATCTAATCATAATTGTGGGTGACCCAACTTTTTTAAATAATTTATTTTTGAAGAGAAAAGATTTGGCTCCGCCGGGAGTCGAACCCGGGTCTCCCGCGTGACATGCGCGGATGCTAACCACTGAACCACAGAGCTCGGCTTCAAGCAGGGCAAATCCTTCCTCCTCACTGACACCTACTCCCCCGATCTCGCAATTTTTGCGAGTAGTAGACCCGGGTTCGACTCCCGGCGGAGCCAAATCTTTTCTCTTCAAAAAATAAATTATCTACAAACATATCATTTTTTTTCATTTAAATGCCTTTTTAATAAATTTTTCAGTTGCGGAATATTTCCCCCTCCATTCATTTGGTGAGGTAAGGGATGTTACAGTGGAGGACTCTTGAATGTGACATCGTACTGTTAACATGGACTCTTGAATGTGACTTCGTACTGTTAACATGTACTCTTGGATGTGATTTCGGACAGTGAACATGAAATGATCATGATAGGAAGTGATAGAGTGTCCCTTCAGGAATTACAAAGTCTCATTAGTGACTTGTTGATTGAAATGGTAATCCATAGTGAGTTTTAAGGATTTGATTAGTTAAACATTTTAAAGAGTGTTTCAAGTTAGTGATATTAAGATGGTAGTCAGGCTGACAAGACTCCAAGCTTTTTTCATTATGTGGCGCTATTGGCTAATTAATCTATCAAAGGTTGAAATAGTGGAGGGAGCTGTCATAGATCCAGGGAGTATCTAGATGAGTACCCAATGTGTATATATGTTTGATTATTTTGTAATATAGTAGTTTTAGTATATTGTTGCATTTGGTTTAATCATATTTGTTTTATTTGTCTATTATATATTATTTGTTATGGTTGTAAGCTATGACAGTGTTAATAATCAATTTAATTAAATCTCATCTTATTCTTTTAAAGAGGCATAATATAAAAGGTTTGTTACTTTGCTTTGATATTAATAAACAAATAGTTAATACATTTTTTTATTATTATTAATAGTAATATTACCATAAATACATATGCAGTTTTTTATCTATTTAAATCATATATATACCTATTTATATTATAAGCATGCAACATTATATTGCCCCACATATGCCTTTGAGAGAGGAATCCAATTCTTGAAATTCTATTATCTTTTGATTCAAAAAAGGGGAATCATAATTTTATATTATTATCAAAAGGGGAAGGTATTGTATGTAAACAGGGGAAGTAAATAATTTATTAGTTTGGGCATTTCCTAGAAACTGCTCTGGCATCCCAGTAAATCATTAATTACTTCTTAATTAAAAACAATAATAAATTAACCCCCATTACATAGCAATCTTTATTCTTAACTTCGAATTTCATTAGTAAATATAATTGTGTTGGCTTAAGCTTCCTTGATTAATAAATCGCCTATTTGACTCCAATGTATTTCAAGCTCTCCTCTAGAGCCTCAGGTCTTAATGTTTCCTTTATGCTTTAAAAACACTTTATAATATTATATTTCTTTAAAGGATATACACATCAAAATCAGGAAACTTCTGATTTTTCAACAATCCAATATTCTTCCCCGCTTTTAATGGTTTTGTAGGATAATAAACTTTAATATCGTTATTTTTTTTTTAATGCTGCTTACACTGTTGTTTTTGGAACTATTTGTTGGAACAAAACGTTGCTCTGCTTTTTGATCGCCAGGGGCGATTACAACGAACCAAATAAACCTTTTTCAACGGTTAAGTTTTTTGATCAATCTTCGGATGAATTGACGTTTTAACCGGTTAATAAAAATAATAATCGTGCCAAGCTTGATAAAAAATTTTAACCGCGTAAAAATCGTTTAAAAAAAATCGTGTGTGTTTTACCCCTGCGGTCAAAAAACGAAGCAACGTTTTGCTCCAAACTCCGTTCTGAAAACAACGGTAACAGACCTTAAAAAATGACGTATTGACCGGTTAATAAAAATAATAATCGTGCCAAGCTTGATCAAAAATTTTAACCGCGTAAAAATCGTTTAAAAAAAATCGTGTGTGTTTTACCCCTGCGGTCAAAAAACGAAGCAACGTTTTGCTACAAACTTCGTTCTGAAAACAACGGTAACAGACCTTAAAAAATTAATAATATACAATAAGATATTGTAACGTGAAACAAAACATGTGGTTTAGCATATATCTAGGCTTGTTGTTATGACCAACTAACAGTTGGAATAAACTGTTATAGTAAATGTTTGTGACTATGGTGTTCGAATACCATCTACGATGGCCTCCGAGGTTCTAGACTGTTCTCCTTGCGACCATATATGAGGAGCGTTGGACTGGAGACTAAGTCTTGTTCTGAAGCTCAAGCCATATGGTTATTTCTCTGTTGCAAAATGATACGTTTTGTAACCTGTTTAATTATTACTATTGTTTCAATAATTTTTGTGGCATTGGAAATTATTATTTTCGCTTGAATCAAACTTGTTTAACCCATGTATGTGTTACAATATTTAGGATATGATAGAGTAAATAAATACTTATTTTTATGATTATGAGACCCGTTCAGTTGACAGAATGACTAACTCCAATTAGAATTCAAAATATTTCAGGAAACCACTTTTAATAATATTTCTCTTTGAATAATTCGTTCCTTTTTATTTTTTAATAGTATGAAAGAAATATTAAACCATTACAGTTTACGAAAATATGCATAAAGAATAAAAATGTACGAATCTACCAGAAATTGTTTATTGGGGTTCATGAGGCATTAATCCATAAGGTCATCAATGCCCATGTTCATTTACATGTCTTATCTCTTATTATTAAAACCATCATCTACTTACAAGGGGAGGGCACAGCTATGGGGTCGTCGATCGGGCCCATTTTTTTTTCTAGTGATTCTACATCGAAAATCACACATATACGACACGTGTCCGAGCGTTCCGTCCAATGGGCCTTAGGTGCTGAGAAATAAAATAAAATACCTTGAAAATCCTTTATTTTTTATCTTGAGTTTGGAAAATGATATCGACATGATTCTTTCACTAATTCATTTATTTTAGAGAGTAGATTAAAGAAAAAATACAATCGTTAAAGAATTATAAAATATTTCTTCAATTTAATTTAAAAAAAGCTTTAAGTTTTCAAGTAAACTAGCTTTATAATTTTTTTCACATAAAAAACAATAGCAGAATTGAGTTCAGCACCTCAAGAAACCCTGATGTCTTAAATATCATCCAAAACAAAAAATAAAAAAAATTTCCTGTCAGGAACAGCTTAAAAATGTTTCAGCAAAATTGTATGTGTAGTTTCAAATTCTGCATCTCGTGTTGAGCTGAAAAATCCGACCATATTTCGGAGAAAATTCTACCGATTCTCATCAAATTCATAGGGTAAAGAAAGGCTCTAGAGTTACACATTTTTACATAATCGAGATATTTTTACGTGTTCAGGAATCAGCATAATGTAAAGAAAAGTTTGAATTTAATTTTTATTTTGATGACTATTTTTTACAAGAGCTTCCCGAGATAATACAATAGTTATTTATATGGTTAGAAAAAGGAAGCTTTCTTCTTTGCAACGAGCTCAAGAACGTAAAAATCGGATCAGCTCAACACGAGATGCAGAATTTGAAACTACACATACAATTTTGCTGAAACATTTTTAAGCTGTTCCTGACAGGAAATTTTTTTTATTTTTTGTTTTGGATGATATTTAAGACATCAGGGTTTCTTGAGGTGCTGAACTCAATTCTGCTATTGTTTTTTTATGTTAAAAAATTTATAAAGCTAGTTTACTTGAAAACTTGAAGCTTTTTTTAAATTAAATTGAAGAAATATGAATAATCCTTTAACGATTGTATTTTTCCTTTAATCTACTCTCTAAAATAAATGAATTAGTGAAAGAATCATGTCGATATCATTTTCCAAACTCAAGATAAAAAATAAAGGATTTTCAAGGTATTATATTTTATTTCTCAGCACATAAGGCCCATTGGACGGAACGCTCGGACACGTGTCGTATATGTGTGATTTTCGATGTAGAATCACTAGAAAAAAAATCTGGTGCGTGCACGCAACACACAACTTTCACTTACCAACTTACTTAGATAAGAAATTAATGCATTTTGTTAATGCCACTCCTCAAAGTTACTCATATTAACATATTTATTTCTTATTTTTGTTTAAATTTGCTCAGGACATTTGAATAATGATAGCGCTTACCTGATATTAAATAACACCTAATTTTCATAAAACATGATGAATATGATGAAAATCGTTAAAGGCGTTTTTGAGATAATCGAAAAAAATTGAAAAAAAAGTTATGAAATAAAGTGTCCCCTCCGATTGATCAATTTTGATGAAATGTTAACTATCACATCTTTGGCATATACATACATCAAATACCCAGTTTGATCAAAATCATGAAAGCCGTTTTTTAATAAATAAAAAAAACACGTGAAAATGAAACAAAATTTATTAAGTAAAGTCCCCCCTCCGATTGATCAATTTTGATGAAATTTTTACAGTCATATCTCGGGCATATTAATATATCAAATACTCAGTTTAATCAAAATCGTTAGAGCCGTTTTTGAGAAAATCGAAAAAAACGTAAAAAGTTATTAAATAAAGTACCCCCTCCATTTGAGCAATTTAGATGAAATTTTTGCTGTCACATCGCGGGCATATACATACACTAAATACCTAATTTCAGGTTCGCACGGTTTATAGTTTTTGAGCTAGTCTGTTCACACACACACACACACACACACACACGCAGACACACACACACACACACACACACACACAGACCATTTCGCGGGACTTGGTTATTTCGACTCAGAGGACACCAAAACGTGTATTTCCGTTGAAAACCGGAAGTCGAAATTTTTCACGATCGCAATACTTCCACTTACTATATATTTCATATATGGTAAGTGAAAGTAAAAAATGGGCCCGATCGACGACCCCATAGCTGAAGCGTTCACGACGAGTAAGTCATTTTTTGTTTCGGCAGTTTTGTGAACTCTCTCCATTGCGCGTCTCCGTCCCTTCTACCGAGCCGGCAGCTTCCCCCTCCAACATTCCACCTACCAGAAGCTCAAATTCTACTAAATCTCCTTAACATCAGTTAACATATTATATTAGATCAATACCAAGATAATGGTCACAGAATTGATTTTAAAGGCTCGCGGGCGAAGCCGCGACGGGGAATGCTAGTATATAATAATTAGGAAAAATAAAAAATAATAATAATTAAAATAGATAATCTGTATAAATAAAGATACTGAAGATGTGGTCACTTGTAGATCTACTAGGACGGAATCCACATTGATAATCACCAAGAACCTCTTCCGCTCTCTTGACAACGCGCTTCATTAGTAACATTGAGAGAACCTTGTAGACCGTGCACAGTAATGCAATTCCCCTATAATTTCGACAATCTAATTTGTCCCCTTTTTTATGGATTGGCAATATAACAGCCACGTTCCAATCCTTTGGCAGATCTTGTTTCCACCATCAAGAGTGCCAGGATAAGATGGTTGGGGCACGTACAAAGAATGGAAGGTGATAGGCTCCCGAAAATGATAATGGAGGGACACCCTGGTGGTAAACGGAGTAGAGGTAGACCAAGACTGCGTTGGCTGCAGGATCTGGAGGAAGACCTTCGGTCATTGGGTGTTTCTGGATGGAGAAGGGCAGCTGCGGACAGGTTGGAGTGGAAGAGGATTGCTGAGGAGGCCAGGGTCCTGCAGGGACCATAGCGCCGTTAGATTAGATTAGTATAAATAAAGAGGAAATTCTGTTTGTTTGTTTATTCTTTATAGAAATACATATCGTTTGTCCTATATTCTCCAAATTTCGCTCAGTGGTTTTTTGATACCAGATGCGAACACCTGTCCATGTTAAAATGGATTAAAATTGCATAACTTCAGCCAACCTCTGTTACGAAAATTTGTTACGAAAATCGTTTTGATCTCGCTTTACATTGGTTTTTACGAAATCGACCGTTTGAGTCGATAAAAGTCTTATTTATAGATTTAAAAAATGAAATTATCCGGGTGAAACCGGTATATACTGCTAGTAAATAAATAAATAGTAATTTTTTCTAAATAAATCTATTTCTTTTAAGAATTTTACAACTGATGGATTTTATCTTCACTGTTACCAAGATTATCGGATATGTTGTTTGTTAGATCGAATTTGGCTAGCCTGGAGAGATAGAAAGAGCACTCTTGAAAATATGGTTGACCGTCAGAATGCCATCGCAGCGCTGGTGGCACTTTGAAGTTGGTTGTTTTAGGATAATGTGTACGTTGGTTAAGTTGTTGTGCCCTATTCTCAGCCTGGCCATGGTTTCATTACAAGGAAATATGTTTCGATCTACAGAACGAGCCTAAGCTCCCAGTCCATTGCTTCTTATATTTAGTCCGAAATCGAACATTCTAAAAGGTTGTAGAAGATCCTCGTAAAATCTAGAACATGTACTAATACAGTTATGTAACTGTTCCAACAAAAAGTATAGAACTCTTTTCAATCTACCAGACAAATTCAAATGATTTTGATTCACGTTACAATATCATTAATGAAACAGCGTTCATCGGGGTCACCTGTGGTATAGTGATAAGCATTGCAACCTACAATACTAAAGGTCGCAGGTTCGCGTCCCGCGGTGGCCCTAGGATTTTTAAAAGGAGTAAAAAATCCTTGGCTATGCCGTCCCTCGGATAGGACGTAAAATGGAGGTTTCGAGCCTGTACAATGTCAGATAATCGTTAAAGATCCCTATCCTAATTATACCTGGATAGGCAAAATTTAGGACTCCCACTGTAGCATCGTCCAATTAGCCTTAGTAGCATAAAGTGACGTTAAACAAACAAACAGCATTTATCGGAATATCTTATATGTAGCATTATATTGCGATTAAAACAAATTATATTTCTTTAATTTAATACTATTGGGTATTTATTTCAGTTTAAACTCAAGAAAAACTTTTCATAAACATTATTTATCTTAGTTTTGAATTATAAAGTTTAGGAAAAATTTCTATTATAAATGTCTAAAACGTGAATACTAGATGACTAAGAGCGTTCTGGTTGCTACAACAAAAGAGTTCACGGGTTCTGACATTGACCTATCTGAAAGGAGCTCAACACGGAATCGATATCAACGTACATATATTAACATTTTTATTTCCGTAGTCCTCAATGGGCTAGTTTCTTCGAAAATAGCTCCAAAAATTTGCTGAAAACTTATTACCTACTTATCTATGTATTTTTTAATGATAATGATCTACTAATTCCTTTTTTATTTTCTATATTCATATTCTTACATTATAGTCGACGTTTTGGTGCGGTGCGCGCAACACGCAACTATTACTTACAAACCTACTTGAAGTAGAAATTGATGTGTTTTGATAAATGTGTGAACGCCATATAGCAACTTCACAGAAAATAGTTTTTTTTATTCACCACCATATGTGTTATTCACCATAAGTTATTCTCCATTATAATCATTGAAAAACTTTAAAGTCATCAATACTTGTCGATTTATTATTAGGTACATTTTTATCTTTTAGTGGTCTAAAAAACTCCTGATTTCATCATTAGTCGAGTTTTTTTCACTGCTCCTATTTTCATTCTCAGGACACCTATTTACGAATATTTTTGAATAAATTAGATTTATGAATCCCAAAACTGTTTAATATTTGATCATTGAGTGTATATGCACCGTTTTCATCCCACTTAGATTAGCCATCTCATGTAGGTGATAATAGTTTCGGGAATAAAGTGATGAAACTCAAGAGTGCACTGCGATCATTATGATCTCCCTTTTCCTAACATTACTTCCGTTTCCGTAAACCTCTCCAGGTGAATAGTATCATTTTTAAGTCGGATTCTTATAGAAAATCCAATCTTAAGAACTTTTTACTTAGATAAAATTTATATCAATGTTTCTTTGAGAAAAAGTCGGATTTCTCCATACTGAAGAATTGAATTAGCAAAGTAAATAGTTCACTGTAGAAATCAATGTAATGCGGTCAGAAAAACTATTCTAAATGTCTATATTACATATATTGTGCCAATGTTCGACCGGGTTCAGGCCTTCATCAGGGCTCATAATAAAGATAGTCCATGTACGATTAGCCTTGAAGACCTTTTTCTGAGGTCTGAACGTCGGCACAATGTGTGTAATATCCACATAGAGTTTTGTTTTGTCTCACGCACTCCCAAACCATTTTCATTACATATTTTAAAAATATTATAGCATATTAAATAGACCAAATTAAATAGAAAAAAGAAGTAGACCATAGAAATACTTTGAATACTTCAGTATTGAGAAAACCGACTTTTTTTTTTCAAAATAACCTTGATATTTTCTCCTTATGAGTTTTTCTTTATTTAAGGTTTAAAATATAATCAGATTATAAATTTTACCTAAATAAAAAGTGGTTAAGATTGGATTTTCTATTAGAATCTTACGTAAATCAGTTACTATTTTTAAAATAGAAAATATTAATACTTAAAATAAGATGAAAGTTGAATAATCATTTTCAGTTTTTGAATAAAGCGATTTTTTTTTCATTTTCGCGGCTCAATATGGTTAACGTAGAAAAGGAAATTGTTTAAACATTGGCAGAGTTGCAAGAGCGCGGACCCGCTTTAGGATTCTCGAGTCTAACTCGAGTGGACACACGGTGGGTAAATCGTTAATTTAGCTGGACAAAACTTATAGCTCCTTTGAATATTGCTTAAATTGTAAGTTGTTTGAATTTACAAGTTATTTTTGTCGTAGAATATGAATATGGTGTAAAAAAAATCATTTGAAATCTTCCTACATCCTCTGCCCATATTCGATTCACATGCTTGTTATCAGAAGAAACTTTTGAGTCGATGAGACTAAATAGTTCTTTTCCCTCGACTTGTAGGCCAATCAGCGTCAGTTTTCTTTTAAAGAGGGGTTTCCAAACATGGTACTATAAATTAATCATTGTATTTTATTAATTTAATAGTGTCCTACACACTGGATTGCAAAATAGGTAATTAAAAATTTTTTTTTCTAATTTGGTACATTATTCCCAAAATATGTGGTGTATTTCTGAAGACCTGTATCTCCTGATCCCATTGAATCCCATGATAAAAATTTCTCTATCTGTATTAAAACATTACAAACCATTTTTGGTAATTTTTTGAAATTTTTAAAATTGCCACTTTTTTAGAAATTTTAATTTTGAAATTTAATTTAAAATTTTAAATTTTTTGAAATCGCAATCCCTATCTTGTGGCATACCTTATTAAAGCCCCATTCAACAGCTTTAAAATGAGACCACTCTTAGGTTTATATGACCACTTGGTGCCAGCCTACAGGCATCCGAAGGTGCCAAAAGCTGAAATTTTTCATAAAAATTTAAATCTTTAAAAATTAATAACTTCAAAAATAATTGTGCCACACAACTGAAATATGGCATTTTTTCTCAAGTCCTTGATATATTGCTGCATACCAAATAGCAAGAAAATCTGAGACATCAAGTCTGAATCAGTGTGTTGAAAACTATTTAGATGTTCAAATCTTGTACAGGAGTGTGTGCGGAGTTTCGGGCGACTTTCGAAAAAAGTACAACCTAGCTCACAACTCTTAGAATATCTGTCATATTCCGTATATTTTTAAAAACCGACGTGTCAGCTTTCGTAGTATTAAGTGGTAGTTTCTGAGTATGCCCAGAACATACAATCAGGTTGGGGCAAAAAAAACACAAACAAAAAAAACGGTCGAATTAGGTCACTGTAAAAAATTATGATTTTCCTTTCTTCAAATATTATCTCAAATGAAGTCAGTATTGATTTGGCAACTTCATTAAAAACTGATTTTTTGACGGAGAAAGGAAACCCCCATTTCATTATTAATATAGGAATGAAAATTCCAAATTATAAATTTCATTTTTACTCCTAATGTCCAACGCGAGGGTAGACTTGCCTTGTACCCTAACTGTTCGACGTTTCGAATCAGCCCTAGGCAGGTTAACTTTTATTTCGTGGCGAACCCAAAGAATAAATACCTCAGTTCTCACACAGATAAGATTAGGTTAGTTACACCTACAGAGTATCCCCTGTATGCCAGATAAGGGTACCGAAAAAAAAATGCGATACTACTCTGAAGCGTGGCTCCTGGGTGTGGACTATTTTCAGAGGTTATGAATGAATGAATGAATGAGTTTATTGCTTATAAATTTACAACTTATAGCAAGGAGTTGGTTGTTTACATTACATAAAAGAAAAAAATATTTCAATACAAATTAAAGTTAAAATCTTTACAAAATGTAGTTACAAATAATGAGAAAAAAAATAATATATATATATACACTTCTTGAACGATATTTAAGAAAAATTCACAATTAATAAACTTTACAATGGTAGTGTAGAATGGTATATGATATAATAATTTAATGTAACTTTTTTCTTGGGCTTTTATATATTTGACAAAAGTTTTCTAGTTTTCAGGCTCTTCGTGACGAATATAAATATGTTGTCGATTTCTGTATATTGCGTGAGAACGTGTATCAATTTATCTGTTTTATCCAATTCTTGAACTATAAAGCCTAAATACTTTGAACGGAATTGTTTTAGAATAGGGCATGCCAGCAAGAGATGGGATATACTGTCTTCTTCTTTCTTACATAGAGGGCACAAATTCTCGAATTTTATTGAATATTTTTGAACGTATAATCTTGTATTGTGCTTACAGCATAGGCGCAGTTGAGCCATTATTCTGATTTTATTTATATGCGTTTTAAAATAAAGATATTCTTCAGCACCATCTAGGGAGCTTATATGACGGTACGTAGGGTTAGATGTGCTGTTTAGGACATTATCAATATCAGCTGAATGTAAGTGATTTTGAGATTTTTCCAAGAGATCGTGTAAATCTGTTTTAGTGAGTGCCTGTTTATCCCATATGTCCTTTGCTCCTAATGATGTCAAGTAATTTTTAAGTATTGATGTCCAGTTGTAAGGGGCAGTGAATTCCTGTATTTGAATGAGTCTAATGTAACACAATTTGGCTATATCTGTAGACGGCCTTTCCAATAAACACTGCCACCATTTCAGCATTCGCTTAAATATTTTATGCTTCATATGAATCTGCCCTGTTTCCAACCTGACTTGACTGCTAGGTGTATTTATTGGTAAATGAAGCAATAGTTTTAAGAAAGACAAATGGCCTTTCTCTATCTGGTCTGCGTATTCCAGTCCCCATAATTCAGACATGTAGAGAAGTGTATTTTCTGAAATTGCTTGGAATAGTTCGATTTTGGTATTCCATGTGTCAGATTTGCTGTTGTTTAATATCTTTAAAACTGATGAATTAGCTATTGTACATTTTTTAAGAAAATGATTGCCCGCTGAACAGAATTTTGCGGATGAAGAAAAGGGGACTCCAAGGTATGTGAATTCATTGACTTCCTTCAAAACTGTGTTCATGTATTTTAGTTTGTTATGCTTTCCTATTTTGCCACCTTTTCTAAACGTCAGAACCACTGTCTTGTTCGTATTCACCGTAAGCCCTTTTTCAGTACAGTAATTCTCTAAGATCTGAAGTTTGTTCTGGCCATCCCTCCAACTGTCAGCCAAGATCACCAGGTCGTCTGCGTATAATAGGATGATTAGCTCAGTATTATCAGCCAGGGGGATTCCCCGAATTTTCAGAGGTTATTTGACCGTGATATTATCAAACTCCCTTCGCGTCGTTTTCAGTTCGCACCTTCACAGTAACCTTCATACAGTATTAACAGTGACCTTCACAGGCCATGGATGTCACACATGGCCAAGTAGGTGTACTGACCAAAAAAAAAAAAAAAAAAAGGTATTGACGTAAACGATTAACTAAGCATTATTGTAACACATTTCTCAACATGAACCAGAATAAAATATTTCTTAGCACCTATTTTCTTAAAAAGAATGTCATGAGTATTTATTTATTAACATCCCTACCTGGCCTAATGGCCATACGGGTTTCGGCAACAGTGGCACTAAGCTAAAACGCTAAAGCTAAAACGGGTTTCGGCAACAGTGGCACTAAGCTAAAAAGCTTATCACCCCATCACCACCTGCCCAGGGCGGACTTCATCTTCCGGTGGTCTTCCCGGTGGCTGCCCTCGTCTTCTTCCTCGGGCTCCTATGTTAAAGTGTGCAGGCCACACGATTGGTTTTCATTCATTAATGAATCGTTTAAACTGAGGAAAATTTTCCTCAGTAACCAATTGAGGAAATTCTTCTTCAGTGAGGCTGTAGACCCCTAAAGATCGCAACAGTTTGGCCCTTATCGCCTCAAACGCGGTGCAGGACGTGATCACGTGTTCTACAATTTCGGGAACACCACATGTTACGCATAGAGGCTCGACATCCACGCCAAGACTGTGGAGTTTAGCTCGAAATCCTCCATGACCACTGTTTGGATCTGAGGAGTTGGGAAACCCAAAAGTCCGGGAGGACCCACCTAGCGGATAGCCGCGAGTTTACAGCGGGAAAATATTTTTTCAGAGTACTCCCGTTCGGGGTTGTTATCCACCGCAAGCTCCACTTCTCAATCGTGTCCTCCCGGATTATCTTTTTCCACTTGTTTGGCTCATTCCCAATTCTCATTTGAAGTTCCTCTGGAAGTCCTGTTGAGCCTTTCTCTTGTATTTATATTTTATGACTGAGTTCAGAATGTCATGAGTAGCGTATTGCTTAAGAAATATGCCATAGAGGACTTTTGAAGATCAGGGTGGCGTTAATATTACAAACATTATTAACGTGGGAGGATTAACGATCCTCCCTCTTTCGATTTATTATGGAATGTACATGGGTAGTCCATATCTGCTGTCAGTCTAGTTTAAATGTCAGTCTTTCTATGAGAGTCCGTCATAAAAAAATATAGCATTAAATTGTAAATTCAAAAGGAGAACTGGAGAAATGTGCAGAGACAGTAATATGAGGAAAAGATAGGTCATAATATAGAAAAATGATCCTCTAGTTTTCACCACTTTCTTCTAAAAACCATAGAATAGATCATGGGCGTCCGTAGGCGTGGGTAGTGGAGGGCAGGTGCCCCCTGGAAATTTTGAGAAACGAAAACTACAAATTAAATTAATTTGTATTCATTTACTATAATTATTAAACATTGTATACACGCATTTTAACTTTTAAATATCAATAGTTTTTATTTGAACAATTTATTGGGCCTTAAAAGGTCAGAATACCTCCCCTGGGCATAAGAGTTTTACCAGCCTGTTCCCTTGACTAAATTCTACGGACGCCCTTGTAATCGATATAATATCGATTAAATAGATAGGGTGGTCCATGTCCTATGGGACATCTAGTTGGAGAGTAGATGGTCTTGGGTTGAGGCCAAAAATTCGATAAATAGTGTACAATTGTTAAATAAAAGCCAGCAATTCGATCACCCTCGCTGGTCTTCCTCGAGGCAAGTAGACCTGATGTAAAAACTTTCTATGTTGTTAATTTAGCCCTGAATAACAAATAAATCGCAAGGCCGAAATTTTATCTAAAATAAAATAGCAATATACTGTTTTATTAGTAATTTTATTTGAAAATAATGCTTGGAAAATAAGCTCTAATTCTGAACTGCAAATTCTTTACAGAGAACCGGATTTGGTGTGCTATATTAAAAAAGGAAGATTAAGGTGGCTGAGACATGTGGAAAGAATGGGGGGGGGGGGGGTTGCCTAAGATGATGGTGCATCACAATCTTGGAGGAAGGAGATTGAGAGGAAAGCCAAGCTTAAGATGGAAGACCTTTGTCGCATAGGTGTTAGAAGATGGAGAACAGTGGCGAAGGATAGAGAGGAATGGAGAAGACTTATTGAGGAGGCCCAGGTTCCGCTAGGGACTGTGGCGCCAGTTAGTTACTGTTTTAGTGGACAACTATTTGAATGTTGAGGACTTTAAAATATGAAAAAAAATTTCTGGAAAACATTATTATTTTTACTGTAATTACTATAATTAAAGCAAATAAATAGAAAAAAAGAAAACTTAATTTTTGAAGGTTTGAAGAACTCTGTTTCGTTCGATGTAAACAAAGGAGTTTTAATCAATTTCCCACCATCTCTCTTAATTAACAGACCCCCCCAAACATTATAATTAAACATGTACATTATTGAATATTATACTAGTGATAACTGATACCCTATTATCATACGTAAAGTAACTTACCTTGCATTTTAAATTGAGTTCCCTGCTGTTCATGGGACGACATCTTACGATAACTTTCACACACTCAGCCATAACTCATATCTACTCTCACCTGTTAGTAATAATTGGAAAGGAAAATATATCTGAAAGATAAAAAATAAAAATGAAATTTATTAATTCATAATTACTCTAGAAAATTGGATGTTATTTTTATTCTTTTAGATATTAAACTAAACACCCGAAGGTAAGAAAAAAATATTTTTTGTCCAGAATAAATTTATATCTTTAAATTTTTTTTTTTGTTATACTCTGAATGCTGTCATTGATTCAATATTGCCTGACTATAATCAATGGTATTATTAGATTATAAAATATATTATTGAACTTTGTGGATGAAGCATAAGTCAAAATGTTGACATATATTGTGAAAGCATGGCATAGATATCGGTTGATCAATTCATGCTAAGTACTCTTCAGTGAAAGCATCAAAGTATCCAAGCAACAAGCAGCCAAAACAAAGAACTGACCTTCATCTAATTGTCATAACCCTGGCCTGGGTTTTTTCCTAGCTCAATAACTATTTTTATATTAAGTCAATTAATTCAGATTACTATAATTTGTAGATATAAATATAAAGAAATACAAGTAAATTTAACTGAACATTTAAAAAAAAAACAATTACTGAATATGGCTATAAAAACTCAAATTCTCTTTATAAATAAATTATCTAAAGTTTTCCTTTACAAAACAATTACAAAAACAATTCTAATGAACTAGAGCTTAGTTATAATAAAATGGATTGATAAAAAATTTATTTAAGCCGAAAGAAAGTGTTTAATATGTAGGGAGAAGAAAACTCTTTGTTTATTAACAGATTTACAATATAATATTATTTCACTTAGGATAACGGTTCACTCATCCTTAGAATAAAAGAATTTGATGTAGGTAGTTTGTTTTTATTTTTTATATAGGTTTTTAATTTTTCCTACTGTCCACAAACAAAAAATTGTCAATTATTGTACCATAAAAAAGTCATGTAAATTAAGATGTTCATTGGAAGGATGAATAATCCGAAATCATATACAAAACATCATTCATTTTGTAAATCTTTAAATAAATAATAAAAATGTATGTAGTAAAATTTAAGCTGTACCTAATTAGTTTTTTTGGAATGTAGAATTATGGAGAACACTTGTTATAATTGTCTATTTCATGACATACAATATTACAATATGGTGGTTGGTGTTGAGATAAATTGTAGAAATGTGAATAGGCTCGGTGCACACTAGTTATTTTATTTTTTTTTTTTTATAACAATAGTAGTTGTATATTAATTATTCACTTTATTCATTTGAATTGTAAGATCATGAAAAATAAATTGTGTACAGTGAACAGTCAAAGAAATATTGCACATTTTATAAAGATTTCTTTAAAATTTATTGCTGTAAAAAGTGGACCAAATTTTAAGCTAACAGTTGAATCTGCTTGGATTATTTCATTTTATCTGTTCTCTAAAGGTGTAAAGAAAGTTTAACCCTGCACTAAGGTCACCAGATGTCACTAGCGAATTTTTCATGAGAATTGATGGATCTTTCATCAGATTTTTATAAGGTTACAGAACTTGACAGAGGTCAACTTTTTTCAATTCCCCCTTCCAAAAAAAATAAATAAATAACAAAAAAGTGAAACTCAACAAGTAAATATTCTTTAACCATAACTAGAATAGAAAAAATAATTATTTTCTTACTTTATAGCGCTAACAATAACGATTAATTATAAAAAGTAATGTTTTAGATTAAAAGATGAAAGAATAAACCATAGGATAATTTTCATGACAGAGATTTTAATTTTCAAAGAATTTCAAACTCCACACTTAAAAAAAAAATGAAAAATATAAAATATCCTTATTCTTAAATCATTTAGTTCTAGGAACTATAAGTATATAGTAACAATAAATTAAAGTATCTATAACCTTTTGTCAAATTTATACAATTTATTTTATTTTTTTTTTTTTTATCAACGAATTAAGTGATGAACTAGAAAAGTGATACCTATCAAAACATAATGGTTTAAAAATAAAATTTAATATATAATTTGATGGCTAAATAATGAAAAAAAAATATTGATAAGAATTTAAAAATAAATTCTGCTGCTTTCCATAAACTAGTTTCATAACTGTCATCGTACAAACTACATGTATTTATATGGTTTCGAGTATAAAAAAAGATTTTAAATTCATTCAATATTTGAAAATTAAATATTTCATAATTAAAGCTTAAATTTTCTATAACAAGAAAACATAAATAAACATTAGAATTAAATAATTCCATCTGTATACTAAATAAAATATTGTATTTTTTTTTACAAATTTAATGAGCTAAGTTTAAAAAAATTATAAGAATATCATTTTCTTTCATCTTTTAAAGATTTTAATAACATAAATACCAAAAATAAATATAACAATGTAAAGTATGATACAAACCATAACTTACTTCCACTTGCCGAAAGAATTTCATCAAACATAAGATACATCAATAAATATTCCTCGTTTTCGCTACTTAATAGTAAAAATAATCAGAGATATGACAGAAATCATGGACAGACCATTTCACTATCAAAGTCCACTTCATACTGAAGTCAGCCCTAAAGTCTAGAGCTCTTACCCCCACCCTCTCAAGCAACCCTTAAATTGACACACATTTCTTTGACATAAGAATAGCCTGCCCTGCCATTCATGAAACACAACACAGTATAAATGGAATTATCTGACACATTTATTCCTTATTGAATATTTCGGCCATATATTTAGGTAAAGGATTCGGGGACTAAAACCAAATCAAGGCAATCAAATGACGCAATGTATTATTTATGTATATATCTGAAATATCTCGACAAAAGTTATAGTCATTTTTTACTTTTATATTTCAGATTCAGGGAGATATTTAACCTTTTAAATGTCTAAAAATAAAATTTTTTGTACAAAGAGCTCTAAAAAATGTCACTTATATTTATTAATTTTAAAGGAAAGCAAAGTGAGACTGAAAGTAATAAAATTATTATAGGATAATATACAGCTAGAAAAGTTGCAGAATATTTCTTTTGTTTTATTTTTTAATAAATACAATTTTATTTTACATTTTTAATGTACCTTAGAAATATATTTATATAATTTAAAAAAAATGGTTTTGATATTATTTTTTTTAAATATAGTTAATTTTTGTAAACATATATTTTCATCATACCTATTCTTTATTTAGTATATTTATTTATATATATTTATTTGTTGTTTATTTATTTTTATTTTTTTTTTAGAAAACAGTCTTGAAGAATTCAAATATTGGTTAAACCACTATTTAAAAACAGATATATCTGTAACAATATATATATTGTTAAGTAAATAAAGGTAAAGCATGGAATTTTTCATTCAGTTTATTTGTTGCCAAAATAATACTAATATTAACATAAAATAATATTATGTGCTATAGGTGTTATCATGTTTTATGCTGTCCTTAACATAGCATTAAAACATTAATTTTTTGTTTTATTTTATTTTTTATTTTGTTTATTTTTACCAATCTTACAATATTTTTAATGTTTACAGTTCTATATGCAAGACAACTTCTTATTCTTTTATTTATTAAATCACCTTGAATAAATAAAATAACTGATCCTTCATGAATAATTAAAATATTTATTAAAAAATGTTATTAATACTATTTTTTTGACATGGATAGATTAAAACTTTTAATTTCTAAACAATTTTAGTTTTTGGTTTTCATCAGGTGAAATTCGGGTGGTACCACCTTTTTTATAATCTAAATTTAAAAATTAAATCAAAAGTTAAAAAGTTTAATCAATTCCTCACACTACCATATTATTTATAAAGATATTTTATTTTTAATGTCTGTGTAATTATTGAAGGCTACATTGATTCAGGGGTATTTGCATGGTGAGGGATATTGGGTATAAATCCCCTCCAAATTTTCTGGAAAAAACATAATAGGAATAAATTTACGAATCTACTTTTCTAGTATATGAATATAAAAAATCTCCAATTATTTTTTTAAAATAAAGAAGTGTGTTTTTATTACAATTTATTTATGTGCTTTAATCTTGGTTTTTTTCCTACCATTATCTGCCCTCCCGAAAAAAATTTGTGGGACCACTACTGCCTTAATCCAACTCCAGAGGGTAATTCAATAAATAAAAATATAATGAATTCTAGGACATCTCTGAATGTAAACATTCAGAAATATTGATGTTAAAGTTTTTTAGGATGTTAATATAAATTTTTAAAATAACAAAATAAGTAGAACAATTTAATAAAATTTCTTACTCCACAATGCTGTTATAACCAGGAAATATTCACTGCAGTATGCAGTATATTAATTGGCTTAGGTTTATTAAGAAAGGTGCCATTGCCATCATGGCTAATCTCCACATTTTAAGTTGATCTTCACTCACTGGATATTTCTTGGAGGCAAAGAGAAATTCAGTTCCACTTTCAGTCTCAGAGCAAACACTATATATATATATATATATATATATATATATATATATATATATATATATATTTTTTTTTTTTTTTTTTTTTTGTTTGACTTTTGTATAAAGATATGTCACTTTATTAGCAGCCTTTTAGTAATTTTTAAAAATAACCCCAACTTGACTAACTTCCAGAAAAATTTATTAGAAATATTTATTAATATAAATAGCAATGATAACTTCCAGTCTAAACTATAGAACTATACAAGATTATTTCATGAAGCTTTTACATTTCTGTTTCAGGTTGGTTTCTTGACCATTTGGGTCTTGGAGCTGATTAATTTTTAAAAAAATAGAGGGTTATGGATTCAGTACTTTAAGTATGGTTTCTTGGTCAGCTTAGTAAGTTTACAGTTTCAAATTGACTGTTTTGACATTTCAAGAAAAGAGATCATTTTTTCATCATATCAGATTATTTGACCATCTCTATATCGTCTTGATATATGAAGTTGACGTATGACAGTATTGTTAGAGAGGAGTTGTATGAGGCCCTGAAAGAATTTACAAGCCCCACTAAAACTCACAGAACATGTAAAGATGGCGAGGAGATATTCAAAATGTGCAAGACATGTAGGGTAAGACTTTTCCGAAACCAGGAGTGGGGTAAGACAAGGAGACACCCTACTTGCCTTATATTTAATATGGCAATCAAAACTTCAAACAAGAATCACCATCTTCAGCAAAACTGTTCAGATGCTAGGATACGCGATGGCGAGGTCTGAGCAAGCATTTCATTTCCATATAAGTATAAATTAGCGCTTGCATTCCTCACGTGACGACAGTATGATAAGCGAGAGAATAATTAAAATTTTAGTTAAAAAAATAATAACTTCATGAATAATAATAAGAAATTAAAGGTCCACCGGTCTATAGCGGTCTCTAGAATGAATGTAGAAAGAAGGCAAAAGCTTACCTTTGTAAGCAAGAGCGTCCCAGGATTTTGTCTAGCGGGGCAGACTGGTAAGATTTTCGCTAGAGGGGGGGGGGGGCAGGCAAGTGAAATTCTTATGCCTGGGGGGAAGTTTTCGAGGTATTTTGATCATGTAACACACAATTAATTCTTCAAATTAAACTTATTGATATTTAAAAGTTAAAATATTTGTTTATATGATACTCAAACAATAAAATTAATGAATACGAATTTATTTAAGTTGTTTTTTTCTTCTCCAAATTTCTAGGGGGAGGCAGCTGCCCCCCCCAGCGGAAGCCCATACTTTTAACATTAAGGCTAATCGGACGATGCTGCTGTGGGAGTCCTAAATTTGCCTATCCAGAGGGGATCTTTAAAGAGTGCTTGACATCGTAAAGGCTCGGGACCACCATTTTACGTCCTATCCGAGGGAGGGCATAGCCAAGGAAAGCCCATACTTTAAGCAGCTATTTTCAATCAATGGCCGTCTAAGTCCCGCTTGAACTCAAATCACCTTGCAATGGAGGAATGAGACAAAACTGTGGGACGCACATAGAACACGTCGCCTACCGTTTTGAGATATCATTAAAACTCTAGATTGCATAATTTTCGAATCATTTACCCTTTTCTTATACATTTTATAAATAATGGAAAGGAAACATTATCCGTCTTGCCATGGAAATATTTTTAATTTTCAAAGCATGTTTTATGGGCGTGAGAAGTATAAAGTTGGATTTTTATTTTTATTTTTTTTTCGTCGAAATTGTATAATTAAGCCATTTTGTAATCAAAAAATTTAAGCTACTTTAATTAATGAGGTTCTCTTTGAAAATTCTGGAATTGGGCTTGGATTGAGTTTAAAAATTGACGATCTTGCAAGGCATTCAGAAAACAACCATATTTTGAGATATGACGTTGTTGGTAGAAGTGCTGATGTGGAGTGAGGGATTTAATGACTGCGAATGATTCACACCGAATTATTATCAAACAAACTGACTTTACAGGTTACTAGGTCTGAAAGTTCGAAATTTATTCCAAACGGCCGAGTGCTGCCTCAACACGCGAAGGCCTCACCTGTTCCATTTTAAAATGACCCCATATCTTGGAACTTTTAAATTAGTCCTTGGTATTCATTAGCATATAGTTGCATTTCTTTTTCATTTTTTTTAATTTCAACATTGGTTATAACACTTAGTATTAAGCTGAACCCCATACTTCCCTGGACACCTTTCTTTCCCCTCACGAAGAAATTATGTTGCTTTCCTCTTCCTAAATCGTGTTATAGTGAGAGTAGAATTATAAACATTTTGTTTCTTAATTTTAACCTATAAACTTAGCTTACTAAACTAAACTTAGTTTCCGCCTTAATATCGTTTCTTCTAGTTGACGTATGCCCTAAATATTTAAATTACCCAGAATGTTCTAATATAATCATTTCCACACCCTCCTTAAATTTTATCGGTTTTTATATCAACCCTATTCTTTTCAGGCTTTCAACAATGTTTTAATTTTTTTTTTCGTGTCTTTAATTAGCTGTAGTAAATCTTCAGCATACCCGGACACGGTTATAAATATATATTAATGTATTTTGAAACCAGATTCAAAACTTTTTCGAAACCTATCACTATTATCAATTCATTTTCTATGTAATAAAAAAAAAAAAAAAAAAAAAAAAAAAAAAAAAAAAAGAAAAAAAAAAGGTTTGACCGAGTTTGGCATCCGGGATTGCTATACAAACTCATAAAATTCCTACCTCCTTCCTACTTCCTCATTATTCGTTCCTACCATTCAGACAGGCTATTCAAAGTAAATCAAAATAATGCCTTTTCATCCCTCTTTTCTCAGTCTGCTGGTGCTCCCAGAGGGTTCAATCCTAGGTTCAATCCAAAATCCTTTGTAAAATACTTAATGTCAAATACATGTAGTACAAGTACAGTCAAATTTACTAGTTGTATTTATTGTAAATAAAATTGTAAACTTCAATAAGTTATTATATACATTTCTTCTTCAGAGTTTGACCATTTAACAGGTTTTACAACTGCCAAGCTTTCACCCATCTAGTTGTGGGCTTATAAAACTATAATTATTCAGGGCCAATACAAGAATGAGGGTGGAGAAGGGGATCAGTAACTCATAATCTTCCGTCGAGGGCGAAGTCTGTGTTCCCATTGCCAGTGTCAGAGGGGGAGTGGTCAGGTGGAAGGGGTATGTCGTCAGCTCTCTGTGGTGGTAGTTGTCAATCCTAGCTATGGCTTTGGTGTTTATTTATGGGTTTGGTCGAAGTGTTAGGCTATGGATGATTTGTCTGTCTGTATTCTCTTAAGTGCAGCAATATGTTCTTTCAGACGTATGGTGATGTTCCTTCCTGTCTGACCTATATATTGTTTACCGGATCCCCGCATGAGCAAGGGATGCCGTAAAGTCCAGGATTGTTGAGTCCAAGATTGTCCGTTGGATTGGGCAGGATCTGTCCGACTTTCCTGTCTGTGGTGGAAATTGTTTTGATTTTGTTTTTTGTGAGTATTCTGGCTATTATTTTCGAGGTGCCTTTTACGAAGGGGATGATAGCTATGGGTTTTTTTCTATTTCATTTTCTTCAGGGTGTGGTTGTTAGCTCTCCACTCTCCTTCTTGTATTGACCCTGAAGAAGCACGGTGGGTGAAAGCTTGGCAGTTGTAAAACCTGTTATATGGCCAAACTCTGAAGAAGAAATGCATATAATGGATTCATAATATGGGAACTTTAAACAACATTCAGTAAATTATGTATGTTTTCAAATTATCTCAGAATCTACGCGCTTTACAAAAAATCTCATCGTATAACAATGTTTTCTTTAACATGAAGAACAGCTACGTACTACAACAAAAAATATTTCAATTAACCGTATAGGTATATTACTTTTTTAACGAGTTTTATTCATTGAACACTTAAATTACAAGCCAAAATTATGAATATCCCTTAATTAGGAACACTCAGTTCAAATTTTATTGGCCAAACTATTTTATTTAGAATATAATTCATAAAAACATTTTCACCAGTAAAAGCAAAAAAAAAAAAAAAAAGTTACGATATTTTTGTACCGTGCATAGATTTTATGATAATCTAATTTTAAGAAACGTGTTCTTTTGATTTTGGCGAAAAGATTGACCATTGCCAGAGACTCGAACCCGGGTCTCCCCATTACCGTTGCGCAATCCACCCCCCCCCCCCCACCAAGGGGTGCGCAAACCAACTACGCTACCCTCGCCATTGTCCCAGCCATTTCAATCGGTGGAAAAATAGGAAGAGTTAAGAGAATCGAAACTTCATTCAATGAATTTTGTTTAATTTTTACTTATTTTTCGATTTTATCAAAATTGGTCAAACGGAGGGGGCATTTTATTTCATGACTTTTTTTTCCAAATTTTCCCTTTTTCTTTATTATCTTAAAAACGGCTTTAATGATTTTGATCAAACTCGTCATGTTTAATGAAAATCAAGTATTCTTTAATATCAGGTTAAGTTGTATCATCGTAGAAATGTTCTGAGGTGCTTAAATGGTAAAAGATTTTTTTTCGTATAAAGCACCTTTGATTTTGTTTATATAGAGAAATTAACTGTCTCTCATTATGCCTAAAGTTAAAAAATGGCTAAACCTGAAATGTGAACAAATCGAGTAAACATGCATAGGAGAAAAAGCCCAGGCATGCGCAGTACGCCTTTAATGACAGACCTTTGTTTATAAGTAAAGGCGTTGTTCATGGGAACGAGTTATCAAAGTGTTTTGGAACATAATGAAAATTATTTCTTTCCATGGTAACTAAATGAAGTTTTCAACAAATACATAGAGATTTATAAAATTAGACGGGATTGAGATAAAAAAAAATAAGTTAATAAATGTGTGATATTGCTTCCATATTTATCAAAACACGTCAATTTTTAATCTAAGAAAGTTGGTAAGCGAAAGTAGTGTGATGCGCCCATCGCATTAGATTTTGTATATTATATATTTTGAATTATCTTTATCGTTGGTAAAACAGATTATGAATTTTAACAAAATCTACACATACATGTTTGTGCATATAATGCAAAATAAAACTACGAAAATTATACGAAGTTTTAAAGTAAATGTTACCAATTACTTTATTGACATTAGTTAATTTTCAGCTTATCAGGAAATAATAACACACCATGTAATCTAATATATCTTATGCCCTTCTCAAATATTCTGCCCTTTCTATGATATTATAGTGTAACTGACACTAATCATCGAACATCCTAAAAAGTAAACAAAAATACTCAAGAGCCAACCGACAAATTAGATTTTATCAGTTCTTCATTATGTATGAGAGTCATTTTTCTAGCTTTCGCGTGACTAAAATCATAATTTTTTTTAACTTAAATTCAATTCTGCCCCATGTTGAAGTTACTCTTGACACCGTTAACAGTCCGATATGTTTCATCGTAAAGTTAGGAGCAAACAACGCCCTGCTACGTCTTTTATCATGGTATTACTAATTTATAATAATAATAATAATATAATATTACTTACGCAGTATAATTACGAACACTAATTACTCATTTATTTGATTGCATAGTATAAATTGAGTTTAATTATTCAGTTGCCGATTGTAGCTTAATTGTGAGAGTTATAAATAAATTTTGTATAAATTAAAATACAAAGTTAAAATATATATATTCACAGTAGACCCTGGATTATCCGTTGGGGGTGGGGTCGCACGGTTAAATGAATAGTTAATCGAAATGCTTCATATTTAATGAATAACATAAATATGTAAAAAATAGTATTCAAAGGGATTTGAATATAATTATGAAGTAACCAGTCTTTATTTTTGCTGTAATGATTTTTCTTTCCCCGTCACACAGTGCTTCGAGTATATGGAGTTTTTGGACAAAATTCTTTTGACCATGGAATATTATAGGGAATGCTGAGCTGATTACGAATAAACCTCATATGCGGGGTCGGAAATAATATTTGACCAAGTTAGAGCCAAAAAAAAAAGAAAAAAAAAGCAAATCATGGTTTTGGCAAAATATCTTAAATTTAAGGGAAATCGTTAAAGAGAATCATTATCGGTTAGTTGATCAAAATTTATCTTTAATAAGATAATTAACCAAACACAATATGTCAAATACAAAAGATACTTTCTTGATCTACTTATAAAAATAATATTTTACATAATAAAATAATTTTTAAAAGGATGTAGGTACATAAGAGAAATCTAAATAGAGAAATAAAATAAAAAGCTGAATCTTCTGGTTCAATGGCGAAAATTTCTATTTTAAATTTATTTATATTAGTTTAGTTAATTTTGAACTATGTTATAATTAATTCAAAATTAATTAAAATTAAATTGAACATTAATTTAATTTAAATAAGCATATTCTAACTAAAAGAATTATTCTGATTCACTTGAATATTCGCTCCTTAGATTATCTTCTAAATTCATATCAGTGAACAAATCTAAACTTGTTTCTGCTGTTTTTTTGTTGTTTCAGCTAACTGATAGTTCGATCGCATATTATATATTGTTCAATTGAAACATCATTGTGTTTTGTTTTTCTCTCTAATTTATTTCTTTTAGTGAATATTTTATATAACAATCTTTAATATCAGTCTCCAGTTTTAATTTTTGTTCTAATCAATGAGACAAAACGGCATCTTTTTTACAGCTGGGAGGCGCAGAAATACAACTTTTTAAGAGTTCTCGATTTTTAAGACCTAAAAATATACTTATGCCTATTAGGCCAATTTCATAAAAATTCGGCTCCAAAAATTAAATTCATTAAATGAGAGTTGTCTTTAATTGAAAAGTCAAATATTACTTTAATAGTGTAATGCAGTAAACACAATTTCCAAACACAAATTAAATATATGTAAATAAAAATAGGAGATACATTGCTTTTTTTAAATTATGGCATAATTCCGCACACTGCTTAAAATTATTGATGTTAGTCAATCTATCGTAGTAAAAATTAATATTTTCTTTGGATTTAAGTGTAAAAACGTATCTAATTAGAACGGCTAATCTAATTGTAGTAAGTGCGAATTGGATTTCAAGCAAGCGCTGAGTGCCTGATTTCATTTGAAAAAAAAATTGTCAAAGTCGCAGGTAATCGCAGATGATCTTTATAGATTTTTATTCTAAATTAGTTAGACTGCAAATATTAAAAAAATAAAAGGGGTGTTTTGCGGACATTTTGTAATATTTGACTTTAAAGTTAATAAAACATCGAGTGGGTTAAAACATTTTCTTGCCCTTGGCTATATTTTCCAAAATAACTTCGACTTTCTCTTAAAATAAAGTTCAGAGTATATTTTTTCTAAACAGAAAGAAGACAACATGAAAAGATTACAAAGCCAATGTTTACATCTAGTATTTACATTCGATCTAAAATCCCTTCTAAACTAATACGATTAAGTTAGAGTTCACAAATACTGCTTTTTTCGAAACGTTTCTTAATTTTAATAGCAATTGAGTTAACAAATAGATGTAAATATTATAAATTATGATCATTTACATCTTAAGGAACATTTTAAATGTAAATGCAAGAAAAAAAAAAAACGATTGAACAAGAATAGTTACAATGTCCATGATCGAAGCACTGTGCGTCAGTTCCATTTTTTTCAAATGACTTGAAACTCTACACTTTTATATTCCCGAAAAATCGTTCTTTATCTTCGTTTCAAACAAGAAGTTAAGCTTTGATCCATCATATGAAAGCTTTGCTTAGTAATTATGTTACTAAAGGGCACGGATAATCGCTAAACAGGTTTAATCGAGGTTCTACTATATTTATCTATATATATCGCACGTCGGCAAGAAGATGATTAAAACTCAAAATATATCAATTTTGTGTTACACATACCGCTGGAATAAGAATGAAAAAAATGCTGCCTATAATGACAGAATATTGTCAAAATAGTATTAATAGTTCCGTTCGCATAAGGCACAATTTTTCGTATTCTTTTATGGAGGGGATGATCGTGTTAACGCTGGTAGAGAGCTTCTTCTTTTTTTTTTTTTTTTTTTTTTTTTTCCGAAGTGGATGGCATTGGTTTTACCCATACAGCCAGGTCTCGCATATGAGAGCTTCTTTTTAGTTATAATTGGTACCAATGTTACTAACTGTCCCAATTATTATAGAATGGGAGTTTCAATGTCTAGATTATTACGCCCGTGCTAATTATTTATTATAACTAATGCTAAATTGTGATCAAAGCATATTTTTCCTAATCCTTGTTTGTAGGTACGTATACCATTGAGAATGCAGTTAAAACTCACATGCGATTATCCAACGAAACATTTTTTTGAGTTGTAACCATCTTTTTGCCGAAGTGATAAATGTGATACATATGATAAATAATACACTAAGTAAATTGGATAGAAGAGTGTAGGCATTTTTAGAAGCTGCCAATCGGTAGCACTCAAATATTGTCTTCAATTTAGTAGGTCGCAAGGCCATCTTCTTTTCTTTTAGACGCCTCTGAGGATTGCCAGGAATAGAGGTTGGAGCGAGGTAGGAAACAAGATTGGATCAGCTGGGAGTTTGTTGTGAAAGGATTTGTTTCTAGCTTGGCCCAATTCATTGACATATGAAAAGTCTTTATGGATGATTTAATTTGGGAGAATTAAGAAGTTTGCGAAGGAATTTGGTTTGCAATTATTGAATACGATAGGAATTCGATGGTTTGGTGGAACACTTAAGTTCAACTCTGTAAGTCCGAAGAGGCCTTATTATTGTCATGTAAATCAGTTTTTTAGTGATTTAGAAGTTCAGAGCAATGTTGTATAAGTCTGAAACTGCGAGCTGTTTCTTGTCTTTTCAGTCTTGTGTGAGGATTCCAGGTGAGGCTTTGTCAATATGTAGTCCAAGGGAGTGGATCTGTTCATTAGGAATAAGTAGAGAATATTATTAAAGAATGCAGTTGACCGGATATTGAAGGCTTACGAAATGAAGTAAAAGTGATTTGATGGGATTTATTTTTGTATTACTGTGTCATGTGCCCATCGATGTTTGTAGAGCTCGTTATTGTGCCTGATTCTGTAAGTATCGTCTTCCTCTCTTTTGGATCCTAGTACTATCCTCAGGATCTTCCTCTCTTTAATTTATAGTTTCCTTAGTGGGCCCTTTCGATTCATCAAGAGGCAGCTGTAGAGTTTCAGCTTTATGTTCTTGGACAGGTACTTGGAGGTATAGATGTTCTTACAGGAATCATAGGCTCTCTCTAACTTGGAGTACCTGGCGTCCATGGCCAAGGTTTCGCCTCGCTTGCTGAGATCCATTCTCCTGAGTACTTCATTGAAGAACCTTAACAGATATTATTGTTTCCTAGTGGGATTGCAGAAGAAGCCTGTTTGATATTGGTGGTGAACTAAGTCTTTTGTATGTTGACCCTCAAGTCGGTTTTTGACCTCATATTGTAGAGCCTCTGTATAAAATTAATTTTAGAATATAGTGAATGATGGCCAGTTTTAATTTTGACTAGGTTTTCCCAAATACTGATATCTTAATTTTCTTTTATTATTATATTTTCTTATTACTATTTTAACTAAAAAGCCTAGGCTAATAATTTGCCTTCCACTACCTACTGCATAACTTCTTTTTCATTATTATTAATTATTTCTCCTTATTTAAAGTTTTCCTTAGTCAAACTGATGTTCAGTTTATTTTTGTTAAAAATGTTGCTTGGCACTATTTTGCCCCGACCCCTTTAATTATTTTCTTCACACCTTTCTGCTTTTCTTTATTTCCTCTTCTTTTTTTTTTTTCTTTTTTTCTCATGGTAATAATTTTACGTCAATAAAATTATTTAAACCAAATTTGGTACTACAAAATTTATTTTTTTTTTACAGAAAATTATTAAAATGTCATTTTTTTCTTTCAAATTAATTAATTACTTTTTTGGTAAAATCAGAATGTGTTTTGTGATATTTTATCCATTGTTAATTTTTTTTCATTTTTCACTGTAGGATGTGAGGGACGAACACTTCGTTCCAAATTTTGCATTAAGTAAGGAAGATGAGAGTCCAGGTACAAAACAAAAAATTATTAATTGTTTGAAAAAATATTGCGACGCTACAACTTTACACGGATTCAAGTATTTAGCTGAGCCTCATAGGCCATTATATGAAAGGTAAAAATTATTACGGTATAAAGCCGTTATTTTTTTTATTTTGAGTGTAATGAAAACATTTCAGAATAACTTCATGTTAGTTGATAATTAATTAAAATATTCTGCTTTAGAGGCAGTTAGAAAATTAATAGCACTGAGTAAAATAAAACAAAACTGGAATGGATCAATAAACCGCATTACAAATGTACCTAGTTATAATGTCGTGATGACATGTTTGTTTACTTATTGATATGCTCGGTAATATAAAGTCACTATGTTGGAATTTCACTTATAAAATTTAGAATAGAATCGAAGAAAGGCCTAAAGAACCCGAAGGCCCGATGCGGACACCACCAATCGCTCCCTACACACCTCACCCACCTCCCCTCGTCCAATCCCAAATCCACAAGATCGGTCTTCGCCGAATCCTCCCACATTCGCCTAGGCCTACCTTATATATTTCATAAATTCTAATTTCTATATTTCGGGACAGAAAGCGTGAGCTAAGTAATTTTGCAACCGAAAAATAACAAGCATTACCCACCTTAATGTCCTCTTCAATGTAGATACTAAATATCTCAATTTTTCCACAGCTTTAAACATTTTCTCTTCTACCTCGCCAAAATCGTCACCGTTTGTACAGCTAACCATATATTTTTTCTAGTGTCCGACCGAAACCAAAATTTTAGCCGAAACCGAAGCTTTCGGCCATAGATGTGGTTTCGGGCCTAAACCGAAAAATTATTTACGTGTGTATATGTAATACATGTAAGTGTGTAATATGTCTAGTTTAGCAATAATATCAATGAAAGCTTATAAAATAGCAGTAATTTAACTCAATTATTCATATAATACGTGGGTACAGAAGAGTGGTAAGACAGGTATAATAGTTTGATTATAGGAACGACTCCTGGCCCCTTCTTTCTAGTATGGTTAATCCCCATGGGATGTTAGACCATACCCCCTTAAATAGTATAGCCCTAAAAGTTGAAATAATCGTGCAATAACAGGCTGATAATAACATAAATTCATATCATCATGTGTAAATAATAAATAATGTTGTAAATCTTTGCCATAATAAAGCCGATGGAATACAAAATGACGACCTATTGAATACGAAAAGCTGTATCTCAGAAGCTATTTAGTCTGCTGAGCCCGTTTTGGTCTCATATGTTAGCGGATACAATCTAGTTTAAAAATTGTATAAAATAGTTTTTGGTGGAAAACGTGCTCCTTGGTCAATGGTCAAAACGGAAAAAAGTTTTTGGGATGTTATTGGGGATCCGTTGCTGGGAGGGGGCTGCCAAGGTCGAAAAATTGGTTTTTGCATCTGATTCTCATTCTATACAAGAACAAAGAAGAACAAAACCACCGTTTGATGAAACTTGAGCCCCCTTTTCATAACAAGGTTACAAACTAAAATATTTTTTTCTCTTTTGATTTGAATCTGTGGACATGTTGGGTATCTCCAACGACTAATTTCAGTTTAAGTATTTAGAATATATATTCATATTTAGTGATAATATTATTTTTATAAATCAAATTTCATTATTAATAAGAAGATATTTAAAAGCAGAAAAAGGTTGTTAACGTTCAAAGTGAAGAATACTATTCTTTACACTCATCGTAAAAAATTCTGTATGAAAAAAATGCTTTCATTACATGTTAAGGCTTGATGTAATTTACAAGGCACATCGCTGTTTTTCACTATCGAATTTTTGTCACCAAGCCCATCTTAAAGTTTTCGATACATTAAAGATACCAAAATCATGAGATCTACAATATATAAAATCAATGTTTTATCGAAGTACCAATACAAGTGTAATTAACTAAAATAACAGATACTTCGCACCATTAAATCCTAGGGTATTAAAGGCCATGAAAGAAATCGAACTTACAAGCTGAAATCGTGTAGTCCTACTTCCTTCTCCGAGATATCAGACACAAAAGCTAGTTTCGGCTTGGCCGAGGATTCGGCCGATTTTTGGCCGAAACTTCGGTCCGTCACTAATTTTGTATTTTCCGTATTTATTTCTTCCCTTCTTCTTTACCGGCTTTCATCAACGATTTTGTATCTAGTTCTATAGTTTCCATATCATCACCAAGCAAAGCGAAATCATCGGCATAGCCGAGTACGGATATGTTCCCACCCATATTCAAACCCTATCCGGTACTTATCATCTACCTATTGACATATTCAAATAAAATTTAGTGTTTTTATTTATTTCATTAATATAAAAAGTGGTAGAAAAAAACATTTTATAAAAAAATATTAAACCGACTTCGAAACCTAGGAACCAGTAAAAATAAATTCACTGAAAAGTATGAAATAATTACCTTCTGATTTTTATGAATACACAGGAAAAATGAAAATGGTATAAAAAGTGGAAAAATACAATAAGACGAATAATTTTATTTTGATTTGTACAAATACCCACTAATTGTTAATAAAAATTATTAAATTTAAATATTAAATACTATGTTCAATACAACACAATCTTTTCGGAGGCGGCGCAAAATAGAAATGACATGTTACCGATATAATTCCATTAGTAGGCATTGAAATCAATAGATGGGAAGAGAAGATCCATTTAGAAGATTTTCATAATTTTAAATTTTGCGCCACCTCCGAAAAGATTGTATTAAACATAGTATTTAATATTTAAATTTAATAATTTTTATTAACAATTAGTGTGTATTTGTACAAATCAAAATAAAATTATTCGTCTTATTGCATTTTTCCACTTTTTATACCATTTTCAATTTTGCTGTGTATTCATAAAAATCAGAAGGTAATTATTTCATACTCTTCAGTGAATTTATTTTTACTGGTTCCTATAAATGAATTTAAAAAAATCTAGGTAACAATTTAATCGATACAAATATTACTGAAACTAAAATAGCACTAAGCTAATTCAATATTTATTAACAACAATATAAATGCCTTCGAAATTCAATTTTAAAAAATTAAATAGAAAAAATTAATGACTATTTTTTAAATATAAATGTTAATTCAATAAATTAATAAATATAGTGTAAACGGAACGTGAAACCGTGACCTTTAGTATTGTAGCTATGCTAACCACTAAACCACAGGTGACCCCACTTTCTGTTTCTAACGTTACATATAAACAGCCGAAAACACATGAACATAGGATAAGAGAATATTCCCTTAAAACAGAATACATGAAAAAACAATAATAATAAATGGAAGAAACCAAAAACAGATCTTTTTTCTCTTACACCGTACAAGCTCTAGAATTGCCTGGAACGGTCAGTCATAAGCACGTGATCATGTTTGGATCAATCCAGGCCTTTTTGAGTTATTGTTATTTTTGTAACGATGTTAATAATTGGAGTTCTCGATGTTTGTTTTTCAATTTGTTTTGTAATTTACGTAAACAAAATTATTTAGGCCCTTATCAGTATTACAATAATAATAAACAACTATTTTAATGATTCCAAAAGTACTACACTACTCATTGACAATTTAGTTTTAGGGATAAAATATTAATTTATTGAGGAAAACATTACTGCATTCTAAGGGGAACAACAAACTTGACCATGGCAACGCTGGCTGTGTACATAGCAACATCTATTGCATTCGTGTAGCATGGCTTGCGTATTTTTCCTAGAAAATATTTCTTTCTCACTCTCTCAGAAAAATTTTGCTTATTTATAAATTCCTTCAACAATTTTGTGTTAAACAATCCTTATTTAAATATTAAAGGAGACACAAATTATTTCGTAACTAAATTTCTAATGCTTTCATATTCATGAACTGACTGAGAAGTTTATGGATTACAATATTGATGATTATGCAATAATGGATAAAGAACATTAATCTTCATATTGACTAATGAAACGTCCTCCTTAATAAAGCTATGTACAGAATCAAATGAAAATTAGCATAGTGTTCTTAGAAAACATTGATTCGAAAATTTAATAACACTGTTCTGCACGAAAATCCTCCTTCAAACCAAAACATGCTTTCTTACTGTTATCAGATGTGCTGAACACGAATTTGAAGTCAGATTTTGTCTATCACGCACAGTTTCCTAAGAAATTCTAGTTTTTTATCCAAAAAGGTGAGTTTTTTGTGGATTTGACGAATTTTTTTTCGGCATCAAAACATAGTGAAAAAAATTCAAAAGCCCGATGATTTTGAGCGCAATGAAGTATATTTGAACGAAAAAAAATTGATGGGAATATTACAAGTGGTTAAAGAAATATGGCGTAAGGAAAAGGTAGGTGAAAAAAACATTGCCAATCCTCCATTAGTGGACAAAAACCAGATAATTTTACCCCCACTCCACATAAAATTGGGGCTAATGAAAAACTTCGTAAAAGCAATGGACAAGGAAGGAAGGTTTCATGTACTTAAAACAAAAATTTCGGCATCTCAGCGATGCTAAGATAAAGGAGGGAATTTTCGTAGGACCCCAAATTCGACATCTACTCAAGGACCTCACTTTTGAACCAAAGTTAAATACTACTGAGAAAAAGGCTTGGATTGCTTTTCGAGAGGTATGTGCTAAGTTTTTGGGAAACAAAAAATCTAGAGACTACCGAAAAATAGTCCATGAACTGCTTACTTCATATAAAACATTGGGATGCAATATGTCCTTAAAAATACATTTCCTGCATAGTCACCTAGACTTTTTCGCCCCAAATTTGGGTGCAGTTTCGGACGAACATGGAGAACGATTCCACCAAGACATATCCAGAATAGAAAAAAGATATTCTGACAAATGGAATGAGAAGATGCTGGCGGATTACTGCTATACACTGCAGCGGGAGACAGAGGAGGAAGAGAACAAAAGAAAAAAAATACTCATTGACGATGTGTGTATATTTTTTGAGTTGTGTCATATCTAGTATTATACCTGATAGCATGCAGGATTCAATTAATTATATTTTATCGTTGAAAAAGAAAAAAAAATCTGTTATAATAAAGACAATAATTTTCAAATACAATTTTTCATTTTTTCCAAGTTTCACCTCTTTTCTCTCAAAATCAGAGGGTGATAGAATTTTTCTGAGTTCAGATTCGGACTCAGCACACCTGAAAACATGAGAAACAGGCAAAATTGTTCAAGGGAGGGGAGAAAAGTTTTTTTTTGCAGAACAGTGTAATTACTGCGCATACCGGTATGAGATACTGGTGAACTTTATTTTTCATGAAATTGACTGAATTCAAACTGTGTTGACACTTTTATTGTTGATTGAATATTTTAATTTTATTTTCGGAATGAATTAAAAAAAATAATATTTGAGAATAAATATATAAGTTTTCTTAGGGAATTTTCGAAAATTTTAATTGGAAAAGAGTTCTGTATTAATAATTCCTTTTTGTTGCATTTGTTTTAAGTGTAATATTTCCGAATAATAAATATTTAAACCTAGAAAATAACTGATAAGCTATAAATTACAGATACAATTAGATAAACTCGTAGATTTTGTATATCTTCAGGTGACAGACATGATTATCTTACATCACTTTATTGATTACACAAACAGTTGGATCTTATCTAACTACTTTTACCATCTACTGGGAAAAAACTATTTAATGTGACTATAATTATTTATTAGATGATCGTTGAAATGAATTTATATTCGAATGTATTTATAATAATTTTAAACGTGTATAAAACCCATAATGTTCATTCTAGACCTTGAATGTAGTTTATCTTTTTTTAACAAATAATATTTTTAGTTTTAGAATAGGTTAGGAAACTTTAAATGCTTAACTTTTATAATCTTTTTAGATGTAGAGTGTATTATTTGTTAATATCTCTACAAATTTACACCAGATGCATTAAACAAATAAAATCAGCAATAAAAAATAAGTCCTTCCTATGTGTCTTTGATTACCATAAAATATGAATTCACTTAAAATGTTAAAAAAATATTTATTTATTAAATAAATTATATAATTTGAATAGGTTAATAAGCAAACTATTTTTTAACGACAAGATACAATTTAAATAAGATATTATGTAACAATGAACCACATACTAAAACTGAATTCCAAAAATTCAAGTTATTGGGTAAGTGAAAAAACAGTTTCTACTTTTGCATTAAGAATTTCCTTAACTTAAATTATTTTCTCCCACACACATTCCTTATGTTTATTATACATTTTTCATGTTTTGATAAATCTATGTTCCCTTGATAGATCTGAAAAACAAATTTTTTTTTTTTGGCATGTAGGGTTTCTCCTGACTATGGATGGCAAACGACTGTTACATGCTATATATTTTGGAAATTACTGTAAAAAACACTTAAAAGCTTACATATTGTGTATTATAAATGAAATATAACTGAAAGTATAAATATATAAGGTTGAAATAGGCAAGATTAATTTATGGTTCTTCATTCAAATCTTCTATAAGTTCTTTGACAGTGACAGGACTAGACAAATTTTACGCCAAAACGTACTTATAGAAAGATATTTTTCAATGTCCTGAATTTGTCTAGTTTCTCCTGACAACGATTATTTGAATGGTCTAGAAAATCCGATAGACCAGATGGGCTTGTTGGGTGTCTCTTGAATTCATGTCTTGGCATGCCAGAATTAAAAAATAACATAAAACAAAAAACAATTTTTTGGACATCATAACGACTGATTTAATTCCAGAAGTACTTTTTTTAAACTGTTTTAGTACAATTACAAAACAAAGTGTAGTTACAACTATGTAATACTTTTTTTTCCGACTCTATATATAATATAGAAAAACATAAGTAATTATTATTAAGAAAATTGTAAGTATTGTATTCGCAAATGCATTCTTAGGAATAAATGCCATGAAATCGTTATTATTTGTGACTTCGCTCCGGTAGTTGTGTGGTAGTTTTGAAAACAGAAAAACTTTAAAATTAAAGGAAATGTAGAACAAAATTAGCACCTTCGTGAAACTTCGGTTTTAACTTGGTGTTAATAATAAGATTCGAGATCTGCAGAGTCCGCCCAAATAAGGAACCATTCATTTGCAGAAAAATTAATTTTGCTGCAAATGAAGGCACAATTTCTTTATCATATTTCTTTTTATCCTGAACTATGAGGGGTGATAAAATCTTATTGAAAAAAATGCTAAAATTCGTCGTCGTGTCGTTTTTCATTTTGTCAAATGGAAGGCTCATCATACACAGTAATCACACCACCTTCTTCTTCATAGCTACAATAAGAACACTTCAAGCTTTTTATTTTCGATTTATATTTAGTCAAGTTATCTCTATGTTTTATGTCTGTTTTTATTCACTTACCGTTCTTCAAAGAAATGTTCACTCATATTGCATTAAATTTACTTATATATTATATATTGATTAAATGTAATGTGTTGATCAATTAGCCTTTTTATTTGAAAATTAATTTGTTAAGAAATCCAATTGGTTTTCTAATTGATTGCAGAGATGTAAAATCATTATTTTATTTTGAAACTGAAGGGAGAAACTACTTATTTACGCCTGATTTTTTAGTAATTAAAAAGAACAGCTGAAAAAATATATAACCATTACAAACTGAATGAACAGTGAAATGCACCCTAGGTAGTCTGGAGCTCGAACTACATTTTTAACCCGCTAATTACATATTGCGAGAGGATTAAAATTCTGGTCCTTATCTACTCTTATCTCTTAAAGATAAAAACGGAAACATTCTTCACGGTCAGGGGCTATAGGTCTACACGACGACATAACTTTCTTGATCGTACGTGGAGTCTTTTTTGAGCCTTATCGGCGCGCACATTGTACACTTCGCTTTTATATATTGATTACTGTATAGAATTGTAAAAGGTGTTCATGAATAAGGTGTATATCGTTTGCCACTCATTTACTAGATTTGGAGGTCTATAGTCTAATTAGGGCTACTTAGGCCCGCTTTACGTTCCGGAATTACGGGACACGTCAATCCCCGGAATCGTTACAATCCGGAAACACGGTCTGCGTCCTCTGGTTTGTTTTTGATAGATCATGAGTACACAGCAAACGTGGCCCGTAGTCTCTACAATGGCTTTGGTGATTCAATTTATATATTGGACGAAAAATAAACGTCAGTAATTTTTTCCGCTTTTAATTAAGGGTCTTCTTTTTTGATTGAAGACAACACAAAATACGAACAACCATTCCTACAATTCTTCCTCTTAGACTCCGCCAGGTTGTGCTCGGAAAGTTCTTCAATTTTCCTTGTTCTGGCAGGAGTAGACCAAGGTTCAACAGTGACTCCTCTATCCTCTATGTATACAGTTTCGCACCCGTTGTAGAATAAAGGTACAACTCAAAAATAGCGACAGTATTTTAATAGGTCCCCCGCCCCCTAAGCGGTGGCGTTCCTTCTTGGTTCGAAGGTATGTATTCAAAAGTGTAGAACAAGAACTTTTATTTTATTTTTTATGTAGAACAGATTGATTTTATTCTAAGAAATAAAATAGATATGTGGACCTTGGAAAGAAAAGTGGTTTGTTTGATTGATTGGTGTGAACATTTGGTAATAATTGGTAGGGATACATGTGTATAATTTTTTTTTTATAATAAAACTTTTTATTGATATTATTACATTATTCGTGACATTATTGGTAATACTGCTAATTAATCACATTCATACTTTATTTACAAACAAATATAAATAAATAAAATATATAAAAATAAAATAATCAGCTCAAATAAAGAAAAAAGTATCATCTTAATCACATTCATACACTATTTACAATCAGAACCCGGATGCAGGCTTTTCCTACCACGGAGGAGGGAAAAGCAAGTCTCAACAGGTTCTCGCGCTTCTCTCTAAGCCGCATCACTGGTATTAAAGCCAGTGGAGGCTGAGCCAGGGCGCAATAGCCACACCTCACTTAAGCGGAGAATCTGGCCATTGTCAGAACTCCGGTATATACATATTCACAACAGGTCATGTGGCCACTGCCGCTTTAACCTTCAAGGAGGGTTGTAGGGATGAGTGGAGCTAGATAGGGAATGAGCGGTAGGTTTAGGATGATGGGTAAGGTTACTGTGAAATCTGGAGTTTCAAAATGGTTTTGTAGATAAGTAGTTTGTTTTCGGTTGAGTGTTTAAAATAAAAAATAAATACAGAGATAGTCTTACATTCCTACACACAAAAACAATCTATAAATATAATTAAGAATAGAAATATACGGGGAAAATAAGAAAAGAGAATTTACCTAACGCGGCTTTGTTTTATATATCTATAATGGATTATAAAACTATGAATAATAAAAAAACTAGAACTGATATTGGTATTCAAAGACCTTATTGAGATTTAAGAAAAAAATTAATTTCCAATCCAAAAAAAAATGTTTTTTCAAACTTTAACTCTGATTTACTCAAAATGGGAAAAATGTCACACAAATACATACTTATTTACTGAAACCTATTTTGACACGCTCCTCTCAGATCTGCGGCATAGCACAGTTAACTTATAATCACTTAAAATGACTTCTAACTTCAAACAAAGACCATTACAACTCATAGCAAAAGCATCTTGAAACGTTTCTAACAAAACTCAACATGCTAACTTACAGTTTGGCAACAGAGCATGACGCTGAATAAACGAACATTTATTAATTTACTAACACTACATACTAAAAATTTAATAACAGAATGAATGAAACCCATTTGAATATGAGGAGAAGATCAAAAGAACTATGGAACCAGATTCCAAGCCAGGTGGGTTGTGTGCTATGTTTCCTCGTACCTGAAATTTTAACTGACAATTGCAATTATAATGACATCTCGTTGACAGATGCGACTCATGGAGACAAAAAAAATCCATGAGCATACTTTGTATTTTTTTTAGAAAATGTAGGACTGCATAATTTCAATATCATGCAAATATAATCTAAATCTATATCCTTCCTTTACAGGCTTATTATATTTTTCTATTACTACCTGTAAGTCCATACTGATCATATATTTTTTCTATTACATGAAAAACCTTTTTCTAATATAGAACCACATCTTAATAGTTAATAATATTTTAAAGTTTTTATCTCATCCTTTATTTCATTTATAAAATACGTCATGATGTATAATAAGAATGTCCATCCAAGAGTCTTCTTTTAATAAATCATATAAAAACATCCACTCCTTACTACACATCAGATTTTTATTTTATTTTTATTTTAATGAAATCATTATAATTAAATATCAGACGTCTATTTCCGTTAAGTTTATGAATAAAATAAAATAAAATAAAAATATTAAACATAATCGTCTGAATATTAAACATAGCCTAATACTAAAAATGCCTCTCAGAAAATTTATCATCAATTTATCATAGCGATCATCAATGTACATAAAACCTGCTAACGCATTACTGCCAAGCCATTTCAATTGGAACTGTCATGGAAACTGTCACCATAAAATCTGTGTCATAGCTTTTCTCCCATTACTTCCCCTCTAATCCAAATAATATAATATCTAAAAATATTCAGTCTTTTTTGTTGCAAATAATGCCTTCCTTATAATATTAAAATAGACCAAGGGCATGGGAATCGCAAGCTTAAAGTAGTTGTATGGCCTCGGAAGCTAGCGAGCATTTGAAGGGAACATTATATGCAAAGTGAAACGCCTGGAGCATTTGGGACCACGGTGGATTGGTGTTTGTTTACCCTTCCCTTAAAGAAAAAAGTAAAATAAAAGGAAGAGTCAATATTTAAATGAAAATAACATTCTTGTTTCGTTGGGTAAATTTTTTTTTTTTAATTTTTATTAAGAAAAACCATAAAACTATACAGAGTTATGAAAGTGAAAACCATACTTTCAGTAGAACTGCGTCCCAACTATCGCCCAACCTGCAGACAGTTGGCTTAATCCTTGCTTTCCTGGGACACCTCACCTCAAATCACGTCCTGGAGCTGCGTCCCAACTTACACCCGGCCTAAGGATTCCCCCCAATTTTCACCTAAAATATGCTCCAGTAACTCGAGTGTAATCCGAAAATTACGCACGCACCTAATATGTTCACATTACAACAAAACGTGGTAAGTTCAAGGTAGCAAACATTAAGGAATTAATTACGAAAGGAAAATCGTGTCATGTGCAGTTGTTAAAGTCTGCCTTAAATAAAAATGTTTACAAGTCTATATTCGGAACTTAGAAGACAAGGGGGTCCAGTAACATTTCTTCCATAAAAAAAGCTACCATTAGGAAAGTATTAGTTTGAAAAAAATATTTTTTTGTTGATTTGAAATATTTTCTTCTCCTTTTTTTTCTAAATCTCCAATCTTTTTCATCTAAATCTCTATCAGGTCTTTAAATGATGTTTTAACTAACTTTTTTTCGCAAGATGAGTACATATAACTTGGCAGTTATTGTCTTTTTACAAAGGCATCTTATTTACTTTTTTAGGCGCCGTCCAATTTCAATGCAAGCAGTGAGAATAAGTCCAATGTTAATCATTTCGGAAGAATAGTTTTTTTGTATGGGTTTAAACCTGTTGAAATAAGTATTAGGCTGCAGAACATTGCGCTAACAACACCAGACACTTAATTGAGCCTGATAAAAAATGAATGATAGAAAAAATCATTACGAGTTCTTAGATAACCAAGCTTTTGACTGCAGATACCTCCAAAAAAAAACAAATTATTTGAGTCATTTTTATTACTATTCTCACTGATTCAGTCATAATAATTGTATTTAAACATTTTTTGTTGAAGAGAAAATATTGGCGATATAGCCTTATATAGCCTTTATATTCGAATCCGGGCCTCCGCATCTTCGCCGCAGTGCGCGAACCAACTAACCAAGGCCGTTGTCCCAGCCATGTCAATACGTTCTCTTCGCTAATCCTTTGTACCCACTGATGTCGCCAAACCGAAGTAGACTGGGGCGTTAGAATCTAATCGACAGTAGTCATTTTTTTATATTAATTACGAGTTATTAAAGTTGCTCGTTTTAGAAATTTTAAATATTTCATTTTGTACAGAAAAGATTGGCCAATGGGGGACTCGAACCCGGGCCTCCGCCTTGCTTTTGCGGTGCGCAAGCCAACTACGCTACCAAGGCCTTTGGAAAAGACCCCCGGCCATGACCATTTTTTTCTCCTCAAAACAAAATATTTAAAGCGAAAAAAACAATCCAATTTAATTAATTTATAATGAATGTATATAAATATAAATTATAAAATCGATCTTTCATTGTTTTGATATCTTTACCTTTAATTAAATGGGGGGGGGGGGGAATTTCTTATTTATAAAATTATTGTAATCTTAAATAAATTAGCTTATGGCGTTCTGCTAATCTAAAAGTAGATAAACTTAAAACTACTCTCAATATTTAGTCAGTACACTTGACCCCTAGGTGACCTTGGTAACGAGGAAAATAGCAGAGAATGTCTCATTCTTGACACGCGATGACTGTCCTATTGAATATTGGAAGGGATCAAAGTCATGCAAAAAAATTGAATGAATTACTTATAGAGGGCACTGCCTGGAATATTGCAGCATCTAAACTAATAGCAATCATTCATAAAATATTCAGGTTATTGTTAATTATTGATGTTCAATTTTTACCTCATGGTTTGTTTGTTTAATTAACGTCACTTTATGCCATTAAGAAGCTAATCGGACGATACTACAGTGGGAGTCCTTAATTTTGCCTACCCAATTATATTAAGGATAGAGATCTTTAACAAGTACCTGACTTCGTACAGACTCGGGACCTCTATTTTACATCCTATCCGAAGGACGGCATAGCCAAGGATTTTTTACTCCCATTAACAAATCCTATGGCCACCGCGGGGCGCGAACCACCGAACTTTAGTATTGTAGGTTGCTATGCTAACCATAAAACCACAGATGTGGTTAACCTCATAACCGCACAAGTTTTCGTCGCTGACCCTATGGAAGTAAAACAAGTAAATAATTAATCAAAATTCATTTTAAATGCATTATATTCCTTTTTTTTTTTTTTTTTTGCACACTGGTCCGAAATTATAAAAATATAAGAAACTACTTAATATATTTTGGCAAAATTTAACGGTCTATACATCACCATCCTGGCCAGTTAGTGCGCCAGGATCTATCTAAGAATACACATCATTTAACTGCAAGATTTTTCTTGTTTCTTAATAAAATAAAATAAAATATTAATAAAAGAGAATGGGTAGGTACAACTCATGATGAACGGTTGTCTTTAAAAAAAAATAAAAAAATTGAAAAAAAATAAAAAATAAAAAAATTGAAAAAAAAAAAAAAAAGCGAGACTAGGTTGTTTGAACTTAGTGGGCCTCCAAACTAAATGTCTATATCCATCACATTACATTCAGATGCTGCTAATATAGGTAAAAGTAATGGAATAACATCATAAATTTTTTAAAAATATTCCTATAATTATAATTATTATTAATTACATTACTAATTAAATATGCATTTATTTGTTAATAAAGTTTACTTTTATAACAATCGTTCCTCACCGTTATCTTAGTTGTTTTGTTTGTTGGTTATCATAGTTTAAGAGAAATTTATGACTTTTTTTTTAACTACTTATAAATCAGAAGAGTGACAACATAGAAAGACTTTCATTTGCAGATAAATTTAACAGAATATTCTATTATATCCTATAATAGATATACCTTATATTTAATATACTCATATAAATATACACGTTATACCTTGGGAACGTATTAAAAAAAAATGTATCGTTTTCACCAATTAGTGATGAGAATCGCCTTTCTCTACACTCTCACTTAACAAGTATAAGGCGAACCAGATTCGCTAATGAATTCTAAACTCGCGCGCAAGCTTTCGAATTCCAATTAACGATTCTCTCGTACGAAATCAGTTCTGCTTCCAGAGATAATAAACCATCTTTGATTCAAATAATTTTTATTTATTTTTTTTTTTTTATCTTCTTTTGCATTTAGGAAATTTTTAACGTTTTCGTTTATCAAGCACTACAATGCATCTCATGCATGCCATTTTCTTCATAAAGATTTAAATATTAATAGAAATATCACGTATTTCATTTTTTTAGTTCACATAAATTATTATATACTTCATATCCCTTAAAACCCTAGGATCATCATCTATAGCTACACTGAAAACACAATTGAATCGGTCATTTGAGAAACTTGACGTATCCACAAATTATCAGAAAATGGGAAAAAAAAATTCTACTTTTGCATTAAGTGATTTCCTTAACTCAATTTATTTTCTCCGATAAATACTTCTACTAAGAAAATATTTTTCATTATTTGATAAATCTATTTTCATTTGATAGATCTGAGAAATTCTAATGAAAAAGACTAGATTATTACAAACTATATGAACTATATGAATCTCCGATACATACTTCTACTAAGAAAATATTTTTCATTATTTGATAAATCTATTTTCATTTGATAGATCTGAGAAATTCTAATGAAAAAGACTAGATTATTACAAACTATATGAAAATTATTCTACAAACACTCACAAGCTTACACGTATTGTCTAATACATGAAAAAAAACTGAAAGTTTAAATATGTAAGGTTGAAATGAGCAAGATTCAAATTTATGGTTCTTCATTCAAATCGTCTATAGGTTCATTGATAGTGAAAGGCAAAGCCAAATTTACAGGAAGATATTTTTCAAAGCACCGGGTTTGTTGATTTTCTCCTGACACGATTATATGATTATGAGTCTGGACAGTTATATAGAAGGCCGCAATATTGAGCAATTCAAATAAATCGACAAAAATGTTGTTTAAATTCCTCCTTTTTTTTTTTGGGCTTCAATTAGCCAATGTTACATATTTGTATCTTAGTTTTATCAATCGATTTATTTATGTTTCAATGGTAAAATAATCCGAAATACTTATTTTACAGGATTTATTGGCTGATAGCAATTCTCATCGTTTATTCGACAGTAGCTTTCATCATAATAGATCAAGTTGAAATTTATATGAAGAAACCTATCTTGATTACTTTTGATTCCAATTCAAGATCCGTCGCTGATATTCCTTTTCCTGCCGTCACCATATGCTCAGATAACCAATTACATTCTTCAACAATAAATTTAACTGAGGCATTTGATGATTATCAAAATTTATCGCCTGAAAAGTAAGTATAACAATTGAATTTAAGGTTTTAGCAATGATTTATGATTTTTTTTTTTTTCCAAATGGTAAGGAAAGTGTCTTATCTCTCGCTCCTCATAAATTTGATGTATTACATTTTGAAATTAATATGCAACAATTGTAAAATAATCGGGCGCGTTTTAAAATTTAATTTAGCTTTTTATCATTTAATTATATTTTCATATATATTAGAATAAAAATAAAAGGAAAAAAAAATGAAATTATGATACATTAACTGGTGCACCTTCTAGACTAAATATTTACTTGACCCTACTTGAAACATGACACTAGTCAAGACAACGAATGCTCAATTAGGCAAAAAAAATAATTTAAATAAATTAGAATAATTTATAGTACGGCTCGATGTCGATAAATGAAAACAAATAATAATAATACTGAAATTAGTGGAGCTAAAACTTGGGGAGCGGGGTACCTCATTGATAAGGCAGTGAGCTACTGTGCTTGAGGTACCAAGTTCGAATCTGGCTGGGCAGGATATCTTAATATCCTTTCACCGAACGTCGCGGTGGCCGAGAGACCTTCCTGGGGAAAACCCAGCCTCTATAATATGGGTACGCTTAGTTGAAAAATCAAAAGGGAAAACCTGACGGTTGAGCGTGATCATGGTCAAAACACCTCCTTGAACCACCGCTGACCAGGAACAGTACTTCCTTACACAATACTGAACCCAAGACCCTTCATGGGTTGTAGTGTTACAGTTGTTTTTAAACCTTAACTTACGACTGTTTCTGGAAATCGACCCAATTAGCACCCATCTTAACGAATAAATTTATTAAAATATCGACTTTCTGACCCAAAATGTCCATTTTATTACAGAATTCACAGGCAGAGAGAATTGAGTTGATTTTCTTTTTGGCTTCAAGACTTGCCACCCAGGTCATATTTTGCAAAATATATAAATAGAAAATTGACACGAGTCAGGCGTCCTCAAATGCAGTCATCATGTTACTGTTTTCTTTATTTGCCACATTATCACGCTCTTTTGTTGAGTAAGTTAACTGTTTAAATAAAAACATCATAGGAAGCAGATTTCAGTCGCTGGGCTCACTTTGAACATAGATACCTACAAAACAAAAATGGCAAGATTTAAAGTGACGATACAAGCAACCGTTGCACCTTCTAGACTACAGATCATCATTTAAATTACTAGCCCGTTCGACGGAAGCCAAAATGGGAGATCTAAGGAGAAAGGCAGACTAGCTCAAAAACTATAAACCGTGCGAATCTGAAATTGGGTATTTAGTGTATGTATATGCCTGCGATGTGACAGCAAAAAGTTCATCAAAATTGATCAAAGGTAGGGGTACTTTATTTAATGTTAAATTTTTACCTTTTGTCAACAATCGTTGGATCAAACGATATTGATTAAACTCGGTATTTGATTTATTTATATGCCCGCGGTTTGACATTCAAAATTTCGTCAAAATTGATAAATTAGAGGGGGCACTTCACTTAATAAATTTTGTCTCATTTTCACGTGTGTTTTTTATTTACTCATAAACGGCTTTAACGATTTTGATCAAACTTGGTATATGATGTATTTAAATGCTAAAGATGTGACAGCCAACATTTCATCAAAATTGGTTAAACAGAGGGGGGCAATTTATTTCATAACTTGTTTTCTAATTTTTACCTTTTTTTCGATTATCTCAAAAACGGCTTTAATGATTTTGATCAAATTTGTCATGTTTAATGAAAATTAGGTGTTCTTTAGTATCAGGTAAGCTTTATCATTATTAAAATATTCTGAGGAGGCTGAAATGGGAAAGGGGCCTTTTTTGTTTTCCTATAAATTACCTTTGTTTATATGGAAAAATTAACTTCTCTCATTATGCCTAAAAATAAGAAATAGCTAAATATGAAATATGAAAATAATCAAGTAAACATATAGAGGAGGAAAAAAGAAAAATATTCCGTCAATTCATAAAATACGTTGAGCACACGCATGCGGCGGAGTACGCCTTTAATGACAGACCATTGTTCATAATTAAAGCCGTTCTGTTAATTTAATGGAAATTATTAGGTACTAAATGTAGGTATATATGTAACTAAATGTAGTTTTTAACAGCTAAATAGAGAATAATAAAAATCAGACGATTTGAAGTATTATGCTTGCGTTGCTGAAGTATGTACAACACAAGTAAAAACTTTTATTTAATAATAAAAAATAGTGTTTTTTATAGAGCAAATAAAAATAAAAATAAGAAATGAATGTGGAAAAATGTGTGACTTTGAGAAGTGGCTATTAACAAAACTCATCAATTTCTAATCAAAGTAAGTTGGTAAGTGAAAGTTGTGTGCTGTACCAGATTTTTTATTTTTGGCTTGTATCTTAGCCTGGCATAACAACAATATATGTGCATATAAAATGCAGACCATATTCTCTACATATTCTCTTTTGCTCCTCAAATCTTCAGTCCAGAAAATTCTCTAGAAAGAATGTTGTACAGAATTATATCCCTTAATCTGCATGACCGTAAAGGTTGAGAATGAAGCTATCTTGGATTAAAACCGAGAGGGGGGATAAAGTCAGAAACATGAAAATGGTGATTGTTGAATAAAATTTATTTCACAACACATTTTTGTCTAACTTATCTTAAGTCTTCATTCAACATAACATTCTTTAAAAGGAAAGTTATGCAGAATTACCTTTATTGTAAAGCGAAGAAACAAGTTTGGCGAAAAATATGTCGCAAAGTTGTTTTTTTTTTCAAAATTAAAGATTTACCAAATGCCTCATTGATGGTTACAGATAGCAGAAAAATTATAAGTATATGTAAAAATTATAAGTATGAAAAATGAAGAGAATTCTTTTAACTTAAATTTCTAATTCGATTTTGTATAGAAGATCCATCACTTGTAGTAATTGTTTGTAATGTTACTAATTTGAGTTCTAATTGTTTGTTTGCAAATTTCGTATCTTAATTTTACGTTAATAAAACTATTTAGACCCATAATAGTGTTATAATATTTTTGACTGTTTTATAAATAAATACAAAAAGTCTAGTTGATCTCAGGCAATCGACAGACCTAGAACTGCAGAAAAATGAACTAATTTAAATATATGTATATCTAAACGAATTCTTAAATAACAAAAGTCAACCTTTTTTTGATTTATCTAACAAATATTTTTTTTATATCATAATGTATCAGGAAGAAGATATTCCAATATGCAGTCTACATTTGTAAGTTCAATCACCCTGGGGAAAATTTCTTTGACCCCGAGTTCTTCCATAGCATGCTAGAAGTAAATATTGATTTTAAACAATAAATTTGAGTATAATTGATATTACTTACCTTGAAAAACTAATGGTCTACTTTTTTTTTAGAATGTTTTTGGAATCGCAAAATGTACAGAACAAATTCTTAAACTCAAATGGAGTTATGTTAATGTGGAAACGCCATGTATGTACTTTCAGCCTATAGTAGCCGTGCAAGGAGCCTGCTTGAGTTTCAACATGGTCCCATTTGCGTATATCTTTAGAAATCCTACAACCATGTAAGATCATGAATCATTTATTTATCAATTTTACGGGTCTTGGTATATACTTAGAGATAAACATAAAGTAATATTCTTGGCATTTAAAACTTCATCGTCCAAGTTCCCTTCTGTATCACGTATTCAGCTAAAGAATCTTGAAATTATACACCTTTTTCAAGCCTTTTTTATAAGCTTCGAATTTTAGGAAAATTTCTCCTTTTTACTTTAATACACGGATCTCATTAACAACTCTGAGGGATTTTTTTATCAATCTCTAAAATGTAGATCAGAAATATATATTTTTTCGAAAATAATCAAAGCCATTATAACAATGTTGATAAAAGCAATTGAAGTCCTACAAGGTGTTGAGCAGGATAGATCCAGATTTATAAGGTATCTTTACCAAAGCCGTGTGGATATACAATTTTTCTTTGGAGTTTCCAAAGTAATGCAAAAAGTTGAAAAAAAGATGGAAGAAGCTGTTCATGTCGTTTCAGTTTTTTATTTTTTTTTTTTTTTTATAATTTAATTATTAGTTAAATTATTTCTCTGCCTTGATAACATGAACATTCCCCATTCGATTGGCCTTGATTGACTGGCCTTGGCCGGGATTTGAGCCCAGATTTCCTTATCAGTAGTAAGGTGCTGTTGCCACTCGAGCTAGCAGGCAGTCAAGTCAATCTTTTCTCTTCAATTCAAGTTCAACCTTTCCTCTTTCCCACCGATCTCGCAATTTCTGCGAATTATACGGGGGAGTGGAAAAATCTAAGTTCAAATCCCAGCCAAGGAAAACTTTTCTCTTCTTACGATGGGTTAAATAATGGTCAGGATTTTCAGTTTACAATGTTATTTATTATGGTAAGCCAATATATTAAAGATAACCTTTATTTAACCGGTGACATAAAACAAAAAATTAATCAATTAAATAATTCGCTTTCTACACATTTCTCCGTTGAAGACATCGCGCTATTAAAATCTGCAACCCATAAAATATATACCCATGCCAAATCTACCAAAAAAACCTCCCTCAGAAAAAAGTTCAACCAACTTCTCAGTTATTCTAACACCGTTAAAATTTATCCTACCGGCAATAAAGAGTGGGTCCATAATATATCCTCCACACATATTCCTTCCAACGTCTCCAAAATTCTTAGTCTAGGACCCAATTTCACCACCCCTACATCTAATTCCAAACACCTTATCCCCTCACTCATCACAGACATCGAACACATACACCGAGACAACATCTTAACCCGTGACGACGACATCAGAGAGATGTCGCGTACTAGGATTTGCAACATCATTACTAATTACCTTTCACAGAAACCCACCCGTTCATCTCCTTTCTCAACCCAATTCTATAAAGACCTATCCTTAACCCGTTCATTCCTAAATACTCATAACCAAATCATTGTAACCCGTGCGGATAAAGGTAACAAAACTGTCATTATGGACCGCGCAGATTACAATGATAAAATTAACACTCTTCTCTCTGACACGAACACTTATCGCCCCAGTAAACGTGACCCAACACCTTCTCTCACTACCAAATTCAACCAACATCTCAAACATCTCCTTGATACAAAACAAATAAATACCCCTACTTACAGATACCTTATCTCTTATAATTCTACTGCTCCCCGTTTTTACGGTCTACCAAAAATCCATAAACCCGGTAATCCCATCCGTCCCATCATTTCAAATATCAATTCTCCCTCCACTAAGCTCAGCAAATTTCTTCTCCCTCCCTTACAATCCCTTAGCCATAACAATCCATACGACGTAAAAAATTCCTTCCATCTCTTGGAACAATTAAAAACCATCAATATTCCCGATAATTTTATCTTAGCCTCTTTCGACGCCGAGAGTCTTTTCACTAACATCCCGACGGATCGTGCCCTCCAAATCGTTGAAGAAAAATGGAACTTGTTAGAGTCACATAGTAAACTCAATAAATCAGCCTACATTGACTCCCTTGCTTTATGCTGTAATTCTGGATATTTTTGTTTTCAAAATAAATATTTTCTCCAAACTTCTGGCCTTGCAATGGGTAGCTGTCTAGCTCCCGACCTCTCCGGTATTGTCCTCAACGACCTCCTTGATTCTGTTATACCAAAATTCCCCAACGATATTTTTTTCATTAAAAAATATGTAGACGACCTCCTATTGATTCTCAATCCTAACTCTATCACTGATATTCTCGCCGCCTTTAACTCCTACCATCCACGTCTCCGTTTCACTATAGAATTGGAAACCAATTGTACCCTTCCATTCCTAGATATTTCCATTACCAGAAACCCGGACCATTCTATATCCACTAATTGGTACACCAAACCCACTTATTCTGGCCGACTCCTTAACTATTTTTCCCAACATCCACATCACCAAAAGATCAACGTCGCAAAAAACCTCATCCACCGTAGCCTGAACTTGTCCGATCCACAATTTCATTGTCATAACAAAATCCGCCTGAAAAATATCTTACAATCTAACGATTTTCCTGAGCATTTAATAAAAACACTTATTAATAACGATGCTAAAACTCAAAATCTCTCTAACAACTCTTCACAACCTCCGATTTCTACTTTCCAATACAGATCTATCCCATATATCCCCATTCTCTCAAACAAAATTAAAAAATCCTTCTCATCGAGTTTCCCACACATGCGCCTAGTATTAAAAAATAACAATAAATTAAAAAATCTTTATACAAAACTCAAAGACCCTGTACCTCTCCTAGACAAGTGTAATGTAGTTTATCGTATCCAGTGCTCCACGCTTAATTGCAACAGTTGCTATATAGGTGAAACCAAAAATTATTTTAAAAAACGTATTTATCAACATAAATACAGTATTTCCACGCGTAATTCGTCTACATCTAAATTAGCAGAACATGCCATTGCCCACAACCATTCCTTCGACTTTGAGAACCCCTCCATATTAGCTACTGTATCTAACCACGACAAACGTCTCCTCTCAGAATCCATTTTCATCCATCTAGAAACTAATAACCCAGTAAATCACAAAACAGATAAAGAGATAATTTCATCCACTTATTCTAACATCTTCCGCATCCTCAAATCCTAGTTTTGATTTCATAGGTACCTGCAATTATCTCTGTACCTCTTATACTTTTATTATTTTTTGTATTGTATGCTTCTTTCTATATATTTTCCAATTTTGTATGCATTGTTACATTATGTATTATCTCATTTTTATGTTATTATTCAGTCCAGACACAACTATTTGTATACAGTACCATATATTTTGTTAGTTTTTAAATATTTTGTTCACTCAGTTGTCATGTGCCTTCACTTCAAAAGCGTTGGATTTCCCCGCCATAAACCTTTGAAGTCGGCAAACCAACCCCCTACCACTACCTCTCTCCTTATTTTTACTTTCACTTACCTATATATGAAATATATAGTAAGTGGAAGTATTGCGATCGTGAAAATTTTCGACTTCCGGTTTTCAACGGAAATACACGTTTTGGGGTCCCCTGAGTCGAAATGACCAAGTCCCGCGAAATGGTCTGTGTGTGTGTGTGTCTGTGTGTCTGTGTGTCTGTGTGTCTGTGTGTCTGTGTGTGTGTGTGTGAACAGACTAGCTCAGAAACTATAAACCGTGCGATCATGAAATTAGGTATTTAGTGTAGGTATATGTCCGCGATGTGACAGCGTAAATTTCATCAAAATTACTTAAAGGGAGGGGGTACTTTACTTAATAAATTTTTAGGTTTTTTTCGATTTTCTCAAAAACGGCTCTAACGATTTTGATTAAACTGAGTATTTCATCTATTTATATGCCCGAGATATGACTGTAAAAATTTCATCAAAATTAATTAACCGGTGGGGGGACTTTACTTAATAAATTTTGTAACATTTTCACGTGTTTTTTTTATTTACTCTAAATCGGCTTTAACGATTTTGATCAAACTGGGTATTTGATGTATTTATATGCCCGAGATATGACTGTAAAAATTTCATCAAAATTGATTAACCGGAGGGGGGACTTTACTTAATAAATTTTGTAACATTTTCACGTGTTTTTTTTATTTTCTCAAAAACGGCTGTAACGATTTTGATTAAACTTAGTATTTGATCTATATATATGCCCGAGATAGGTCTGTAAAAATTTCATCAAAATTGATCAACCGTAGGGGGCACTTTACTTAATAAATTTTGTAACATTTTTACGTGTTTTTTTGATTTTCTCAAAAACGGCTGTAACGATTTTGATTAAACTTAGTATTTGATCTATTTATATACCCGAGATAGGTCTGTAAAAATTTCATCAAACTTGATCAACCGCAGGGGGCACTTTACTTAATAAATTTTGTATCATTTTTACGTGCTTTTTTTATTTACTCAAAAACGGCTTTCACGATTGTGACCAAACTGGGTATTTGATGTATGTATATGCCAAATATGTGATAGCCAACATTTCATCAAAATTGATCAACCGAAGGGGGGACTTTACTTAATAAATTTTGTATCATTTTCACGGGTTTTTTTATTTACTCGTAAACGGCTTTAACGATTAATAAAAATAAGATATGAATGTAGAAAAATGAGTGACTTTGGGAAATGATATTTAACAAAACACGTCAATTTCTTATCTAAGTAAGTTGGTAAGTGAAAGTTGTGTGTTGCGCGCACGCACCAGATTTTTACCTTTAGTCTTAGTATCCACCTGGACTCAGTAGGTAAATATCATATTCTATTTTATCTTGTTAACCAGCCTCTTATTTTAATATTTATGTATACCATCTTTTATATTATTATCAGTTCTGTAATGTATCCATTTATTGTCACCCTCTAGCATAGATACTCATATATTTGTTTTCTTTTAGCCCTGATGAAGATCCACAAGCTGGATCGAAACGTTGGCTTACCATAATAAATAACATTGTAAACTGAAAATCCTGACCATTATTTAACCCATCGTAATTGAAGAACAGTTGACCATCTCTCATCTCTCTTTTCTCTTCTTATAAAAATAAATAATTTCTTTCGTTATTTGTCCTCACCTAGCAAAAATAACAAGAGAATAATCAGGTGTGATACCAGAGTTGGGCAGTAGTTAACTACATTTGTAATTAACTACACAGACAACTACATGTAGTTTGTAGTTGGAAGCGCGCTACTACTATTTGTCAACTACCAGTTAAGTAGTTGTAATTTAAAACTACAACTACAGTAGTTGGGAATGGCAAGTACAACAAGTAGTTGTAAATGTAGTTTAGAGCGGCAATTACATTTGCTAAGCAACGTCTAATTAAATCACATGTTTTTGCTATTTTTATTTTGTGTTTAGATAAATATTCCATAGATAAATGGGCTCCATTATGGTTGATAATTTGTTTTAAAAATAGTACAATACATATACGTAATACAAAATTTTTCCATGATTTCCGACAGTCAATTATTTTTTTTAACCTTAGTTCCTCCATGTTTTATATATTAGCTGAATTGCATTTGATATACTCCTTATCGATAATACTAGATATCGATAATTACTCGTTATAAATAAAAGTAGTTGTAGTTTCAGGCCCATAATTACAGTTGCAACTACTAGTTGTAGTTGTAAAAATGTAACTACTTTTTTGAAACTACAGTAGTTGTAGTTGTGGTCCATCAACTACAAATTATAAAAGTAGTTGTAGTTTCAACAACTTCCCAACTACTGTGTCAGTAGTTTTGTAATTTGTAGTTCAACTTCTTTTTGCACAACTCTGTGTGATACAAATACAGTATATAAATGATAGGCAAAAGGAAAGTCGGCATCCATCAGCACCTCCTCCTAACGTAAAATTCTTCAACAGTTTATACTAGTAGATCTCAGAACCAGCTCATTTTCAGCCTTAGGTGTGCTCAGGCATATTCGTTGTTGTTCATATGTAGTAATGTTTAGTAACACGCAGTAAAGTCCATGTAGTTTTTAGTCCAACCTTTTGTATTGCTACGGCTTATTGGAGATGTGGCAGAAATCAAAGAGCCAAAGGAACAATAGAGGCGGAGGACCTTTAAACGGTCTTGGAGGTTCTTTTCCTCTCTGGAATAGAGCTTCATAGCTACATTAATAGGCAACCGACGAGATCTGGATTCAGTATACCGACGGCCTTGTTTGTGGCAGTCACTAGTAATTTAGTAATTTTAATGAAATTAAGAATAATTTATACATACGAGAACTTTGAGGCCATATATTTTTTATATCAATAAACTATTAAGTGAATCTTATTATATGAATGCCATGAAGTTTCAGAAATTGGGCGGAGAAATATTGGAAAGATAAGACGAAAGTGTGGAGCCCTGACACAGGGTACATTGCTGGAGGCGGCTCGTACCCGGATCCGCCACCATGGAGTACAGCTGGTGGAAATGGCGTCCAGTTTGGCTTCAACATAGAAATGAAAGACTCTGAGGAGCTCTGCAGTCGAGGTGGAAGAGGTTTCTCAGTAAGTTCTATTCAAAATAAAGTATAAGCATTATATTGTAGCAACTTTTGGGTTGAAATAATTTTTATTGAACAATAATAAGATTTTACAATGCCACACAAACTTTGAAAACAAATAATTAAACAGGTTACAAAAAGATTACTTTGTAACTACATAAAAAAATAACAATATGACTTGGGCTTCAGGACAAGACTAACTCTGCTGTCCATCGCTCCTTGTATTTAATCTGAAGAACTGCCTGGAAGGTTTTAGGCCAGCGTAGAAGTTATTCGAACATCGTAGTTACAAACATGTATTAGAACAGTTTGTTCCAACTGTTCCAACAAGTCTAGAATTATTTAAAACCATATGTTTTGTTTCATATTATAATATTTTCGTATAATAATAACAATAATGTTTATTTAAAATAAAAATACAATCATTTACAAATTTAAAATAAAAACAAACATTATGGAAGCTTGGCACTTACGGCCGTCAGCTCGGAGTCGTATAAATATTACGTATAATATTATCGTATAATGCAGGGAAGCTATAATGCCTGTTTACACGGTTAAATCATTGGAACGAAGTTTGAAACCAAACGTTGTAGGTTGTTACCAACCTTGGGATGATTAATAACCGGTGATGATGATTATTCTTACTAACCGATTACTAACTGAAATACATTTTCATCCCGAGATTGATAAAAAAAAAAAAAAAAAAAAAAAAAAAATTAAACGTGTAAAGGTCTATTTCGTCCGTTGTAATCTCCACTGACGGTCAGATAGCGAAGTTTTGTTCCAAACCGTTCTAAAAACTTGACAGTGTAAATTGGCTTTAGAATAGAGAATAGAGTATACAAAGCAACGCCTCCATTCCATATTTCATTATCCAAAGAGGTAATATTTTCTTAAATTTACAGTGTGCCAATGTTATTTATAAAGCACTGGAGTACGTCACTACATACCTCTGGAAAAAATAATCAATGTGGAATGATAGGTTGTCTCATCTGGTTTTATTAAAACTCTAGATCTGAAAAATACGTATATGATTTGAAAACAGAAAAATGAGACACGCATGTACACATCCCTCTTATCTCTTCGCTAATAAATACAGGGATGGATTGAGCACAAAATTTGGGGAGTTGGGGGGGGGTCACGACCCCCCGGTCACATATTCACATTTTGCCTTTGGCGAGACTGAACTTTCGTTTTCAAATTAATTTAATGGATTATGTTCTCAAAACAGGAAGGGCTGCGATCTTAAGTATTACGTTTATGGTTTAGCAGCTATGTAATTGCATTATTCCTTAAAAAATACAAAAACGTAGATATTAGGGGATGGACCCCTGATACCCCCCTCAGGTAATTATACTAATAATACGAGTCGCTTCACTATTCGGTACTAGTATCTTTACTCGTAGCAATCTCTGCTCTTCCGTTGCTTTTATCTCCGCTAGTATCGTTGCTCCACTATGCGGTCAGTCTTAGGTGTCTTTGCTAAAACTTTTCCTAGATTCTCTCAAATCAAAAATTTTTCTTTTGAGATTGCATATGCGTTTTAAAGATCTGAATTATCCCACTAAGCCTACTCCGTTCGCAAGAAAAAGTATTCACAAACATTAAGCCATTAAAATAAATAGTTGTAACCATAGGCGTCAACTGCACCAAATTATTGGGAGGGGACTCAGTATTCTTATAGATAGGGTAGGTAAAACTTCAAGAGGCCATGGGCGGATCCAGCCGATCGTAAAAGGGGTGGGAGGTCTGCAGCCCCACAGCCCTTCATTTGGATCTGCTAATCAGCTTTTTTACCTTTTGTTCCTTTCCTACAACTAAAATTCTATTTGTTCTGCACATTACTTGTTCTTTAACTTGCTTCCTTACATTAAGGAAAGTATTCTATCTTTAAATGACGAAAATTTTTCCAAAGGCAGGGGCTGCAGCCCCCTCGCCCCCCCCCCCCTGGATCCCCCAATGCGAGAAGCTAAAAGTTGAATTAAGAACGCCTATAGTCAACTGTTGGGATATTTAATTCCTCCTCCAACGAAGTATTTTAAAGGTATTTGGTCTCTCAAAACCTGTCAATTTATTCAATTAACAACAGTTAGAATGTAGGTAGTTACTTATTTCTATTTTAAAACTCAATCAAATTATTTTTTATAAATTTAAAAAATAACATCAACACTGTTTGAAAGGTCTATATCCACAACCCAGCCGAAATGCCTGGCCCTTCACACGCTCTCCTGTATTTGGAAGAAAACAGATACACCACTGTAGGAGTTTCTCCTAAACTTTATATCACTGACGAGAGCTTGAAAAAATGGTCGACGAGAGAGAGGGGCTGCTACTTTCAGAACGAAAGGTTTCTTGAATTTTTCCAAATTTACACCCAACACAACTGTGAAATGGAATGCAAGGCAAATATAACACTGAGGATCTGCGGATGTGCTCCTTTTTATTTTCCGAGTAAGTATAACTTTGTAATTTTTATTTATGGAGACTCTGATACTTAAATATTCTCACGTAAAATTATTGCACTATACTGCTATAACGATGTTACTCCACCTGCCAACAGTTTAACAACACTTAATACCCATTTTTTACCACCGTTAGCGTATTCCACTCCGGTCCTTACCTCCATACACTAATTTTACTCATATTTATAAAAAGAAAACAAATAGTAACATTCTATATAACAATATTGTTATTCAGATGTGAGCGTTATATCTAAAATACAGTAGAGTATAGATGATTCGGAGTTCGGTTAAACAGTCAACAACACTTAAACAAAAATCGATTATTGAGACCTTTTTTTTTACAAAATTTGGCTTGGGTTTTGGGAAAACATTCTCCCGAGTCGAAAATTTCAAGCATAAATTGAAAAAAATTGATAATGCTTTCATCTCTAAATAAGTGATTAAATCGAATTTAGCCCTGGCTAAACGCAACGAAGGAAAAACGTGGAACAGACAACAAAGTAAAAATTATTTTTATCAAATTAAAAAATAATAGGGCGTATTAAAAAAATGACCGTTTTATCAAATTCCAGAGCTCAAAAGCCTGTAAATATTTTAATTCTATTTATTATTTACCAATATTGAATAATTCCTTTAAAGCATTCTCTAAATTTGATAATTAATACTGGACTTCTTAAAAAAAAAAAAAAAAAGCCTCAGTTTAGTTATTTATTTCAAAGAAGAAACATGACAGTGTTCTACGAAATTCTCGTAATTTTAAGACATTACTGGAAAAAAAATTCACAGCCGCTGAAGCAACCCGTGAAATTATTAAATATGATGGGGAAGGTGTCCTTGTCCAATGTACTTTGGGCGTTGGTTTGAAAAATTTAGAAGTGGTTATACGACGTTGGAAAGGAATAAGGACTCCGGGGAACAATTAATGGATATTGATGAGTCAAATCCGTTCACAAGTAATTCGCCTCTTAGTGCGTTGGAAGATACTCCTAGTCGCCATCTTCTCTCTATGGGGAAGGTGAAAAAGACCAGTAGACTGGTCCCTCATGAACTTACTCCTCAACAATCAGCTATGAGGAACCTTCGCACCAAAGAAAAGTTTACAGAACTTCATGGGTTTGAACTCCTGCCTCATCCACCATATAGTCCAGACCTCGCACCATCTGATTATTACTTGTTTCGATCCATGGCCCATTTTCTTCATGGGAAAAATTTGATAATTTTGCGGAAGTTGAAAATGCTGTCCAAGAGTTCTTTGACAGACATCCCAAGGAATGGTATCAGCGTGACATCGAGCAATTAGCTAACAGATTGCTAATGACGGTAGATAGCAATGGACTATACTTTGAGTATTAATTGTATTTTATATAAAAGAAATAATAAGACAAATATTTGGTTAAAAACCGGTTATTTATTTATTTTATTTATTTTATACACCCCATTATATATAATTCGGCTTTTGTCAAACTTTTTTATAGCTATACAATTTCTTGGGATTGAGAGAGGGATTGCATCATTTACCTTGAGGGGGTATAAAGAGGCACCCATGGTTTCTAATCAATTAATTTTTTTTCCTCAATCAGTAATTAAACGAAATACTTATTTTACTTAACGAAATTTAAATTAATTTTACGAAAAAAAAGTATTTCGTTTTAAGCTCAAGTTATTTAACAAAGTAAAACGTTTTTCAGTATTTCGGTGTTTGGTGAATACGTGTTTTTTGTACTATTCTTTTTTGTGTGTATATCTCGTGTTACTGTTTTTTCATAGTCCCAAGTTTACTTAACTATAATTGCGTCCATTTCGAACTATTTCAGTATCCGAACTATAGCATTGATTAAACCGGATATTCGATGCTCTAATATATCATTTTAGGCTCAACAAACTTAAGGGACCCTTTATTGGAGCTATTATTATTTTTTAATAATCAATATATATTATAAAGCAAAGTGTACAATGTGCGTGCCGAAAAGGCTCAAAAACGACTCCACGTAGGATTATGGAAGTTATGTCTTCCTTTAGCCATATGACTCCTTACGGAGAAGAAGGTTTCCGTTTTTCTCTTAAGAGTGTAAAACTGAAGAGATAAGGACTGGAATTTGAAGCCTCTCGCACCATTTAATTAGCCTCTCTGAGATTGAGATACGAGTTTATGAATGAAAAATTTAGTTCGAGCTCCAGGCTACCAGGAAGCGCTAGGGTGCGTTTCACTCAATGTTTATTGTCCATTCATTCATTATGTAATCCTTCTATATTTTTTCAGCTGTTCTTTTTAAATTACTAAAAAAGTAAGAGAAAATAATTAGTTTGCATTTCAAAATAAAATAAGTACTTTACATCTCAGCAATCAATTAGAAAACCAACTGGATTCCTTAAAAAATTAGTTTTCTCATAAGAAGGCTAATATATGATCAGCACATTACATTTATCTATTTATAATATATAAAAAACCTGTACCACTAAAACCCATAAAGGGTCTTGGGTTCAGTACTATGTAAGGAAGAGTACTGTTTCTTGGTCAGCGGTCGTGCAAGGAGGTGATTTGACCGTGATCACGCTCAGTATATAAAATAAGTATATAATATATAATAAAAAATAAAATTAGACATAAAAAAGAGATGAATTGACTAAATATAAATCTTAAATAAAAAGTTTGAAGTGTTCTTACTGTATTTATGAAAAAGAAGTTAGCTTGGTTACTTCGTATGATGAGCATTCCAGTTGACAAAACGACTAACTCCAATAACAGCATTCAAGATTTTATCATCCCTCATAGCTCAAGATAAAAAGAAATATGATGAAAAAATTGTGCCTTGAAGAAATTTTGGTTTTCACTTTGTAATAGTGGTAAGATTCGAGATATGCAGAAACCGTTCAAATTACGGAGGGATATCTAAAGGGAGGTTGAAATGGAAGAAAAATCTTTAAAAAAAGTTTCTATGAATCTTCGGTAGTTTCTATACTTCTGGATCAAATAGGACCACCAAACAGGGTTCCTTATTTGGGCGGACTCTGCAGATCTCAAGTCTGCAGAATATTGATACCAAGTTAAAACGAAAGTTTCAAGAAGGTGCTAATTTTATTCAATATTTCCTTTAATTTTAAAGTTTTTCTGTTATTAAAACTAGCACACAACTACCGGAGCGAAGCCGGGCACCCTAGCTAGTAGCTTAATAAATCGATATATAGCAACATACATAACCATGCTCTAAGGTATAAGATAAAATTAATTTAACAGATTTATATTCTCCTATTCTGATTTTTGATCAAAACGGGTTGAACAAACCCGATGAGCGTGTATTACGTGACGTGACATGCTCCAGTATATTCTTAACAAACGATGAGCTTAAGTCCTTAAGGGTGTTAGCTTTATACTAAGTTTAATTCATAATATTTTTAGACGCCATCTTCTCTCCATGGAGAAGGTGAAAATTTTGGTTTTGTCTCCAGCTTCTGAAACATGTTTACCAAAATAATTTAATGAATATTCATGATAGTTCATCTAATATTTTTATCCCCACTCTGAAACAAAGGAGAATGCCAACCTTTACAGAACTGTTGAACGATATTTAAAGACATATTATTTGTTGTATAACAAAAATATAACTACAGAAACCTAATTGGTCATTGCATTAGGTACAGATAGAATTTCTTCAAATTAATATTAACCGTAGAACAGTTAATTCTATAAAAGTATAAAAATTAATTCTAATAAAATCTTGTGCCGATCGCACGACAATGACCCTTTGGGGCATTAAAAAGAAATAAAAAATCTTACAAAATGCAATGGCGAAAATAATATCAGATTTTTGAAAATACAAATAAAAATCATAATAATTTTAACAAACATTAAAACAAATACGAATATTTGAATAATTGTAAAACGATAAATTTTGAAAATATATACAACTTTTAACTCTTCCTTATGCTAAAAATATTTCCTCATATGACATAAGGTTGAAGAAATTCAAATGATCATACATAAATTTTTCGATATTACAGGAAAATTGAACACAACAATTTGTGGTTCTGTTCAACGTGAATGCATAGAAAAATCGATAGGTGAGTAAAGTATCTCATATTAGATTGTAATTATTAAGACTGAAACACTGAATACACTTGTCCTAATTTTCAACTACTGCATTATTTTTTTTTTCCTTAACCTAAATTTTCTTCTAGCCGAATTATCTCAAAAACTGTTTTGGATTATTAATTCGGATATCATCATTTATGAGCATGATCTCAAGAAAAATATTTTTTATATAATAGCTTTCTTCGAAAAATGAAACATTTTGTGTAAAAATTAAAGAAAAGGTAAAAGTCGGTATTTAGGAGAGAGAGGATGGACCCCCCTCCCCAGAAGTGTGGACATTACATTTTCATACCTCTAAATCTCAAATAAGTTGTAGCGAAATTTTTTTTTCTTCTTTTTTCCTAATTTGCCTAGGATTAGCTAATTAGATTGCTTATTTATTCATACTTAAAAGGAAACAATTTTAAATAGTTGTTTAAAGACGTATGCTAGACGTTATACGTAAGTAGACAAATATGCTGGTGAACACCTGAGGATAGAGTAATAGACTACCAAATGTGATTTTTTTTTTTTTTTATGATGATTAAATAAATAACGAAGATAAAGTTTTCAAATTTGTAATTTTATGCCCGAAAAAAATATATTAAACTTCCATAAAAATTATCAAATATAAAATTTTTATTTTCTTCTAAATTTGGTTGGAAGATATTTATATTATAAATGATAATAAATTAGCAAAAGTATCTTCCTTTTTCACCATAAATATTTATTTACAGCATAACATGTAGACTTTTCGGGGCTGTTTCCCCATTCTCAAAACATAAATAATTTTTCAATCGTATGATTGATGGTCTTTAAATAAATATTATAATAAATATATCAATGTCATATGCTAAAATACACCGTTATACTTTTTATATATGTCACCTCATACTTGTCAGAGTTGGGCATATTTATATTTATAAATACGAATATGAATTTATTTTTATCTTAATTTTAATGTGAATATGAATATAAATTTATTTATATCACAATATTTGTGAATATGAATATAAATAAATTCGTATTTACAAGTGTGAATATAAATAAATTCATATTCACAGGTGTGAATACGAATTTATTCATATATATAAATTTTTCTGTAAATAAAAAAAAATTCACAGGAAAAATTGTGAATATTCACAAAAAAATGTGAATATTTATATCTCAGCTGTGAATTCGGCCGTATTTACAAATAGAGATGTGAATATGGAAAAATTCACAAATTGAGATGTGAATTTCTACTAAATTCATAATTTCCCAATAAATATATAAAATTATTTTCAGATTTCTCCATATTGGTACACATTATTGAGTTAACCCTTTTTATAGAAATCACATCAGATATTACCTGATATCGATTACTAGGTTTTTTGGGGTGCTGATTATGAAAAAAATATCGATTTTGAGATTCCGCCGTCAGGTATCGATTTATTACAACCTACGCGATATAATCGATCTTGGTGTCGGCTATAGGGTTATCTGAGGTGCCGATTATGAAAAAAATATCGATTTTGAGATTCCGCCGTCAGGTATCGATTTATTACAACCTACGCGATATAATCGATCTTGGTGTCGGCTATAGGGTTATCTGAGGTGCCGATTATGAAAAAAATATCGATTTTGAGATTCAGCTGTCAGGTATCGATTTATTACAACCTACGCGATATAATCGATCTTGGTGTCGGCTATAGGGTTACCGGAGGTGGTGATTATGAAAATGATATCGATTTTAAGATTCCGCCGTCAGGTATCGATTTATTACACCTTGCGCGATATAATCGATCTTGGTGTCGGCTATAGGGTTACCGGAGGTGGTGATTATGAAAATGATATCGATTTTGAGATTCCGCCGTCAGGTATCGATTTATTACACCTTGCGCGATATAATCGATCTTGGTGTCGGCTATAGGGTTACCGGAGATGGTGAATATGAAAATGATATCGATTTTGAGATTCCGACGTCGGGTATCGATTTATTACAAGCGTCGGCTATAGGGTTATCTAAGGAGCTGATTATGAATGAGGTTTTTGATTTATTAAATTCTGTTGAAATATGAATGGTATATAGATTTTAAGCTTCTGGCATAGGCATCGTATTATTGTTGTTATATTTGTAGTAATGTAGGTAGTATTTTGTTAATTTTGGTGTGTAGGTAAATATGTATTTATGAATTCATATTTATAAATTGAATATACTACATTATTGCAAGTACTGACACAATATCAATCACAATGTTACGATTCACACCATAATCTGGGAATTAGATCAGGATTAAAATGATCAGTGAATACTTCTAATTGTAAGTCTGTACAATTTTAGAAAATGAGTTGTTTGCATTTTAAGATGAATGAAAATCTAGTGATAAAAAAAAAATTTAATACATTTTTTATACATCAAACATTCTATAATAAAAAATAATAACAAACTAAAAGGAACAATAAACATACATATATACATTAAAAATAAATAATCATAAGCAAATGAAACTATGCAGCTATATTTTGCAGACGGGCAAGAGTCGAAATTCTTCAAAAGTGTACGCAGATAATATACAACATATAAAAATGTGTATATACATACATATATAAATTTCTTTCTGTTCTCAAATATTATTAGTCTTCAACACATTTTTTCAGCATGCTGAATTCTTTTCATATCGCGCTTTAGCGCAATTGTATCCTAGTATTTCAATCTCTGTATTATCAAATATCTTTATTATTAATGCAAACTAAAGAAGACAAAAATTCTTATATTATTTGTTGTGTAAATTATTTTATTATTTATTTCAAGTTCTCTATATTTTGTTTTTCTGCTGATTGATTTGAATTATAAAAACATTAATAATGATATTCCTGTATTATATAATAATTGGTGGAATTGGTGAAAAGATTTGTATTTTTAATTAAAATAAGTTATAACTTATTAATAAATTTGTTTTATCGACATAAAAATCAGAGTATGATTAAATTCATATTCGTATTTAAAATTAAAAATATACCTACCTTACAACATAATCTGATATTACGTTACTTGTAATAAATCGAAAACCTAACAGCGAATCCCAGTATACTTTATATGGTTTTAATGAATGAATGAAGGTTGTAAGTAATTGTTACGATTTTCATAATCGCACCTACAAATACCTAGAAGCCGATCGAATATGGATTATATCGCTTATGTTGACTTGACATCGGAATCAAAAAATCGATACCTGACGGCGGAATCTTAAAATCGATATCATTTCCGTAATCAGCACCTAGGGTAACCCTATAGCCGACACCAAGATCGATTATATCGCGCAAGATGTAATAAGTCGATACCTGACGGCGGAATCTCAAAATCGATATCATTTTCATATTCACCATCTCCGGTAACCCTATAGCCGACACCAAGATCGATTATATCGCGCAAGTTGTAATAAATCGATACCTGACGGCGGAATCTCAAAATCGATATCATTTTCATATTCACCATCTCCGGTAACCCTATAGCCGACACCAAGATCGATTATATCGCGCAAGTTGTAATAAATCGATACCTGACGGCGGAATCTCAAAATCGATATCATTTTCATAATCAGCACCTCAGATAACCCTACAGCAGACACCAAGATAGATTATATCGCGTAGGTTGTAATAAATCGATACCTGACGGCGGAATCTCAAAATCGATATTTTTTTCATAATCGGCACCTCAGATAACCCTATAGCCGACACCAAGATCGATTATATCGCGTAGGTTGTAATAAATCGATACCTGACGGCGGAATCTCAAAGTCGATATTTTTTTCATAATCAGCACCCCAAAAAACCTAGTAATCGATATCAGGTAATATCTGTGTGATTTCCATAAAAAGGGTTAACTCAATAATGTGTACCAATATGGAGAAATCTGAAAATAATTTTATATATTTATTGGGAAATTGTGAATTTAGTAGAAATTCACATCTCAATTTGTGAATTTTTCCATATTCACATCTCTATTTGTAAATACGGCCGAATTCACAGCTGAGATATAAATATTCACATTTTTTTGTGAATATTCACAATTTTTCCTGTGATTTTTTTTTTATTTGCAGAAAAATTTATATATATGAATAAATTCGTATTCACACCTGTGAATATGAATTTATTTATATTCACACTTGTAAATACGAATTTATTTATATTCATATTCACAAATATTGTGATATAAATAAATTTATATTCATATTCACATTAAAATTAAGATAAAAATAAATTCATATTCGTATTTATAAATATAAATATGCCCAACTCTGATACTTGTCCATTTCTAATTGACTAAAACTATTTTTCTATTATTATTCTACATAATAATGCGCACATTGAGACGCAGACCACGCAGATTAGAGCAGGGCACGTATATTAGTGCATACACGTGATACGTGTATTAGTGCATACACGTGATACGTGTATTAGTGCATACACGTGATACGTGTATAAGAAAGGAACAGCGCACATCGAGGTAAGGCGCACATTGTGACGCATGCGACGCAGAGCAGAGCAACGCTGTTTTTGTAAAATGTGTATTAGGTAAGAAACTGCGCTGCCCTGCCTCTTAATGTCCGCTGTTCATTTCTAATAGATATTTCACAAAAACAGCGCGCCCAGTGTCTCAATGTGCCCCCGGCCTTAGTATTTTCACTGGAAGAATAAATATACTTCAATTTTTTACCCCATCCAATGTTTAAAGTTTGATGGTATCGATTGAAGCGAGTTTTCGCATCGTGTGTTGGGAATTGTTATCATTATTATCATTGTTTTGCTATTATTTAATTTTTAATTATCATATGTGTTGAAGGTTATAAGATATATGAATGGTTTTATGTATTGTGTGAGTTACGAATTTTGTGTTATATTATTCTATCAAATAAATAAGAAATACAAAAAGTCAATTTATTATTAAAAACATGAAACATGGTGTCAGGTGTTGTTTCGATTCAATAAAACATGAATAATATTCCCTTACCTGAGGCATTAGATATCACTGACAAATATGCTGCTCCCGAGAATTGGAAACTTTTCAAGATGCAGTGGAAGAACTACATCACCCTGGCAGAGGCTTGTGGCTCCAAGGGGACCAATATTTCCAACAAAAAGGTTCAACTTGCCCTGTTCCTTTCAGTGATTGGAGGTAAGGCATTAAGATTAATTAATAAAATTTGTGGCGATCCATCATCCACTGCGGAAGTTATTTCTAGGTTAGATAAATATTTTCAGCAGGCTAAAAACGTTACATTTGAAAGGTACACGTTCAACAGTGCTAGGCAGGGTCACGAAGAGACCTGTAAAGATTTTATTAACAGGCTTCATGAGATAGCCAGTAACTGTGATTTTGAAGCTTTGGCGAACCTCACTAAGCAAGAATTGGAAGAACAATTAATTTGTGACCGACTGGTTGCTGGCATATCAAATGTACATCTTCGAAAAAGGCTTTTAGAAAAAAGAGACTTAACTTTAGATAAGGCTGAAAAGATCTGTGTAACGGACGAACATGCTGAATGTTTGGCTGGAAAAATTAAGAATGATGGAGGAAATGAGACATTGCAAGAGAGCACAAGCGGGTTAAACTTTAAAGTTGATGCAAAGCCCTTCAAGATATGCAAGTATTGTGGAGGAAAACATGAAAGAGGTGCTCGGAATTGTCCAACATATGGTAAAACTTGTAATGTTTGCAAAAGAAATAATCATTTTTCCAAAGTATGCATGCGAAAAAATGAAAAATTAAGAAAAGTAGACGCTGATACTGGCAGTGAATCGTCGATTGAAGTAGAACAGGATATTTATGAAATTGACGACCAGAAGCCCAGAAACCGCCTTTATGTAAACTTACCAGTTTGTGTCCAAGATAAGTTGAAGTTATTGAAATGCCAATTAGACAGTGGAGCAACTTGCAACGTCATCGGCTATGAGACTTTGAAGCGTTTATTCGGCGGAAAGAAACCAAGGCTCACTGAAAGTCTAACTAGACTTACATTTTGTGGGGGAGAATCCCAGCTATCCTTAGGGAAAACTCAGCTATCGATTGAATGGAGGAAATCAAAGCAGAAATTGAGTTTTGAGGTCATTCATACGTCTCATAACCCTCTGGTAGGAGCTCAAGATTGTATCAGGTTAGGTCTTATTACCATAAATGACCACGTTTTCGAAATAAAAGCTTCCCAAGATCCAAATTTAATTATTGCTTCATATCCTTCTGTCGGCGAAGGACTAGGATGTTTTCAAGGCTTATATAATTTCAAGCTGGATAAAACTGTTCCACCAGTAGTTGTTCCTCCACGGAGGTATCCATTAGCTTTAAGAGAAGAAATAAAAAATGAGTTAGAGCGATTGAAGCGTTTGAATGTTATAAAAAAAGTAACAGAGCCAACTGAATGGGTGAGTGCGATGGTTGTTGTCAAGAAACCGAGCAAGTTACGTATATGCATAGACCCACATCAGTTGAACAAGGCAATACAGAGATCACATTATCAGGCACCGACAGTTGAGGAAATTACTCCCCATCTGACAAACGCCAGGATATTTAGCACGCTTGACCTCAAAGATGGTTTCTGGCATGTTAAATTAACTGAAGAGGCCAGCAAATACACGACTTTCTGGACACCCTTTGGAAGATATCGATGGCTAAGACTGCCCTTCGGGGTAAAATCAGCACCAGAAGAATTTCAAAGGAGAGCTCATGAAGAGCTGGAAGGTCTAAGTGGAATAATCGTTATAGCGGATGACATAGTGATCTTTGGTTGTGGAGATACAGACGAAGAAGCCTTAAAAGACCATAACCGAAATTTACGAGCGTTGCTTCAGCGTGCAGAGAGCAGAAACATTAAGTTTAATTTTAATAAATGCAAAATCGGGCTGCGAGAAGTGAAGTATATGGGTCATATTCTCAGTGCTGATGGAATGAAGCCTGACCCTGAGAAAATTAGCGCATTGAAGGATATGAAAATTCCACAAAATAAAGAAGAACTGCGTCGATTTTTAGGGTTTATTACTTACCTAGGAAAATTCCTTCCTAGATTATCAGATGTATCGGCTACCCTTAGGGACTTGTTGAAGGAAAATGTAGAATGGACATGGGACGAAATACACACCAAAGCATTCAAAGCATTAATAGAGTTGGCCACTTCAGCTCCAATTCTCCAATACTTTAACCTTCATAAGTCAGCTACTGTTCAGTGTGACGCGAGTCAGAATGGGCTGGGAGCTACTTTATTACAAGATGGTAAGCCAGTTGCATTTATTTCTAGAACTTTAAGTCAAGCAGAAATGTCGTATGCACAAATAGAAAAGGAATGTCTGGCTGTAGTTTATGCATTTGAAAGATTCGAGCAATATCTTTTTGGTAAGGATGATATTGTAGTGGAGACCGATCATAAGCCTCTCGAGACAATTTTTAAAAAACCAATTGTAAATGCACCGAAAAGATTACAACGCATGCTCCTTCGCCTACAAAAGTATACATTCCAAATTTTATACAAGCCAGGGAAATCTATTCCTGTAGCCGATTTCCTATCTCGTGCCCCAGTTATTAGTAATGAACACAAGGATGAGAAAGATATCTTAATTTTTTCCACGGACAATTTGAAGAGCTTTGAAAAATGCCATTCGCATAAATACTTGAATGTCACTCAAGAAAGGATTTTACAATTAAAAAGTCAAACGGTTTTAGATGACGTTTTGGTGAATTTAATGAAGGTTATAAAGAGTGGATGGCCAGAGAGTGTTAAAAAACTCCCAGAACAACTACGAGCTTTTTGGCCGTTTCGAGATGAATTAGGAATTGAAGATGGCATCGTCATGAAAGGAGAGCGCATAGTCGTACCTCAGTCAATAAGAAAAGATCTCACAAAACGTTTACACAGCACCCACCAAGGTTCAGAGTCATGTTTAGGAAGAGCAAAGGATGTTTTCTACTGGCCGGGCATGAATACAGACATCCGAAAAGAAGTTAGCCAATGCCAATGCTTGTAAGAAATTCGCTTCAGCTCAACAGCGAGAACCACTGATTTTTGACAAGACACCAATAAGACCATGGCAAAAGATTGCTATAGATTTTGCTCAAGAAGGGACAGCCCATTATATAATTGTTACCGACTATTATTCGTCATTCTTTGAAGTAAGAAAGACAGCAAGGTGCTCATCTGAGACCCTTATCACGTTCTGCAAAGAACTGTTTGCCAGATACGGTGTGCCTGAAACAGTTGTATCAGATAGTGGCACTCCTCTCACGGCTCAAAATTTCAAGAATTTTGCCAAGGATTGGCAGTTTCAGCTAGAACTTTCTTCGCCTTATCATCATCAGGCGAACGGAAAGGCTGAATCTGCAGTCAAGATATTTAAAAATTTACTTAAGAAAGTACGCGAAGACAAAATGGACTTTCAGACAGCATTGCTTGAACTGAGAAATACACCACTACAAGGTATTGACTATAGTCCAGCACAACTGCTAATGGCTAGAAGAACGAAGACGTGTCTGCCCATCAATCCGAAACTTTTGAAACCCGTGCTTCCGGAAGGGGTGGTTCAACGATGGGACAAGAAGAAGTCTTATTACAAGAAGCAATATGATCGTGGAACCAAAGAGTTGCCCAGGCTCTCAATCGGGCAAATAGTCTGGATAAAGAAGAAGCCACAAGACAAGCTCGAACCATGGGTTACAGGTAAAGTCATCAGGATAGAGCCAGGAAGGAAATACGTTGTGGACGTAAAGGGGGTGTTATACACAAGAAACCGAAAATTTGAGCGAATATGAAAAAAAAAAAAAAAAAAAAAAAAAAAAAAAGGAAGATGTTGGGAATTGTTATCATTATTATCATTGTTTTGCTATTATTTAATTTTTAATTATCATATGTGTTGAAGGTTATAAGATATATGAATGGTTTTATGTATTGTGTGAGTTACGAATTTTGTGTTATATTATTCTATCAAATAAATAAGAAATACAAAAAGTCAATTTATTATTAAAAACATGAAACATCGTGTGTCGGGAAGTGTGCTTACGGGCGTTGTCCTGCTTCAGCTAAACACTCATTCAAATTCTCCTTCAGGTTTAGTAAACTGGAATGAATTCAGAACCTTTGTACATGCCTTTAAACGAAGCTCATATAATACATCATTAATTTTATAAGAAATATTATGCAGTAATAATTTTCTAGCGGATTCCGGAGAGGCTTCGTCTTGCAACTGTCTTCCATCTTGTTCCGAATTGCAGTATGAAATAAAGGTTAACAAAGCTCCGAGGAACTTGAGCCTAGATCTCGCTCATCAATCCAAGTGAGTTGTTTTTTCTTATACTCATGCCATGAACAAAATGAGAGGAATATCAGAAAACACCGTTAAAATTCATAAAACTTGTTTCAGTGAGACTTACACAATACTGAAGGTGAGGTTTCAGGGAAATTATTTCATTGGAATCAAGAGAACAGTCATGTTTGGATTAACTGATTTCATTGGTAATTATGACAAAACCTTAAATTGCCTAGTAATTTATTATTTATCTTTCTTTATAGATTAATATAAAGAGAAATTAAAGTTCTCGCGCTTTTAAAAAAGAGCATCAGAACTTAAAATGCGTCCTGAAGACAGTAATCGAATTTGTTTTTATTGAGATTACTATAGGCTAAGTGACAATGAAAATGACTATAGGTATCAAAAATGCATTTTATTTTTAGTTTAAACAATTTATGGTTAATTATTATTTATAGTTTATTATTTAATTCGGTTTAATGTATGGTTTATTAATGGCGAGGAACCTGCGAAATAATGATACTAACCATTTTTGGAAGACACAAGTAGCAATTTTGTAAATCAACAGCTGATTTCTGCCTCTTGATGAAACAGGAAATTTGGATTAGGTTGTGTCAGAACTTTTTTTTTGCTCCATTTGTAAATCTGCGTCTTTCCACAATGTTGAGAATCAGCAGATTTGATGGCCGTTGCAACTAGAGTTAATATGGCAAGGGGGAGGGTGCCAGCAGTACCTCTTCCCTGGCTTGCAATAGTTATTCTGGTCTAATAAATAAGGAGGTCTCTCGGGGCCCGGTGTGGCTGTGCGGTAAAGCGCCGTACTCCCATGCCGGAGCTGCGGGTTCGAGTCCCGCCCTGGGTGGTGCTTTTCTTTCGTAGGAGAAGTATCACCCAGTGCCATGGGTGTTAGTATGTGCAGTATAGGGCTTCAGTGGAAACCTTAAGTCCCAAAAAAAAAAAAAAAAAAAAAAAAAAGGTCTCTCATCTGACGTTTTTTTTATCTCCACATATTTATGGGCATATCATCTGTATCCGTGTCTCCTATAGGGAAACATGTGTACAAAAAAAAACGATGGCAAGGTCGGATTTTTTTTTTTTTTAATAGTTCTTCCGATCCCGAAAGCTATAGAATTTCAAGGAACAATTTTATTTTGTTTTTATGATAATTTAACATTTGCATGGCTAGGAAAGAATCAGGGGTGGTTATAATATTCACATAGTATTAGGTATTAAGTTATTTTTTCTTCCATCATTTCATCATTACTGTCATAAGTATTATTTTATTTTTTGTTTCAGCTAATGTTGGCGGTATACTTGGACTATTCTTAGGTTTCAGCATATTAAGTTTGGCAGAAATAATCTACTTTTTATTCTTCAGACCGTGCACAAATCTACGTCAAAGAAAACGAACTAAACCACGTTCGAACAATATGAATAAAAAACATTATGGCTCACTTGTTGTATCAAGTAAATTTCATCGTGGATTGTCACAATATCCCAACATTACATTGAGAAACATAAGATATTAATAATGTACAAAACAGGAGTATATTTGTTTTGTTTTTCCTTATACGTCCTAATGTAAAACTTGTTAAGTTTATGTAAATACACATATTTTTATAGTCATACAACTGCCACGTTTCTGGTGGATGGAGGTTCCAGAAACCGCATATGTTAAGTTAATCTATAAATACTGTATTATTTATTTTTATCAATTTCTGAATAATACCCGATTAGTAAAACTCTGTATTATGTATTTCATAAGTATTAATCGACATTGGATTCTTTTCCAGAGCTGATGTGTTTACCTTTTCGCTTGTTATAAGAAAACCGTGGCATAGAGGTGAATGGAAATATAAAACTAATTTGAATATTGATTATATCTTATTTTATTTACCAAGCATTTAAAGTATAGTCATCCCTTCTCAGAAAACCTTGTATAAATGTATTAATAACATGAATGGATTATCTTATGGATAACCATTAATCACATCATGCTTGCATGAGGACTTAAAATTTGGCCCCTCTGAGTATCAATCTGCTAAATCGTCGGTCTGCCAACTTCCCTTCCGCACCGCCATCTCTGAACTCCCATCACTGAATCTCTACAAGATCTGTACTCCCAGCACTCTCCGGACCGTCTGCACTACTCCGACTTCCTCTCAAGCGCTCTGAACTCCCTGAAATTTTCGGAACCTCTTTTTCCTTCCAATTTCCCTTCTACGCTCTTCTACCTTAAACTTTTCGTGCCCTTCCAGGTATGGCCCCCAATTGCTCCTAAGGAGATAACAGCCTCTTCAAGTAATTTACTAATATAGACCAATTGTGAGTCGGTAGCGCTATCAGTTTCCAGAACTTGACTTCTTTTGATCTCCAACAACACCTTCATGGTCCCAAAAACTTGGTATTCCTTGGACCTTGCTGCATTTCTGAGTAACACTCAACGGTTTAGAGCATATCCAGTACTTTAGTTAAAATTGGTAACTGAATAAGATTATAACAATACCCTCCCGCCATGGCAGCATCCATAATACATAGCATAACATACTTATTCTAACATAGGTACAGGTTTATAATAGGCGTTTGGTTTCAAAACCGGCTACATCCATTTTCAACAATTTTTCAGGACTGATCAAAAAATGATCAATTGGAACAGCTTTTGATAAGAAATTGATTCTTTTAGTATTGATTTTCGAATGATCTAGACGTTTTTGAAACAAACGCGTCTAACGCATTTTTTTTAACACTTAAAACTTGAAAAAAAAAATCTGGTGCGTGCGCGCAACACACAACTTTCACTTACCAACTTACTTAGATAAGAAATTGACGTGTTTTGTTAAATATCATTTCCCAAAGTCACACATTTTTCTACATTCATATCTTATTTTTGTTAATCGTTAAAGCCGTTTTTGAGTAAATAAAAAAAACACGTGAAAATGTTACAAAATTTATTAAGTAAAGTCCCCCCTCCGGTTAATCAATTTTAATGAAATTTTAACAGTCATATCTCGGGAATATACATACATCAAATACCCAGTTTGATCAAAATCGTTAAAGCCGATTTAGATTAAATAAAAAAAACACGTGAAAATATTACAAAATTTATTAAGTAAAGTCCCCCCTCCGGTTAATCAATTTTGATGAAATTTTTACAGCCATATCTCGGGCATATAAATAGATCAAATACTCAGTTTAATCAAAATCGTTAGAGCCGTTTTTGAGTAAATAGAAAAAAACCTAAAAAGTTATTAAGTAAAGTACCACCTCCCTTTAAGTAATTTTGATGAAATTTACGCTGTCACATCGCGGACATATACCTACACTAAATACCCAATTTCATGATCGCACGGTTTATAGTTTTTGAGCTAGTCTGTTCACACACACACACACAGACACACAGACACACACACACACAGACCATTTCGCGGGACTTGGTCATTTCGACTCAGGGGACCCCAAAACGTGTATTTCCGTTGAAAACCGGATGTCGAATTTTTTCACGATCGCAATACTTCCACTTACTATATATTTCATATATAGGTAAGTGAAAGTAAAAATGTTTGGAAAAAATGGATATAACCGGTTTTGAAACCAAACGCCTCATATGTTAATAGTGATAAGTGTCAATGAAAGTAACACTTGAAACACTGGCAATAATATAAATAATAATAGATAATCGTGGAAAGGTTAATAAGTCTCATCCATTAGTTTTATTAATATACAATTGATAGAGTTATTTCAGTACGTACTTAACTACCCTCGTTGCTTATAATTCATAAAAAAATGTTCAAAGAAAGAAAGGTCTTTTTTTTCATAAGATCTGTTATCCATAAAAGCTTTATAGTGCTATCAATATTAGGATGTGTTCGGAATAACCTAAAACAGATAAAATATTGTTTTCAAAACGTTTTAACATGTTATAATAAATTAACACATAGAGCTCGATAGATCAGCTGTATCTGTAATTACATCGAAAATTCATTATACTGGGTGGCCTACTTCCACTTCGATAAAATATTTAATTGAAAGAATAACCAGCCTTTATCGTCATCTACTTTACATTTCCAAATTATTTATTTTTCCTGATTTCATATTCTTGTAAAACGTGCATAATAAAGGATATGCAATGATCTATACAAATTAATAAATATATTCATTCAATTGGTTGAAGAATTCCTTAAAATCGGCCTATTTATCACTTTGCATGTTCTAACAATAATTAATAATAACAATTCATTCATGTTTGGGCAAAAGGAGTTGTCAAAAAAAAAATGTTTTGTATCGTCTTCTTAAAATTCATAATTGACTATAATTTATTCGTTATTCATAATTTATTACAGCCTCTGTTGAAAGAATATAGTTTCATTTATTATTCTGGAATAAAAAAATACAATCAAAAGAATTTATATGATTTTCAATAGCTTGGAAAATAATTGTTTAAGCTCCTCATTCGATGACTTACCCCCTTTTGCCCAAACACCAGGGAATTATAATAATAACAACTGCATTATATTACATACATATTACATATAATATACATATTACATTTCATAATCGTAAATGTTATACAATCCAGTATATTATCAATATAATAAAGATTATCAAATTTAGATAGTTTTAGAAAAAAAAAATATAATATTGAACATCGGCAATTTCAAAATCTTTGTATTTTACTTAATAACTAATTTTACATATAAATATATATGTACTAAATAGAATACGAAATCAATTTGTGAAAATGAATCATGTCTTTAATCAGAGCAGTAAACAACTCCTGAAGGTCAGCATTTTTACTAACATATCACCTCTTGTTTTTCTGTCATACAACATTGGAACCAAGTATCTTAATCAACTGTATCAACTGGAATAAATAGGAAAATTTTAAACACAGTTATTGACAGAAATTCGTTATTATGCGTGGACTAAAGGGTGTTAAATAATTTATGCGTGAAAATTTGTTTATTTGTGGATTAAATAGTTCTAAACTTTCCTTTCATCGTTATTTCTTTAATTATTCTTTATATTAACTTAAATCCTATAATTTTTAGTATTATCTAATATCATTGACGTCTGTGAGCTCTTGTTAGTTCGGTACACTGTAATGGATAACGCACCTCCGCGGTAAATGTAATAAAATACGCTGACTTTTCTAAAAGTCAAAAAATAAAAACTTTATTTGGGCTCCTACTTGTAATTTGTTTCATAATGAATCGATGCCATAGTAGAAGAGTAAAAAAAGTAAGTAAGAAAACAGCATGCATCTCTTTGAAAATTATATTGCTTGTTCTCTTGCCCAATACTCAAAATCGCATTTTTAAACTGAATAAATAATCGCTAAAACCTCAAAATAACTATTTTTTTAGGTGGAAAAATTTATGAATCGGAAATTAGTCCCAACATTTTTTTCGATAAATTACTCAAAATGTTAAAAACGTAATATTTGACGTCAAGCTAAAGTTTACAGTTCTATTAGTTCTTCCGACGATAAAAAGTAATGTTCACTTTGTAATTTTTCATTTAATTTTTTTCTTCTTTTCCCTGAGATTTGAATATTGCTACGTAATGTGAAAAATAAAAGTTTGTTATTGTGCTAAAATATCTTTAAAACTGTTTATTTTGGATTCATCACCAGACTAAAATAGGAATGTTAAATTTCAGGGTTTTAGCCAGAAATTAGCACTTTGGCACTACTGTATGCGCCCCTCCCTTGCAAATATGTGCAAATTTTATAAGTGGTCCAAAATCAGATAAAGACTGAAATTTAATCATTTTAATATTAATATTTCGCCAAAAAACGTTTAATATATGTGTATTTTTTCACAAATGTCAATGATAAATAAATAATGAATAAACTACGATATCTCATTATTTATATTTACATTAAAAATTTAAATGGCATTTACGACATTTAATAGTTTTAATTAACATATCTCTTGATTTCATCCCCATTTTTTCTAATGTAAATACATACGGAAAAAAATAAATATTTTCTAAAGTTATAACCTCACATATAACAGTCCAGTGTTGACGTCACTTACAAAGAATGTAGGTAGTAGTGTATACTATGTCTTGATTATTTAACTTAAGAGACTTCATAACGAAGTTTCATCGGAACAAAAATGATATTCTTATTTCGGTGACATAAATAATTTTAAAGGGATGGATAGCACCGAATATGAACACGTAAGAAATATGACCCTTTTATTTTTCTTTGAAAAGTTGTTGGATAAAGGAGGACCAAGAACTTTGCATGACTTAAGTTGTCAATTCGGTGCTAAGGGATTTACAAAAGAAATGCGACAGATAGCTGGAGGGTCACAGTCTGGGCTGAAGAAATTTTTAGCTCAATATCCAGCCCTATTCACAGTTGAAGGAGATTTTGTCTATGTCAATTCTTACAGTGTGTCTTCAGCAGATACTTGCAACGCTGCTTTGGGAGGTAAAAGAGATTATGCTAAAGAAGCTGTCGAATATTTTTCTACAAAACTCCGCCAGTATGGTGAAGGTACAGAAGTTCCAATTAAAAGTTTACTTGGCCATAGGTCACAAGCCTCTCCAGAAGTTCGTCATATCTCGGGACAACATATCAGGGAATTTAGAGATTTTTTATGCCGTTATCCTGAAGCGTTTATTGTTTCCGAAGAAACTGTCATGCTTAAAGAATATGAAGGTAAGGAACCCAGGCCTTTCCAGGAGTTAGAAGAGACCAAGATTGATGCCGCTACAACTGATAGATTGGTTAATTTTTTTAAGCAGTGTATAAATATGAAAGGTCCTTTATTAGTAGATCAGCTGTTTCATCATGTAGGAACGTTTTTTCCTGAAGAATTGTGGTCTCCTATTTTTAAAACTTCTCAAGATTTGTCAACATTTTTGAGAATGCATTCTAATTTATTTCATGTGCAGTCAAATCTTGTTACTAATGTCAATAATAATAATATAAATAGTAACAATAACTGTGCCAAAGCTGTTGACTGTAATTTTATTGAAAACAAGAAAAATGAAGAAAATGTAGCAAATAGTAGTTACATTGAAACAAATGTTCCAAGAGATGTTAATTCACCTAATAATTTGCAAAAAATGTCATTGAAACAGCGTGTGAATAGTCTTGTTATGAAAACTTTAGCCGAAAACACTGAAAAAGATAGGAGCCTGGCTGCTTTGTCTGTTAATGGAGAAAATTGGAAAACCAAAGTTCTACAGAATACTAAAGTTATTGCTAATGTGAAGGAATGTCTAAATCTTGTAGAAGATATCCTTAATGGAGATGAAGGAACGGCTGTTTCGTTCGATTGTGAAGGGATTAATCTTGGAGCTAAAGGTCAGTTGACACTCTTTCAGATCGGTTTAACGAATGGTCAGGCCTATATTTTTGATTTAGTTACCTGTCCAAATCTGGTTGTTGCCGGAGGACTTCAAAGGCTACTTGAATCAGAGAAAGTTGTCAAGGTAAAGCTTGAGTTATGTTTTTATTAAATCATATTTTGTGTGTTGTTTTTAATATTAATTAACTAGTTTAAATGTTGAATTCAGGTTATCCATGACTGCAGAAATGATAGTGTCAACCTGTATAACCAATATGGTATAACTTTAAGAAACGTTTTCGATACTCAGGTTGGTTTTTTATTTTGCTTCGTTAGTTTCGAATTTTCAAATTAAACTATAAACTCCTCCCATTATACGTTTATGCCTTACTTTCTGTCATTCTTTAAAATTTGGCATTAAAAAGTTAATTTGATTTTCATTATTTAGGCTGCTCATGCTGTTGTACAACTGCAGTTAACGGGAAAACCAGTCTATAAAGTTAAAAATGTTAGCCTGAATGCGTTATGTGAACTTTACGGTGCTCCTATCAATCCCCAAAAGGAAGCTCTGAAAGCATTATACAGAAGAGACCAACGTTACTGGGCTAGAAGACCTCTCACTAGAGACATGTTACTCTATGCTGCTGCAGATGTATTATCCCTTGTACCCCAAGTATACAATGCTATGTTGAAGTTCGTATAATTTAAATCTCTTTTTTTTCTATTCTTTTTTAATGCTTATATTGTGTGTTATTAATTTACTCTAATATTCAGGGAGCTACGCCGTGACTTAGAGCCTTTACTGTGGGAGTTATGTGAAGAACAAGTATTAATGCATATCAAACCGGGTGAAGTTAAGCAACATAAGAAACAAAGGAAAGTCGAGAGTGAGGTGTCCGACTTAAAAGCTAAACTTGCTACATCTGCTCATACTGGAAGAAATATTGTTTTGAGCAATAGAGAAATCAGATTACTGAGGTAATAATAACTGTTGTATTTCAAAATATTTATTTGTGAAAGAATTATTTCTTTTTATAGTTTTTTCGTCCCATAACTTGCCTTATTCGCTAAATGAGGATTTTCTCAGTCCGGTATTAATGCCAAGTTATTAACCCCAGCTTTAGAACACGAACTCTTAACCTTATGATTATCATGTTGTTGGGGGAACATTTTACCACTGCTCTCACATTTTTATAGTTTTGCATAATTTAAAACCCTCTTCAATGGCTGCTGATGAATAATTGTATTTATATGGAGTACCAATGTTACACTTTGATTCTTTATCCCTTCAGTTTACCGATTTTAGATAAGATTCTTTGTGTATTTAGTTACTCTCCAATTATCTATTCAGTTGCTAATAACTGGCAAATATTCCAATTGTGAGCCAAGTATTTCCAATACTGATAATCGACTCTACCACTTATTCTCTTCTGTTATCAGTCAATGTTATAACGGTTATGGCTTCCTGTCTTTCATCAACTTTAAAATAAATCCCACCCTCACCTTATAGCTGCTATATTAAGATATGAATTTTAGGAAGAAGAACTCTCATGTGTAGCTCATTATTTTTGGATATGGATTTTAGGAAGAAGAACTCTCATGTGTAGCTCATTATTTTTGGATATCTTTTGCCTTGTGTCATTCCTTCAAAATTAAAAAAACATTCAAGCAGTGGGATCCACAGAGTGCTTTTAATAACTTTAACATAAACTACTCATAAATGACTTTCAATATATTTATTACTAGCTAGGGTGCCCGGCTTCGCTCCGGTAGTTTTAATAACAGAAAAACTTTAAAATTAAAGGAAATATAGAACAAAATTAGCACTTTCTTGAAACTTTTAACATGGTATCAATATTAAGATTCGATTTCTGCAGAGTCCGCCCAAATAAGGAACCCTATATACTTTAAAGGGGGTTGAAAATGGTGAATGAACAATTAATTTTGCTGCAACTTTGTCGAGTCATGCATCGTTTTTGATGGTTTCTGTGATTCTGAATTCTATAAGCCCATTCCAAGCAGTCAGCAGATAATAAGTTATTAGATTATGGTTGAAAAATATATTAGTTAAAAAACTATATTTCGATTACAACTTAAGCGCCGACTAATGTGATGGTCCTATTAGATCCAGAAGTTTAGAAACTACCGAAGATTCATAGAAACTTTTTTATAAGACCTTTCTTCCAGTTCAATCTTCCATAAGATATCCCCCCCTCTCCCCGTTATTTAGCCGGACTCTGCACCTACTATTACAAAGTGAAAACCAAAATATCATGAGGGCACATTTTTTTCATCATATTTCTTTTTATCCTGAACTATGAGGGGTGATAAAATCTTATTGAAAAAATGCTGTAATTGGAGTTAGTCACTTTGTCAACTGGAATGCTCATGATACATATTAATAAAACAATTTTTCATAATTACATACAATAAGAACACTTCAAACATTTTATTTTTGATTTATAATCAGTCAATTCAGCTCCCTTTTTTGTTTTATGTCTGTTTTTATTTGCTCACTGTACTACTCAAAAATGTTCACTCATATTGCATTAAATTTACTTAAGTAGGTATATATTATATATTGATTAAATATAATGTGTTAATCAATTAACCTTCTTATGAGAAAATTTATTTCGTAAAGTATCCAGTCGGTTTTCTAATTGATATGTAAAATCATTATTTTATTTTGAAAGAAAAGGTGAAACTAATTATTTTCGCTTGATTTTTTAGTAATTTAAAAAGAACAGCTGAACAAATACATAACCTATAACAACAACAAACATCGAGTGGAACGCACCCTAGCGCTTCCTGGTAGCCTGGAGCTCGAACTAAATTTTTCATTTATAAACTCGTATCTCAATCTCAGAGATGCTAATTAAATGGTGCGAGAGCCTTAAAATTCCAGTCCTTTTCTCTTCAATTTTACACCCTTAAGAGAAAAACAGAAACCTTCTTCTCCATTAGGGGTTATACAGCAACACGCTGACATAACTTCCTTAATCCCACGTGGAGTCGTTTTTGAGCCTTTTTGGCACGCACATTGTACACTTTGCTTTATAATATATATTGATTATTTTTTAGAGGCATAAAACCCTCAGGTCATTCTAGGGTATATTGATTGTAAATAATAATAACTTCTATAAGAATATCGATCATTATAAAAACATATATGGTATGAGCAGACCCTGCCATGCGTTGCTGTGGATCAGTGACTACAATGCTAATCTAAAAACCAACAGTATTTAAAATAGAACTTTACACCAAATTTAAAATTAGTAGAGATGAGAGATGGTCAACTGTTCTTCAATTACGATAGGTTAAATAATGGTCAGGATTTTCAGTTTACAATGATATTTATTATGGTAAGCCAACGTTTCGATCCAGCTTGTGGATCTTCATCAGGGCTACTGAGTCCAGGTGGATACTCGTATCCACCTGGACTCAGTAGCCCTGATGAAGATCCACAAGCTGGATCGAAACGTTGGCTTACCATAATAAATATCATTGTAAACTGAAAATCCTGACCATTATTTAACCTATCCAAATTTAAAATTGTTTGGTAAAGAATTAGATAGATGGGTTTAAGTTATTATTTTTCACATCTCATATTTGACTCTAGTATGTATTATTGATCCATTCATTTAGCAAAAATACACACACAATGAACCAAATTTCATCAAAATCAATGTTTAGTTTCTGATTTTACCTCCGACAAACATCGGGACACGAGATTTTTATATTATATATATATATATATATATATATATATATATATATATATATATATATATATAAAGATTGAGCTTGTTGAATTTAAGCTAAGTGAGCTACGGAATGGTTATATATATAAAATGCTGCTTTAATAAAGATTATTCTTGTTGCTTCAAAACTCTTTACAGTCATCAACACAAAAAAACATTTTTAATAAAATATGCTATTATACCATTTCTTAAGTAATGTTTGGCATTTCAATGTACGTTATTACAATTTGGAATTATTTCATAGGTATCTTGATTTAACAGAAGAAGAAAAAGAAAAACTCAAAGGTTCCTACAAAGTAGCTAGGAAGTTGGAAAAATTGGAAGGAAAGAGCAGGTAATTATATTATTTATGTAGAGATGGAACTTGGTCAATTGTTTTCTTTATGAATCTTATGGAATGATGCATAGTCAGGAATTTCATTTGCTTATTTAATGCTTAACAGCATATTTAATGCTACAAGTGGTATAACCCCTCACGACTCACCCACTCCTGATGAAGACCCCCGCATATTTGGGTCTAGATATAGGTTGTTGAAATAGAGAAAAAATTTCAATTTAAATTTCTGACCCATCTCAGAAGTTTATTACGAGCATATCTGTACTGGTTAAATAGAACTACTATCAATACATATTTTTTCTTAATTCTTTTATTTTCCATTATTCAAAATGTTTAATAGTTTCTATAAATCATTATGTTTATTTGCTTTAGGGAAAGTGAAAATGAAATGTTCAGTCTTGAAAGCTGTAATAGTGGAAAGTCAACCTCATCTGAGAACTCATTATCAGGTTTGTATTGTTACCATTGTGAATATGAATTTATAAATGAGCCTTTAAGTTGATAGAATGACTAACTCTAATTTCAACATTTTTCTGGTAAGCAATTTTCTTATAATATTTCTATTTGGAAAATTTGTACCTTTTTATTTTGTAATAGTATGACCAAAATATTAAAGCCTTGCAGTTTGTTAAAATATACCTACAAAGTCAAACGGTACAAATTTTTCAAAGAGAAATATTATTTTAAGTGTTTTACTGCAAAATGTAGAAATTGAAGTTGGTCATTTCGTCGACTGAAAGTCTCAAATGTTACTTAGATTTGATACATATTTCATAAACATATGTTACTTCAACTTCTCATATACTTATAGAAGGTAACTTAATTTAGTCTCACCCCTTCTCTCATACCCTTCTGCTCAATTAAATATTATCTCATGAAATTTTGTGAATTAAATTCAAAAAGTTTGTGAAAACATTTTTTATTTTTAAATAAAATTTTGTTTGAAATTGCCACCCCCGTTTGCACAACCGCTGATAGACTAATTTAAGTTACTTTAAATACTCTATACTAGTGGTTTATTTTAAGAATTAAATTGTATGGATTGGTTGATAAATAACCAATATTGGCTAACCTTTTACCAGCCATCCATGCAGGGATCGCAATAACTTTAGGATTTTGCATTGTTTTTATAGATAACAATAATCCCAACGAAGTTTTTTTTTTTTTAACATCCTTAATGCTGTTAATCAAACTTATCAGTTTTAAGATTACCGCTTTACAATAAATAATAAAAAAAATAATAAATCCGCTTTCCAAAAACCAAATGGGAAAAAATAACTTTATTTGCTTGTTATTATCCTGCTCTACAGCCCTGTTTACCTTACAATTCCTCATAGGACCTGTTGCTGCACAGCTTTTACAGTCCATATTTCAGCCCCATTGCAAACAGTCGGTCCTTATAAACTAATGTTTTCTCGTTGTTGGCTTTGATAAAATGACTGATTTAAAAAGTTTAATAATGACGTAGTATGCTTTATTATCTATTAACTATTAAAATTTACTTGCTTTATCTTTCATTTAACCTCCTAGGTAAGTGAATCATTTTACGGTATTAAACACCATATATTTAAAAACAAAGTACTTGGCACTCTTCCTTCTCTTAAAGTTAACCTAGCCATCTATTTTGTTTGTTAGTCCTGTCCCATTTTTTCCTAAAATTGCATTTCTTTCATAATCATATTTAAGGTAATCAAATTCCATAGTGCATGGAAACTTTATTATTTTTACTAGGTTTTATATTTGATATTGCTATTTGATATTGCCTACTCCTTTAATCTCTGTAAATATGAAAAAAAAAAACATAATGCTCGTTTTAATACTTAAAATATTTCTTTAATTATTATTAGGAGAACCTCGCTCATTGACAGAATCTATGCAATTAATGGACGAATTGCTGGCCAACACTGGAATGGATCGCTTAGATAAAATGGAGCGATTGGAGGCTCTTCTTACATCAGCTGTTAGTTCCGCTCGGAGTCCAGATCAGTGTCATTGTTTCTGTCATTCTTCTATCAGCGAGAAATCTTCTACAGCTTCTCAGACAATATCGACCGGAGATATTGTACTGACCGGAGTTTATTCGATTGACAACAGTGCCAATGACAAGATTCTACTTTCTCCGAAGAGGTGTTCCTCTTAATCGCTTCATGTAAATACTTAATAATAATAATAATAATATCAATATCTGTTTTTATAATAATAGGATTATGATATTAATCAAAATATATTTTTGTTTTTGGATTTTAAAAAAGTGGTTTCTTTCCGTTAATACATACATTTGAAATGTATTACAGATAAAGTTTTTATTAATCAATTACATCGATACATATTTGGAAATTTATTTTTGAATTTCGTTAATATTTATTTATTTTATTTTGTTTTCTGAAAGTAATCTGAGGGTTGAGGTTATCAGTTTATTTTCAATTTAAAAAAAATTATTAATACTATTAGTTAATTATGAAATATTTATATTACTCCAAAAACTTTGGCATCAAACAATCATTCTTTAGAAGTCTCATTAGGAAGTTATGGAATCTGTTTTATTTATTTATTAAATTTTACTTAATGTTTAATCAATAATATGTCTTTCATCCGGAATAAATTTTTTTGGTTTTCAGAATTTATTAAGTGAAGTTAATTAGTTTTTAATATAGATTCATTTGCATATCAGGCATGTAATCTTCTTCATTTGACTGAAAGGTTTTTCTGTGATATAAATTCGAAAAAAAATTTCTGGACATTAATAAAAATTAATTTAATCGTCATAATCAACTTTGTTCACAGATATATTGTTATATTTTGTTTTGTTTTATATGAATTAATTATAATTAAATTATTTAATTTAAATTCTCAAAAATAAATTCTATTATATGATCCCATTATATTCCAAATATTCTTGTTGTTTCCTCCCCCTCCCTAGATTCTTGTTTTAATGTGACCATCTGATCCTTTATAAAGCACTTTATAATGAAACTGCAATTAAAATGCAAAATTTTCCTTCTGATCCCCTGACATATTTATCAAAAATGGAAAAAAAAAATTTAATTTTGATTTTATTATTGTAAATTCTAAAATTACAATGTTATTAGTAGACCATTTCTATGCAAATACAATTGGAATTAAAAAGTATTAAAGTTGATAACACAACTAAATATATCTCAATTTTTGTTTAAATTAAAATTTGCATTTAGTATTGTGTTATGTGTTATCACTTGTTTTCAGAATCATAACATTTCTAAATCATATATGATTTAATTGTTATATTATGGGATTTTTAAATGTTCCTAAAAATAATATGTGTTAAGAGTTTCTAAAAAAAAAAGAATAAAGAAGGCATATTTTGGCTGACGAATCGGAAGTTAAATATCTTAACTTCACTAACCGTCACTACGGATCACGGTTTCTCTCCACTTTTTATCCACTGAGTTTTTAGTCTAGTCTAAAAGGATTTTGTACCTTCATTCTAATCCTGTGGTTTTTGTTTATTTAATTTTTCATGTATTCATGTTCTTTTTATTTAACTAATATTTTTTATAAATAACATACTACACATACTATTACCTTAAAAGATTTGCACTCTTTGGCCATTTACATTTATTTTATCTTAGTAACATTGTTCATGAAACAAAAATTATATCTGCTAAAAATAAGTATATTTAAACAACTAAATTTGTACATTGAACTGATCTAATAAATAGAAAATTGATTATGTATTGTTTGAAAAGCTAATAATGAAAATTCATGAAATGTCTATTTAACTTAAATAAATAAAAAATAATGATTCCAACTATGTATTTACTTTATAAAATGATTTTATATTTTATAAAGATTAATACAAGTATATATTTAGTCTTCCCTCTGTTTATTTACTAAACAGAAGTTGAATGTATGTTAAAAATAAATAAGATGGCTGTATATTTAAGAAATGTAAGTGAATCAGTTAATTTATTTATACTATCAGTAAAAGCTAGTCAAATATCTCATCAAAACCACAATACATACGATATTAGAAGTTTTCAATTAGAGATGCTATTCCACCTTGGATGTTCGTAATTGTCAAAGAGAATTTTCAAAAACTAAGGGTACAATATATCAACTTGAGAATTTGTATTTTATGATGATAAAAATCTTACATTAAAAATAATTTTAAATTGACACACTTTTAATATATTTTTTAAAAATAAATACCATACATACTGTTCAATCACCAATTACAGAAACAGAAGTACTCTTTAAGAGGATTATTTTAAACTGCTCTGTTTAACATATTTCTTTCTCTTTACTTTGTTGACATTTTTAATAGGTATAAATTTTATCTGAAATTAGCAATTAAATTTGATCACTTAGTCATCTGTAATATAATCTTTCATTTACCTAAAATCGTTTTTTTTGGGTTTTTTTTTTAATATAAATTTATTTTAGAACTATGGTTCAATTAATCAATGTATGATCTCTTGTCCATTTTAAATAGACTTTTTTTTTCTATAATTAACATAATAATCTGTTTCCTTTGGCCCATTTTATGTTTTAGTGTATTTTGCCTGATAATGAAATATTGCTTTTTTAAAATCTGGATATTGAATACTTAATGTTACTCCTTACTACTTATTTTAAACTATATATATATATATATATGCTGATTTGGTTTTCCTAATTTTATTTATTTATTTTTTAGTTTTATTTTTGCCATTTAGTAATTAATAATTTCTATAATCGACTGTTAAAAAGTGTTGTTAAATTTAAATTTAACAAACCTATTGTTTTTTTAGTTTGTTATTAACAATAAGTTTGCTATTCAGATCTCTTGTTCCTCTTTTTGTGCCTTTAGATTGCTTCTTATTCAAAATTTAACATTAAATGAAGAAGAAGTGAATTAAGATCAATAATGTTCTAAAAAGTATTAATGTTTGTTTTTTCTTAACCTTCTCCGTCTCCATATGTGATAAAAAAATATATTCAATGCTTGTTTAAGAGATTGTTATAGATTAGTTGAAAATATAAATGTAAATTTAAATTCGTTTTAGAAGTTAACGTTTTAGTGCTTCCTGTTAAAACTTCCTCCCGTCAGTTTGACATTGTATATACATGCTACATTATATTATACTTATATTAGTAATTATTCGCACTTAATGCCTTTACATAAAGTAGTGTTTAGTTATTGTTAAATAGTAAGCAATAAATTAATAATAGTTTTATAAATATTTTTATAAAATGCTCATGAATTATTAATATATATCTTATGCTATGCAATCCAATTGGTGAAACGTGTACTGTGTAAAACTGTTTGGGTTGTTCTACTTACAACTTGCCAATATTGAATCTCTTGAAAAACACTGAATATGAAAGTTATTTTGAATTATCTTTACTTTTAAAATAAATGTTAAATCTTCGAAATTATTTTCTATTTTTATTTATTTTAAAGAAACTTTTTTTTCAATAGCACGAAATGGACCTCTTTCGGTGTAATTAAATTACTGATTACCTGCATTTCTATCTAACTAATTTGTGGAATCTTCACTTTGTCTTTGATTCTTAAATCTTTTAACTTTCCTGTCATATTTGATAATTTACAACTTAATGCCTGTTTACAGATTTTATGGCCTATAAATTTTTTCTTATGGTTTAGTCCGTACCGTCAATTACCTTAGTTATCAGGTGTGTAAATTATTAAAATTAAAATAAATTTTGCAAGTTGCAGTTGTAAAATTAATTGTAACGGCATATATTTTTTTCCTCCGACATGAAATAGTATAAGGTAACTTTCTCCTTTTATTATTTAATACACTAACTATTCATTTTACCAGATATTTTATAAATAACAGGAAAAGAAATGTTATAAATTGAGCAATTGTTACTATGTATTTGAACAGTACTGACACCCTTAGTTCCCAGCTAGATGCGAGAGACTCACCATATTCATTTGTTTTGTTTTTTAGTATATATTTTTTCTTAGTCCTATAAAAACTATTGTCATGAAAATTCTTTTTTGTTTTTATAAGGAGGGAGAGGGGGAAAAATTGAATTGTTGAGTTGTTTAATTTACAAGCAAATCTTAGTGATTAATTTATAGATAAAATATATTAAGCATTTATAGGAGAAAATATATTAATCATGATAGATATTGTGCCTTAGATATTATATTCTACCAAAAAAAATTAAATTTAATTATATCATTGCTCAGAAAAATAATAACTTTTGACTCAACTAGTTTTTCACTTAAGAAAGGTGTTATCACCTAATATAAAAAAATTTTAAAATGAAAATAATTTCATTGAATCATTTTTATGTTAAAGCCAGTATTTATATTATATAACTAATATGAATTATTTTTAAAATAACGAATTATATAAATAATACTAAATCAACATTATTTATTATTATTATTTAATTATTCATGTTATCATAATCAAAATAATCCATCTCAAATCTTTTTTTTTAAATTGTGATCTATTTTTAAATTTTTATTTATTAAAACTTACAATGAATGTAGTATTTATTATTATTTACAGATATATAAAATTGAAAGATCTTGAGAAAGGAGAATAGTTATAGTAAATCAAATGTGATGCTGAGAAAATCCTTTTACTCAGATTTCAAATTTTATTCTTTTGAATAATGAAAAAGTATCGTTTTGTTTTGTTTTTTCAGTGTTACTTTTTCTCAGTACTTTACGCGTTTTACGCATATTTTAAATCAATGTTAAAAAATAGGGTCATTTCTCTGACTTAAGATTTCTAAGTTTTCTGTTTTTATGTAAATCAATATTTTTGTTCCATAAATAGAAACTATGATTTTTCCCCCATAATTTAAGGAACAGAATCAAGAATCCATAATTTAAGGAACAGAATATATATATAATAGCTTGATTCTGTTCATAAAATTATGGGGGGAAATCATAGTTCCTCTCTCTCATCTTGCTTAAAAGTCACAGAATTCTTTGTTACCATTTTGAATCATAATTCTAATTTTCATCCTTCTTTTTTTTTTTTTCTTCCGATTAAAAATTGATGAATGTAAGTTTGAATATTAGTTTTTTTTATGAGATTTCAATAATTCAACAGTCTAAAACTTTTGGTTGTTCCTCTTGAAGTGCATATTTACTGTAACCATTCTTCTTATTAAATTAACATTTGTAATCATGAAGATTACTTTTTCACTATGTTTAGTTTTTAACATAAGTTGTGTTTGAGAGATTGGCATCACAGAATTTATGAGGTGAACAGAAGAAAAAAAACAATTGAATTACTCAACTTATTCTTCCTTTGAGACTTTTTTTTCCTTTACTTCCAGCTTAAGAAAGACTCTTACGTTTCCCTAATGTTGGTGTTTTTATTTTGTTGTTAGTCTTAACTTATTCATTTGCCAGAATTACCGAGCATTTATAATGTATTAAAGAAAAACAGATTATAACTGTTAAAACATTATTTTGTTTATTGCAATCATTAAGATATGTTCATAGCACATACTTTAGTATTTATAATTCATTCTCTGCTTTGCTGAATTAGTTGAAGACGACAACTTTCTATTTTATTTTAAAGAACATTGACTATTTGTTACCCAAGTATTGTAATTTAAATATTGTCTTCATATTTATGCTGTCACTTCACCAAAGTACGTGGTCTGATTCTTTTTAGATTTTTAGAATTTTTTGTTTAGGACGATTAAATTATGGATTGGTTTCTAATTAGTAATACTAAGTTAGCTTAAGATAATTAGATAAAAATTAACTAACATATTGATTTATGCTATGTAGCATTGTTGACTGCTATTTTAAAAATTGAAATGGTACGGTATATTATAAACTATTAACAAGAGTCTATTTTATCAACTGTAAAAGTAGTATGTTAGCTAACTCTTGACAACTTAAGTATATTATCATTTTAAAAACATGAATTTTTATTTATTTTTCTATAAAATTTATTTTATATGATTAATCTCTTATGATACTTATTGAAATGAAATAATTATATTTTGAAAACTTGTTGGCAAGGGTTCATTAAAATGATGCAATCGTTTTATATATTTATTGTATATAACATGTTAATCATATTTTTGTTAATATTTTTTTTCTGTTGAATTGTTGAACAAAAGTGAATTAGAAAAAAAATTAGAATGAAAATAAATATACCTGTTATGAATTTTTTTTTTGTAAATATAATTATTAAATTTTATTTATTCCTACCCTACTAATATTGTATTATTTCTTATAAAACCAAACCTAAAACTTATAAGTCATTAACGATTTTATTAATAAGTAAAAGTTTTTATTTTCATAATATGGTTTGTAAAATTTTGGCTGTCACATATACATAAATCCAAGACCAAGTTTGATCAAAATCGTTAAAGCCGTTTTTAAGTAAATAAAAAAAAAAAACACGTGAAAATGGGACATTTATTAAATAAAGTACCCCCTCCGTTTGACCAATTTTGATGAACTTTGCGCTCTCGCATCTCCGGCATATACATACACCAAAAACAGAGTTTAATCAAAATCGTTATGCGGCGTTCCCACGAGGCGTTAATCACGACAGTGAACCACGCTTTCGTGAAATACACTTCTGTGTGAACGCATAGTCGTTAAACTTGCTTTCGTGAGGAACGGCGCACGACTCAAGCGTGGATAGATCAAACCTGTTTGATTTTCAGTCGTGATATACCGTTCGTGAAGCCAAGATGTCGTCACAGCAACGTGGCATTATTAAGTTTAACGACAGTCACTTTGCTTTTTAGTTCCATACTAACCAAGTTTGACGCTCCTAACATATTTCTTCGCTGTATCCATTCTCTAACCCAAAAACGTCTTTTTTTTCGTTTTCTTGTAATTGTGTCCTGTAAGCACTCCATCTTTTTAGCTAAGATAGTAGCAAAAAACGAACTTAGAACAGCACAACTTTCAACAACTAGATCATTCATGATCGATGTTTCGATGGTGACTAGTCGAAACGCGAGGCGTGAACGGCACGAACCCCCCAACCGTGTGAACGTTTTATAAATTCACACTTTCGTGAGTGTCACGAACGAAAGTTGACTAGCGTGGTTATCTGTCGTGATTAACGCCTCGTGGGAACGCCGCTTTAGAGCCGTTTCTGAGAAAAACAGAAAAAATAGACAAAATTCTTTAAATAAAGTACCCCCTCCGTTTTTGTGGCTTCTTTTAAAACAAAAATGGAATTTTTATTCTTTTATTCTTTGCTTTTGGGTTTGTCATACCATTATTTAGGAATGCAACATTCATAAATCGTAGGTAACAACTCGAAAAAATATATAGTATATAATTTAAAAATGTTATAAAATAAACTCATATATAAAACATTTAATATAACAGTTCTAAAAATTATATGTAAGTATGTCTACTTACGTTCCTAAACGTATTTTTTTAATTTCATGAATATTAGAGGAGCATAGCGAGCAGAAAAAATAGTCATCATTTTCTTATTCGTATTTAGGACGAGTGCTGGACATATGAAAATTATTTTTACATACGTAGTAAGGTCCATAAGTTTCCGGCTTGTCCTGCGTCCCCTCCTTCAAACGTGCTGGGACCTGTACGCCTATGCAGGTCCATGCCTGCTAACTCCATACCCATCCCCGCACTTCCTCAGTCTTGTCAGTCAGTGTCTAGCCTTGAAGGAAACTCCCCATTTTTACAATGTTCAAACTCTAGTACCGTGCGGTAATTAAATTCTTTTGTAAAGAGGGTCTTACTCCTGCGCAAATTAAAGAGAGCTTGGATTGTGTATACGGGCAGTCCTCCCCCTCGTATTCCACAGTGAAAGAATGGGCAAAATTATTTAAGTCCCATTGGAAGTTGTCACTTCTGAAACAATCCAACTTGTGGAATCTGAATTGCTGTCTGACCGGCGACTAAAAACCAAGGAAATAGCAGCGAGGTTGGAGCTTTCAAAAACAAGTGTTTTGAGGAACATCAAAGAACATTTGCTTATGAACAAGGTTAGTGCAAGATGGGTTCCAAAAATTCTTTCAGCTGCTCAAAAACCGGAACGAGTTCACTGCTGCAATGAATTTTTACGCGAGTATAATGCCGACCCAAGGAATTTTTTGGACTCAATTGTAACTGGGAATGAGACAATGGTTCTATATTATGGCCCACTCAGCAAAAGAGAGTCGATGGAATGGAGAAGACCAGGAATAGCGCCTCCTTTAAAGGCAAAAGTCACGCAGTCAACAAAAAAGGTAATGGCCAAATGGCCACAATTATTTGGGACTGTAAAGGAATACTACTGATAGATTTTAAAGAAAGGAATACCACAATGAATGGTGAGTATTATGCAGCCCAACTTCACCGGTTACGAGACGCCATTAAAGAGAAGAGGCGAGGGAAGTTAAGCAGAGGTGTCCGCCTCCTTCACGACAATGCCCCTGTCCACGCAGCATTGATTTCCAAGGCCGCTGTGAAGGACTGTGGATTCCAAGAAATCTCTCATCCACCCTACAGCCCAGACTTGGCCCCTAGCGATTTCTACCTTTTCTCAAAGTTAAAATCTGACCTTCGTGGAAGGCGATTTAACACCGACGAAGAGCTCCAAGCAGCAGTGGAAGAACATTTTTTTAACAAAGAAGAAAATTATTTTTTTCATGGTATAGAAATTTTGCCAAAGCGTTGTATTAAGTGTGTTGAACTTTTTTTTTTTTTTTTTTCTTTCACCTTTCGTTCTATCCCAGGCCGGAAACTTTTGGAACTTACTAAGTAATTGGCATTCGCGTTTCTCAAACCCTGTTTCCAGCCCGTCCAGTATTGCCCAGTGAGGAGGTTTATGGTTTCCTCAAAAATTTCCGAGGGTTGTAAACTAATTGACATGGGGTTCTTTTCGGGGTTTATCGAAGATTTCAGTTTACTATTCTACAAAATAAAATACTGTATCATAGGAAGAAAAGCTACCTACACATACAGTTTATAATATTAAATTTTGATTATTTCTTTTAAGAACTAAATGCTATGTTTTAAAATGACTTAATCGTTCACGAGTGGTAATTCTTTAGTCAACAACATTTTAAGTGTTCAACGCCACATGAAGGTTACATGAATCTATATTTTCAATTCTTTTAATTTCATGTTTTAAATTTTACATATATATTTTAAAAAATGGAATCTCCTGAAACAAAATATGTGGCTTCGAAGAATAAAAGGATTGACTTAGAGTCTTTGCATAACAAAACTCAAGAAGTAATATATTTCTCATATGCAACATTCATTTCTAATAGTGTTTTATTATAATTTAACTTTGGAATGCTTAATAAGATTTATTAATCTATTTTAAAGGAATTAGTAGAAATTATTCGCCAACTGCAAGCTCATAATGAACAATTAAAAGCTATAATAGCAAAGAATTGTAGAGTAGAAAAGCAAGATAATGATAATAGGAAAGGAAATGATTTTGATTTCTCCAGGTATTTCGTGTTTTTTTTTTTTTTTTTTAATAGTTATTTTTATATATTTGTTGTTCATTGTCCCTTCTTCTATTCCTTTCATGGCATGCTTCATAATTTCATTATATTTTTAAATTGCTGTCAAAGTATGATTTATATGGTAGTTGTTGGTAAAGCTATCACTATATTACTTATGTGTGTTACCCATCTCGGGAGCAGCTTAGTTAAAAAGGGGCTTGATTTACTAGAACCTATTTTTTTAATATATGTCGCTGATTCTTGATCGTCACTCTAATATGCCTGTCGGTATCAAGTTAACTTTAAACCTGCTAGAATGGAATCCTGAAAGTATACATATAGAACCTACTTCCAACCTTAACTACAGGTTTATGTTAAATTAGCATTGATCCCATATCCCCATCACATTTATTTTTTCCTGTCTTAATAGTGTGTTTCATTGACCTTCAATAATCAACATCCTCCATATTCTAATGTATTACTAAGCAGAATCTATGATCAAGTTTGAGACTTACCACCTGGGAGTAGTGATTTGTATTTAGATAAGGAACAAATTGTGATGTTTTGTCTTTTCAGGTGTAAGTGGACGCATATCCTTTTAAAGCTGGCTTATTTTGGTTGGGATTATCAAGGATACGTTTGTCAGGATGATACATCAGAAACAATAGAGCATCATTTGATACAAGCAATGCAGAAGTGTCGATTGATTAACTCCAGAGAAACAAGTAATTATCATCGATGTGGCCGTACAGATAAAGGAGTCAGTTCTTTCTGTCAGGCAAGTCAGTATTGCACCAATCTATTTCATTAATATGTTTTTATAAAATTGAGTGTTACCAAAAAAAATAAATATATATATATATATATATAAAAATCCAAAAGAATCTCCTGCTGTTGGGTCCCATTAGTAAGTACGGCCCTGTGCAGATCATTCAACTCACCCTCTTAGTAAACCACTTTAACACTTTCAATGCAGATTTTTTATGTATCTAATCCTACTGTCGTAGTGATAAAAACTGCTTAATAACTACTCTTGATTTGCATTCATTTAATTTCATTCACCTCCTCTGTCAGGGAATTTGGCTGTCACCTTTGAATTCTTGAAAGTTGTATTATGCAGTAGTTATCATTGATATTAGGTCTTAACCTTTTGAAAAAAATCCCACTATACAATCAAATATTTATTTAGTTGGTTGCCTTAAAGTCCATTAACACAATTCAGATTATTGTTTTGAATTTTTAAGAATATTTTTTATGAAACAAATAATTGGTTTATTTAACAATTTATAACCTATGTAATATTTTACAGGTTATTTCTATAACAGTCCGGGCAGCTGAAGAAGGGAAAAAACCCTTGGATTATTGTAAAATGTTGAATCGGTTATTGCCAGATGATATTAGAGTAATAAGTTGGCAGCCAGTTGCAGAAGAATTCAGTGCTCGCTTTAATTGTAAAAGCAGAACGTACAGATACTTCTTCCCAAAAGGAAATTTGGACATAGAGGTAATATATTAGAGTTTTAATGTAAAGCATTATATTGAAGGCTGTCGTGCCCAAAAATAATCTGAAATACACTATTCAAAATACTAGAAAAATTTATTTACACATTTATAACCATTTAAATAAAATATATCTAAACATCTGCTATTCTTTCCTCAACCTTCCTAGTCTTATCACATATACAATGCAATTACATAAAATCGATTTTAGGATATGAAGTCTCCCACGCTTGACTACTTACCCTGGTGTGGTGATCAGTGAGGAACATAGTCATGGAGCCAGGAGGTAGGCTTCTTTGAACGTTGGGATGTGCGTAGTGATGGTCCTAGACCTGGCTGAGGAGTCTGTGGCGGACTAAGAGCTGCAGGTGTCAGAGTCCTTGCTGGCAGAGTGTTGAACAGTGTTTGAGGACTCGATCTTGAGAGGGTAGAGAATTTTCTCCAATTACTTGTCTTGGCTGTACCATGTGTCGATGATATATCTCCTCGGCCTGCTGTCGGTGTTGAGGTTCCGATATATGAGGTGTCTCCTCAGTCTTAGGGGTTTTTATGTCTTGAGATGGTCGCTGAACTCAGGAGGCTCCAAGTTGATCAATTTATCTTTTTATATTGTACCCATTATCAAGTTCAATAATATAGTGAAGCTTACCAAGCGTCTTTACAACCGTTCCGAATTTCCATTCCTCTTTGCTTTTAGAGTAACATCGTGCTTGCGCCCTCTCTCCCATGCTTAATTGGCGCGGCTTTAGATGTGAGTTGTGAGTTTGTTTATCACGTTTGGGTGGTATGAGACTATCCAGTTTACTTCCAAGGTTTCGTCCCAAGTACATCTCTGCCGTTGTTAAGTTATTAGCTTGCGATGTCGTTCGGTATCAGTAGACGATTTCAAGAATTCTGGATTTTAATGTTGCTCCAGAAGATTTCATTGATCGGATTTTCTTTTTTATGGTTTGTACATATCTTTCAGCTAAGCCATTGGTCGATGGATGTCCCAGTGCGATAAATTTTTGCAGAATGCTATGTTCAGAGCAATAATGACTGACTTGTGAACATTGTAGCATTGTCAGAGACAAGGATTTTTGGCAGACCGTGAAAGCTGAATATATCCTGCTGAAGTTCAATCGTCGATTCAGATGAAGGAGCCTGCCTTGAGATTCGTATTTCTAGCCATTTTGATTTCTCGTCCACTAGTACCAGACAGTGGTAAGCCTCGATGGGCCCTGCATAGTCGATGTTAACTCGCTCAAAATTTTCGGTCAGCTCCTCCCAGTGATGTGATGGGACTTTAGCTGGATTTTCCTTCACTTGCACACAGTCGGAACAGGACTTGACTAGGGAGTCAATGTCTTTGTTGATTGTTTTCCACCAACAGTTGCGTCTGCCAACTTCTTCATTTTAGATAAACCTAAATATGTTTTGTAGAATTCTTATAAAACTTGGGAATGATGATCCGATTGCATTTAAATGGAACATTGCTTTCAATTGAATATTCTGGGTCAACAATTTTTCCTGCTTGTAAGTCTGACCTGAGAACGTTCAATTCGGGGTCCTGGGATATCTCGCGAACCAAATTGTCGTACATGAGTTCTGATGTTGAGATTTGATTTATCGTCTGTTCTGCCAAGTCACGTAGTTCATCATCGATCCACACGTCAGTGCTTCGAGAACTGGACCGAAGTTTTATGAACCAAATGTTTTATTCTTTAAATTAATTGCTGAATGAAGGTTTAGAAAAAAATGAGGAATTCTAAGTTAGGTACAAATGCCATGTGAACGAAGTAGAGCTTTGATTATCTGGACTAATCAATGCCCAGTCTTGTGGGGTACTGAAATTTTCCAGATAATAATACATAAAGTAAAATTGTTATTTAAACGTAAGAAGGAAAAAATTAAAATGCTGGATGCAAATAATATATTTTAATTTAAACGATTAAACTTTGTAATCATGACATTTTTAAATAATTATATTTCAACTAGCAGACCCGGCCACGCGTTGCTGTGGCTCAGTAATTATATCCTAATATTTTTAAACAAATACAGTAATACCAATATTCATTGATAAAGATGAAAACCTTTCAGCTAATCAAAATCCAACGTGATTGAGAATAGAGCATTACACCATTTAAAAGTATTTGGTAAAGAATAAAGGAAAGTTAAAGTTTTTATTTTTTACATCTCATATTTCAATCTAGTTTGATTAAAAAGGAGCAAATTGTGTTTACGACTCACAGAGCTGCCAACACTATCGCCCTTTTTTTATGGATCGGTATAAACTAACTCGAAATGGCTATATTTTTCCACTAATTTTAAAAGGGATGACTGAAGTAAGTTTTGATAACCTCAGCCATTGATCTATTGATTATTGGCCTAACACTACTTTAACTTGGTATTGTTAGTTTAACAACGGGTTTAATTTTGCTCAGGGTCATGCCAATCTTGGTTAATGCGTCATATATATCCATTTGATAGGCGTTTTTCTCAATTTCTTTGAGACCTCGATTTCCCAACCCTTCGGCTAATGAGTGTTCGGTAGGAGGGTGGTGTGTTGAAGCTTTTAATTTAGCAATATATTTGAGTGATAATAAATCTCTTCTTAACACAAACCAAAGATTTGATGGTTTCCACACACGTGAGCAGGCGATACCCATTTCCCACGTGAGTTATGCCATTGCCCAAGGGAAAAACACGGATTTTCAAAGTCCAAGTGGATATTGTTTGCCCTTGGGATTTGTTTATGGTCATGGCAAAAGCCAAACGAATAGGATATTGAAGCCTTTTAAATTTTATTGAAAATTCTGTCGGTTCCAGGGGAATAGGTGGCAACAGGGCGATATCTCCTGTAAAGTATCAATAAATATTGATCTTTGTAAACAAATTAAAAACTTTTATTTGTTCACATAACCAATGAGAATAACAATAATAATAATTTAAACATATGTCCATTTAGATACTACATCATGTAAACCTTCCAGGCAACATTTTTCCTTCAATAACATTTCCTGTGATCCTTTTAATGACCAAACGTGTACCGTTGCACAATTGAGGTGGATTTAAGTTACGAAGAAGAATGATCGGTGAGCCAATCTTCAACTGGAGATTGTTTGGGTGTATATCCAGGGAATTAAAAAATTCAGATGGGAAATTTACGGCTTCGTTTACATCTAGAACATTGTCAATTGATTTTGGAAGTTTATTTAATCGAAATCAACATTTTTTGCTGCCAAAATAGCACGACTACCCAACCAATTATAGTCCAAATAATTGTTCAAAATATCAGGAAAGACACTTTATATTTCGTAGACAGTTCATTTTTCGTCTCTACAACAGTTCAGAAATTTTCTGGTAATTTGATAAATTTTGAATTTCGATGCAGCTCTATTTCACCGTTTTCAATATAGAGCAATTGTTTAAAAAATATATCTGCCGATGGATTATTTTGCAGTAGTACTCTCATATTTATGGCGGATAAATCTGAAACATGAGGTTACCCAAATAACAATTATTCCTGTTCAGTAGAGGTGTAATAATCATTAAATGTAAAATTTAAAAAATGCTTTGATTTGTAATCCTTTCTTAATCAACAATCATTTAAAGATAAGTAAAAAATTGTATTCTGGTGAAATTAACAACGAAATATCATTCCCAATAATAGCCTACTTTAAATTAATGAAAGGATTAAAATCTTCGCTAACATTTCTTAAATTTTACATTTAAAGATAATTACAACTCTGCTGAATAGGAATTAACAGCCTCTATTCGATTGGGATTAAATTTTCTCAACTTTAAAGTATTGTTGATAAAGGAGGAATTACAAATCTTCACTGACATTTTTTAAATTTTACATTTTAGATCTCGGGATAAAAATGATAAAAAGGTTTGGTAAAATAAAAAACACTGTATTTAAATAATAATAACAAAACGAATAATGAAAATAAAGAAACTTCTGGAAAATAAATCTACTGAAAATATAATATTAAAGTCTTAATTATGCAGTTCTTTAGCAAATCACAAAGTATCCCACAACACCTAATCAAAACACACTCTTTTTGTGAGGGAGTTTTTACGACTGGTTACCCGCAGTGTAGCCAGCTTACTAATTTTCACTAATTTTTGGCAACACTGACTCCCCAAGTCAGGTTTCTATTAGGTTACACCTATGACAGTAGGTGCTGTTACATTTATAGAATATTATTTCAAATAATAGCCTAATTTTAATTATTAAAATGTATTTACTTTACTAAAAGTTGACATCACGGTGGGCCACAGCAATGCGTTTCAGCTCTTAGCTAGTAATTTAATTTAAGTACAAATAAAAAAGGAAAAGGAAGAAAAAGTACCTACACATTTGAGAATTTATTGTAACCTTTTCTTGATTTATTTATTCTTTAATGAAAATTAACAATAAATACAAATTTTTATTACTATTTGTCTGTGGAAAATAATAATATAGGAACAAATAACTGCACTCACATAACGCAATTATAATAATGATAACCTGTATTACAATAGCATGCTTATAAAAAAAAACATTACGAAATCGACATATGACGCCATGTTAATAAATTGAAACACGACCTACTGTATTTGGAATAATTCGCTATATAAGAATTATTTTGATCACTAATCAAGTTAAAAACTATCCGGTCCGTTAAGTTGGCCAAAACCATATACATTGAGCCAAATTTCATTAAAATCGGTTGAGTAGTTTCTGAGAAATAGAGAGACAAACATCGGGACACGAGATTTTTATATATATAAGGAAAATACAAATTAAAAAAAAGAATCAGTACATGCATCCACAATCTAATCATGAAAACAATACAAAAAAATCTGGTGCGTGCGCGCAACACACAACTTTCACTTACCAACTTACTTAGATTAGAAATTGACGTGTTTTGCTAATTATCATTTCCCAAAGTCACACATTTTTCTACATTCATATCTTATTTTTGTTAATCGTTAAAGCCGTTTTTGAGTAAATAAAAAAACCCGTGAAAATGATACAAAATTTATTAAGTAAAGTCCCCCCTCCCGTAGGTCAATTTTGATGAAATTTTTACAGTCATATCTCGGGCATATAAATACATCAAATACCAAGTTTGATCAAAATCGTTAAAACCGTTTTTGAGTAAATAAAAAAAACATGTGAAAATGGTACAAAATTTATTGAGTAAAGTCCCCCCTCCCGTTGATCAATTTTGATGAAATTTTTACAGTCACATCTCGGGCATATAAATACATCAAATACCAAGTTTGATCGAAATCGTTAAAACCGTTTTTGAGTAAATAAAAAAAACACCTGAAAATGATACAAAATTTATTAATTAAAGTCCCCCCTCCGGTTAATCAATTTTGATGAAATTTTTACAGTCATATTTCGGGCATATAAATCGATCAAATACTCAGTTTAATCAAAATCGTTAGAGCCGTTTTTGAGAAAATCGAAAAAAACGTAAAAAGTTATTAAATAAAGTACCCCCTCCCTTTGAGCAATTTTGATGAAATTTTTGCTGTCACATCGCGGGCATATACCTACACTAAATACCCAATTTCAGTTTCCCACGGTTTATAGTTTTTGAGCTAGTCTGTTCACACACAGACACACAGACACACACACACACACACACACACACAGACCATTTCGCGGGACTTGGTTATTTCGACTCAGGGGGTCCCAAAACGTGTAAATCCGTTGAAAACCGGAAGTCGAAATTTTTCACGATCGCAATACTTCCACTTACTATATATTTCATATATAGGTAAGTGAAAGTAAAAAGTAAATAAGAATTATAAGATTGTTACTCTGAAATAAGATTACTAAATATTATTAAAGCTCAGTTTTTATGAACGTATTTATACCATGGACTATAATAATTATTTTTATAAAAACAATTAATGTTTTAATCCTTTAAGTTCCTGAAACAGAAATGGAATGATTATTTTTAAATTATACGAGATCTCATTTAGTATTGTGAATCCTTATTTAATTTTCATATTTGTAGAATTTTCACCCTAAACAGTCCAGATAATTGACATCCAGTCGAATTATCTACATTCTACTGTAAGATTATGAAGAGAAAACTTAAAATGGCTTTAGTATCATAAATGTGAGTGACTTGAACGAGAAGATTGGACGACCTTATTATTAGAGTAAAATTTATAGGTAATGGTCGGCTGTTTTCTTTAAAATTAGATTACTTTATAGTCAGGATTTTCAATCTGATTTTCTTTATTTGCAGAGCCAACATTTTCATCCAAACATGTGGATCTCCGTCAGGTTGTTGAGTCCAGAGTAATACAGAGACTCAAAACAGAGTCTGCCTTGTTCTGGACTCAATCACCTTGACGATAGGGAAAGTATAAAGAGTTTGTGCAGCATATTACTTTTTAAAGTAATATTAATGCATATTTTACATATACCTGTTAAAAAAAAAAAAATACTCTGCATTTTATTAGTGAATCTTTCTTGAGGTGTCATGATCAACTTTATTCGATCCCATGTTTTGACTCCTTTTTGCTAAGCTTGCTCCTCAGAGATAAATAAAACCCCAAAAGGATCCTTTTCAGTTAAGCGCCATAGTTGTCACGCCTAGAAGTTGCATAGCAGTACTAGTACCGAAATTATAATTGTGGAATATCATCAGTCCAGGATAAAAAACCTTTATCTATTTTGGTAGAGCTAAAATCTATAATGATTCATTAATCTTTTGATTATCATAAATAATTTTTTTCAGGCTATGCGAGAGGGAACCAGGCATCTTTTAGGAACACATGATTTTAGAAATCTCTGTAAAATGGATGTTGGCAATGGCGTCACCAATTTTATAAGAACAATAGATCACGCAACTGTGTCAAAGTTAGATGATTTTAATTATCAAGGTATCATATAAAAAATAGTTTATTAAGTAACCTAGAGGTTACGATGATAGTTGATTTAATTTTAGCAGGATCAATCAAAACTTTGCCTGTGGGCTCTCAGCCCTAAATGTCTGCAATGGTACATCCCCACTATTATTTTGAATGGTCTGACATGGATAATCTGAAAAATAAAATCATTAATTAAATAACTAGCTGAATGTAGGATGTATTTGTCAAGACCAGAATATCTCCTGGCTCCTATATTAGATTCTAGTAACTTTAGTTCAGATGGATAAAAATAATTGATGCCATAGACTGAGTTTCAGTTTTCAAGCCAAACATTTGGTTTTAAAACACCAATTTTTTTTCTTTAAAAACTATTATGGCAAAGAACATAAGAAAAATTTAATATTCCTTATTTAAAAAGAGTCAGTAGAAAATTAAAAGTAATGTTCATTTTAATATTTATACATAAATTAATTATTCTTAAAGCTAATGTTTCAGCTTGTTTTTATGAGGACTGCCCCTTTTCTCTCTCCCTCTTTGTTTCTTTTTTCAAATTATTTCATTATAAAATTAATTAAATTTAATATTCTACTTATTGGTTATTCATTATGGTTATTCGAATATTTTTAGGCGATGGTTATGATATTTATTTTTTTGAACTGAAATCACAAGCTTTTTTGTGGCATCAAGTCCGCTGTATTGTTGCTGTCCTTTTGTTAATTGGAAAGAAACTAGAGGAACCGTGCGTATTTAATGACCTGTTGGACATCACAAACAACCCGAGGTAAATTATAGTGTTATGCTAGTTTTATTTTTAAATATATTTATATATATATATATATATATATTTATATTTACACCCACTGTAAGAGTGCCATATTCCAGGTATATATTATATTTCTATAAATTGTTTAATTGTATACCTTTTTTTTCAGAATATATTTTATCAAATAAAAGCCTAAACTGTTATATAAAAAGTAGATGAGAATTATTGTTAATAATCCAAAGATTCCAAAACTTTAAGTTTAAAATTTCTTAAATAACTTAAATTTTCCATAATTACTATTTCTGGGACATTACTATCTCTTCTCCCAAAAATATTTTCAACTCTAATGACCTAGTAATAATTGAAAAAATAGTATTCAATAATTTTTAAATTTTGTAGAAAACTATTGTTTTATAATTAATCAGAATAAATTTAATAACTAGATTGCAATATTTTATTGTTTGTTGATCAGTATTATTTACTGTACGTTAATGTTAACTTAGTTCTATTTAAATTTACATACTAATTTATTATAATTTCAGAAAACCTCAATATTCCATGGCCCATCCAATTGGACTAAATTTATTTCTAACTGAATTTGAATGTGAGAATTGGATTGTGGATGATGCTGAAATCATTCGTGTCATAGAAACATTACAAAAACACTGGACTTTAAATACAATCAAGTGAGATATAAATAAAATATTGTTTTACATATAATTTTAATGGTCAGATCTTATTTATTATTCATTATTATTTATAATGAGTTATTTAATTCTGTTTCTTCCTATATCACAGGTCATAGATTTTTTACTGCAAAGGATACATTTTTTGTTCCCTTCTTTCAGTTTCGATTATGACTTAGGTTCATTTAAAATAATTAATTTGAATGGGTGTATCTGTTTTCAGAGCGTTTCACATTAAATCATCAATATTAGAATTAACAAAATTACTCTCTAAGGAAATAAATGCACAAGATTCCGTACTATTGAGACAGGAGTCCAAAATATATAAACCGCTTTTAACAAGGAGTAAATGCAGTAAGTATAATGATGTTTTATTTAATGTTAACCCTAAATACAATTTGCATATTCCTATTTGATTCTCATTAACTCATTAAACTATTATGAAGCATAGTATTTTATGAACATTTTATTTTATACTTACCCTCACTTTTTTGTAGGTACCTTAGAAGAAAAGATCTGCCACTTTGTTAAAAGAAGACGTATCAAAGAAAGTGAAAGTGTGGAATAATTTTTATTGTTTGAATCATTATTATATATTTTCAAAATCAGATATTTACTTTTTCTTTTTCCTCTTTTTTTTTCTATATTTTGTATAAGTTATTGTTACGATGTCATGTTAAATCTTGGCTGCAACCTTCTAGTTACTAATCCCAAGTAGTATCATCATATAGCATCATGTACAACTCCATCCTTCGAGCTGAGGTTTGGTCCCCCATCTCTTCTAGTTCCATGAAATGCCTGTTCTGCGATACATCAATATAACTTATATGATTATATTTATATATTGCTATATGACCAACCTATCTTAATCTTTTGATAGAAATGATATTGATGGTAATGGTTCCTTTTACAGCTCCAGATTGGTTATTCTTACTTCATCAGTGCAGACTCAGAATCCCCCGAAATTGGATTAGAGTACCTTTCATGGATTACCATAGCATCCACATTCACTTTAGAAATGGCTAATGTCTCTAAGACATATTTCTAAATTTCATATGAAGAATTTGTATAGTTGTAATAAATAAGTTGGATGAAGCAGAAATTGAATTTCATGAATCTTGTTCAAATCCTAGCTGTTCTATTGTTGTCAGTGTTCACTTGTGAATTCATATTGCAAAGCTTCTACCTGTAAATTCATCAATTTTTTGTTTTTTATTGAAATCTACAACTGTATATACACATAATACATTAAGTGAATGTGGTAAAATAAAAGAAAATAATGTCTTGAATAAGCATGTAAAGAAACTATCCACTGATAGTGCTCAACTAGTATCTAACTTAAAAGATCTCGTGGCCATCTTCTTTTCAGACGCCTTGGAGGATTGTCGAGGAGGAAGTGAGGGTAGATACGAGTGGGTTCTGATGGGTCTGGAGTTTACTATGAAAGGACTGGTATCTGGATCGGGCTAAATCTGCATATGGGACATTAAGGTCTTTGTGGATTATTTTATTTTTTACAAAATAAGGAGCATTAAGGATTTTGGAAAGGTTTGGTGGAGCCCCTAAGCTTGATTCCTTATGCCCAAATAGGTTTTATTACTATCATATAAAGGAGCCTTTTATAGTTGATTGGGAGTTTTGAGTGTTTTTCCCGTCAGTGTTGTAGTAGACGGTAGTGTCGAGCGGTTTCTTGTCGCTTTAATCTTTTGTGGGGATTCCAAGTAAGACGTTTGTCAAGATGGAGTCCTAGGTAACGGATCTATTCAACAGGGGAGAATTATTGAAGGATACAGTAGGACAGGAGGTTGTAGGTTTAAGACAGAGAGTAAAGGTAATTTGATGGGATTTGTTGGGGTTGATTTTAATTTTTTACACTATTTTTCAAGGTTTGTTATATGGGCTTGAAGGTTTTGGGATGCAATAAGTGGATCATTATTAACTGATAGTACATATGTGTCATCAGCATATGTGGTAATTATAGTGTTAGGATGGGTTGGGATATAATCTGTATAAACTGAGGATACTGCCTTTAGGAACCCCAGCTGACTGGCAGAAGAGGGAAGAGTATGCATTATTGTGATTTACTTTGAATAGTCTGTCAGGTAGGTAGGAATGGATAATAAGGAGGTAAATGGGGGTAGGAGGGCCCGGTGTGGCTGTGCGGTAAAGCGCCGTACTCCCATGCCGGAGCTGCGGGTTCGAGTCCCGCCCTGGGTGGTGCTTTTCTTTCGTAGGAGAAGTATCACCCATTGCCATGGGTGTTAGTATGGGCAGTATAGGGCTTCATTGGAAGCCTTAAAGTCAAAAAAAAAAAAAAAAGTGGGGGTAGGAATTTATGGAGTTTTTACAGTAGTCCTGGATGTCAGACTCAATCAAACATTGATTCTTAAAATTATATGTTCCAACGGTTATACTTATTCCTTTCCAAATGTTGGCAAAATTAATATCCAGACCAAGCTAATTTCAGTGTTTGGAAAACTGCCTTCTCTCTGAGTGATCTAAACACTAAAAGTATATGCAAGTCATCTAAGAAGCCTAGGAGCTGACTTATTAAAATTATTCCATATGTTTGAACGCCCAAGCCCCTCTCAGCTTTTTCAAGGTGATCATGAGGACTGCATTCTCTCAATTTTCTTTACTGATTTTTAGTAATCTATTTTATGTGGGGATTCCCACTTGAATATGTCAAATAACACTGTAAGAGCGAATCCTTAGTATGACCAATAACAACTTATTGTTCAAATATAGGCTACTATGAGACATTGATTGATTGACCATGGCTGGTACTCACACCCGGGCCCTCGCGTCTTGGTTGTGGTGTGCAAATCAACTATCCTCCCCAAGCCATTGTCTCAGCTCTGTCAATTACTCTCTGCACTGACCCTTTATATCCATCGATCTCGCCATGTTTTAGCAAAGTATACAAGGGCTGGACAAGTTGAACTAATTAAAAAAAAATGTAAGTAACCCTATTACTTAAACTAAAAGGTGTCCTGTTTTGGACTAGCTATGAACTCGATCTAGGCCTGGATTCTTATGGACCTTTCCTGTTATCATATATTTTTCCGTATAGCCTTTGCCGAACTACAATTCTTCCTGCTCCAATCCCATCTTTTCTAATCATCATCTTACACCATCCTCCCAGACATGTTGAGGTCTTCCTGTGGACCTGATTCTATCAACCTTAAACTTTGTAACTTAACATATCTAGTTACAGGCTTGTGCCCTGTCTAACTGGCTCTCGAGTGTGCAACTGCAAAATTTATAGTGGCCGCAAGTTCTAAAGCCTCCTAAGAAATAGGTATATTCTTCAATGGAATTTAATCATGTCATTTTATGTATGAATGTTTATATATTTAATATCATATTATGCTAATATGGGAAATCAATGCTACAGTTGGGGTTTTAAATTTTGCCTATAAAGATACAATTAGGATGGGTAAATTTCTTGTTAAAGAAACATTATATAATAGTCCAGAAAGGTTACTGTAATTGCTATCTTCTAAATAATTAAGCCTTTATTGCACTTAGTATTTGCTAGGTACAAAAACATAATATAAATAACCTGTACCACTACAACCCATGAGTGGTCTTGGGTTCAGTAGGTAATGTGTAAGGAAGGACTGTTTCTGGGTCAGTGCTCATGCAAGGAGGTAATTTGACCATGATCACGCTCAACCACTAGGTTTTTACAGTTCATTTTTCATCTTTTAGTACCCACATTAAGAGGCTTGGTTAGTCCCAGTAGGTTCTTAGGGCCACAGAGGCTTCTTACAATATTGAATTCATCTGTCATAGAATATTAAAGATATCCTGTTAAAGTCAGATTAAAAATCAACATTCATTGATGCAATTGTCTCATTTCCACACCACCAAAGAAGTAGACTAGAGAACAAGCCTTTTTTAGGTGGTTTTATATTATTGATAAATAAACCCCCAAAAGGGTCCTTTTCATTTGAGATCCTGACCTCACTAAACGGCTTGATATTGACCACCCCTGCAAGAAACATAGTAATACCTGAATTCCTTATTGCAAACATACTACTTCTAATTTTTAGGAATTTTTTTCTTTGGGATGGATCCTATTGGCGGGCGCAAGCGACGGTGCTGCTTCTTTACAGGAACTAGAGAAACAGGGATAGAAGCCGGGCCATTACCTGGGATTCATAGGGTTTTTTGGCGTTTTGAATTTATTTTTCCGTAATTAAAACCTGATTGAGCAAAAAATTATTTGAAAAATGTCTAATAGGTATTGCTCGGTCCCTCAGTGTTCAATTAGAAAATCAAAAGACGTGTCATTCCATTTATTTCCAAAAAATAAAAAGCTTCTTAAAGAGTGGATTGTAAAATTAATAATAGATAAGCCTGTTTCGGAACATATAACGATATGTAGTCTTCATTTTAAAGAAAGTGACTATATTTATCAGGTAAATATTAGTATTTGACATTTTATTATTCCAAAATGCTAGTTTTATGCAAATAACATTGGGACCATAGTGTCATAGATTTGTTTTTCTTTTTTTAATTTTCCCCATTTTTGTATTACATTCGTTGTGTTTAATTGTTCCAGGTTTTAAATGCGATGCCTGAAAGTTTTGACAAATAAATAAATAATTTGGCAAAGAAACTAGTGCTGTTATGTTATGCTTGTTATGAAAGCTGTCATTTTCATGACAGCTTTCATAACAATGATTGTATGAATAGGTAATTAATGTTATTACTAACCGAAAAACGTAGAGTAAAGTTACAATGATGTGTTTGCATTTACCAGAACTACCAGCTTTACACGAAAATTGCTAATTATTATTAATAAATTTGATTTCCACTTTTATTTGATGGGGGCAGTCCTTTAAGATCGCTTGTTTGAAGGCACAAGACTTGTAAAATAACCGTTTTTTTACTTCTAGATAATATTCCACATGTAATTATGTGGTTTGCATCAAGGATAGCCTGCCCTTCAATTAATGGTCTTTTAAAATTACCAATTATCTCTATCACATCAACTATGTCTATCCTCGTTCCTTCCGACATTTTGCAAAACTACTAGCGCACTTTATAGTCGATTGCGCCCGCGAATCCCATTCTTAGCAGATGTCCAATCCATCTCAACCTTCTGAATCGCATAGATAATTACTGAGTGCAGTTCCTTGAAATCTGGATGAGGTCTTAAACGTTATTTTCAGTCATCGTTTATGCCACTATGGATGGAAGAAGAAATTTCCTTTCTTTAACAACCAAACCCATCACGTTTAACTTTTTGAGCTATTATTGGTGCCCAATTATCAGAACCGTAGCTCATTCCTAAACAGCTTTTATCTTTATGCCTAGAACATTTTCATTGCTCTCGGAAAGGCTACAAACCAGAATCCGAAGACCATTAGCAGCATTTGCTAGATTTGCTAATGGGGAATCTGATTTACCTCAGAACGTCCACTGGTCATTGGCGGATCCGGGGGGGGGGGCTGTGGGGGCTGCAGCCCCTCCCTTTGGAAAAATTTTCGTCATTTAAAGATAGAATTTGACTTTCCTTAATGTAAGGAAGCAAGTTAAAGAACAGGGCCGGGGATAGCCGAGCGTGTTGGAGCGCGGCCCGCTTTAACACGCTCGAGCCGAACGGTGGCGGTTCGAATCCGCCCTGGGATGGTTGACTTTTATTTCGTGGAGGCCCCACGGAATAAATCTCGACCTACCCACCATGGTTAGGATAGGTTGGTTACACCTGTAGAGTAACCCCCCGTATGCCACACATGGCCAGGAAGGGGTACCGAAAAAAAAAAAAAAAAAAAAAAAAGTTAAAGAACAAGTAATGTGCACAACAAGTAGAATTTTAGTTGTGGGAAAGGAACATAAAGGTAAAAAAGCTGATTAGCAGATCCAAATGAAGGGCTATGGGACTGCAGCCCCCCCCTTTACGATCGGCTGGATCCGCCCATGCCACTGGTCAGCCGATGTATATGAATTATTTATCTTTCTCGAATTGTTAGTACATTATCGGGACTTCCTCTCTTTATACCGTCTATTCACTAGGTACCGAAATTTTTTTCTTTAATCCAGCAGCATCTACAAGTACGAAGTGTTTCCGAGACATCATAAAACATTTTTCAATATCATAGACATATCCTAGTATCTGTACTGTGCGGAAAATGTTTTCATTTTTAAATTTCAAATGGCAAATATTCCAATCATCATCGGCAAGACCAAGCTACCTCGTATAATAATGAATCTTTAAATTTCGAGGGCAGATCGTGAGTGCACGAGTCAGACTTGTGAGACCACAGACCTTAGTAACAAATTTTTAGAACAGTACGTCATCATAGTCAAATTATTATTTTTTTAATCCTTTTAATGTGCCCTAATTTTTTTAAGAAGTTCCTTCAATAATATTATTTTGGGGTTCGACTTACTAATTAAGTATATGACGCTGAACTTGTTGCTCATCTTTCCCTTTATAATTAGAAAAAGTCTTGAACTAAGCATGTCGAGTGGTTAAAAAATTTCAGAACGCCAAAATAATACAAACATTAATTAAAAAGCTTCGATAAACTTAAGTAAATTTTTTCTCAGCCTTCTTATGATGTCATAGTACTAAAAATCTTTTCACGTTGTTACTATCGATAAACAGTTTAGTTGTTCTGTCTTTAAGCCGCTGTGAAGTAATCAAACGCGTGCTGTCTAGGAGTTTATAGCATATTTTATGTGTTATACTTTACCTGTTGTAAGTAATTACCTATTTTATTGTATTAGTTTTTGACTGAATGTGATTAAACCTGATTCGAGCATTGACTTTTCGAAGAAATCCCGTCATTTCACTTCTAAATTTCCATTTATTTTTCATAGTGACAATGTTTTACTTGGAAATTGAAATTATCTTTTTTTTTTTTTAAGTTTTGATTTTCTGATAACACAGATTTAAATTATGAACTTATGCTGTTCCTTATAAAATTGTACAGTGGTGATTAGTAATTCAGAATATTCAATATTTTCCCCATTATCCTGTTCATTTTTGTAGGTATGTTATCAAACCACTGTTCTTAAAGTTACTCTGCTTAAGTTTTTATTGTGTAATGTGAAGTAGTTTTTATTTTTAAAATCTAGGCTTTATTTTTAACATATTTAGCTGTGCTTCGTATGACCATCTCTATTTTTATTAGTTCATTTAAAAAATATTGTGTTCCTTGAAAGCATCATTTTTTAACTAGAAGTCATGTTGAATTTTAGAGCAAGCCAACATATTTTGATTGCATTGATAAAGATATGATTATTCCTTATTTGAATTTCTTGGAAACATTTCCAATGTAGGTTTTCCTATTTGTGTCTTCTATAAGTGAATTTTAATAATTGGTAAATTTGTGTAAGCTTGTGGATTTTCTTATAATCTGAAAGAAAACATGCCTTTATTCATCTTTTTTTCATTCTTTTGTGTTACCCTTTATCATAATATTTGTTCATTTAAATTTGAAAACTGTCATTCTGTTTAAAACCGAGTCTAGTTACTATAAGACCCTAATTAGGGCTTTCTTATTGCCTCGCTCTATTGTCATTTTTTATGTTTATTATCAAATTCTCTCAGGTTGGTATTATTCCTCAAGTATTTTACCTGATTGACAGGTGTGTCAAAGATTACATCCTTCATATTGTAGATGGAATTCCGCAGTAGTGACAACATGTGCATGGGTGGATTCGCTCCAGGGATATATAGTATATTTTAGATTTATCAACATTTATGCTCATAACAGTTTTTAATTAAAACTAATTTAACCTTCAAATATAAATGTTTGGGCTTCTTTTGGGATTTCTGTAGCTTAGCGAGCAAGGAACTGAATCACTATGCTCCTTGTCCTGGGTTCAATCTTGGCTGTTGCAGGGTTCTTTTATATTCTCTTAAAACTGCCCTTAATTTTACCCTGGGGCCTGGTAAGACTTTAGGTGTAACAATCATTACTCCTTTATTAAATATTTAATCAGAGGGAAAAAACCTGGCAGTTTGACTGTTAACCACCATCCTAAAGTATGATTATTGTCAATACAAGTTAATTTATTTTTCTAATTTAACTTTTTTTGTTTTGTTTTTTAGGAAAAATGCCGCTCAGCTGTAGGTTTTATAAGGAGAAATACCCTGAGGTCGAAGATGTGGTTATGGTAAATGTTCGTAGCATTGCAGAAATGGGTGCTTATGTTCATTTATTGGAATACAATAATATTGAGGGAATGATATTGTTGTCTGAATTATCAAGGCGACGTATACGTTCAATTAACAAACTTATTAGGGTTGGCAAAACTGAACCTGTTGTTGTCATTAGGGTTGATAAAGAAAAAGGTAAGTATTTTTCCTTAACCCTAAACCACTCTTAACAATTGATTCAATAGGTATTTAGTGAACTTTTTTATCAAAATCAAATGTATTTAATTTTATTAATGTAACACTGAAAGATTCCATTAATTTATAGACTATATGTGTTTATATGGATATTTATTTTATACTCTTGAGTTATGAAAAAAAGACGTAATTTTATTTCTCTATAAAAATCAGAGAAACAGAATTTAAAGCCATTACTTTAGGTATCTTTTTATATCTTTCAGGAATTAATTTTTCAGAATGACAACAGTCATCTATTTATCTAGTTAAATATCACGGCTCTGTTGTGACATCAGGTAGCTTTGTTGGTAATGTGGTGCATACAAAGTTATGAAAAGCACTCATATATGAGTGACTTGGTTTTTGATACACTTATTCACACATATATTTATATCTGCATATCACTCACTCCTTTCAACAGCTTATCTCAAAAAAAATTATTTTTCAGGAGAGTGAATTTAAATTTGTTTAGAATCAGAATAGATATTAAACCTCCACTTGAACTTTTTACAATCGAACAGATCATTTTAAATAATTGATGATTTTATTTTATTTTTTTCTTTGTTTGAAGAAGAACAAAATATAAAATGTTTCGATTTTAAACAGTCCGTTTTGATTTATTTAGTTCTGGTTCACAAGTTCATTTTTTGGATTTAGTTTCTAATTTTAAGATCTTACTAGCATATTCTATTGTTTCGATCAAATCAGAGAAAACTAAAAATAGCCTTTTTTTTATGAGATATGATGTTGAAAGAAGTGTGTTATATGTATGTTCAATAAATCAGCATTTTTTTAAATATAAAAAGACATTGAAATAAATTATATTTGTAGGTTACATTGACTTAAGTAAGCGACGTGTTTCGCCTGAAGATGTTGAAAAGTGTACTGAAAGGTTTGCTAAAGCAAAAGCAGTCAATTCGATCTTAAGGCATGTTGCAGAACTTTTGCATTATGAAACTGACGAACAACTAGAAGATTTATATCAAAGGACAGCTTGGTTTTTTGAAGAAAGGAATAAAAAGAAGGCCTCCGCCTATGATTTCTTCAAACAAGCAGTTATGTGAGTATTAAAAGCTTACAAAAACTTTCATTAAGAAGTCTTACATGTGCATGTATGAGCATAACATATAAAATTGTGTATCAATTATGTATTTATTCATTGGACACTAGATGTATATAAAATGTATGTAATTTTTTTTCTTTTTTTTTTTTTTTTTGTATGTCAGTTATATTTATTTAAAAATTTTATTTTACATGTAGTGATAACTCCATACTCGCAGAATGTGGTTTAGATGAAAAAACCCAGGAAGTTTTATTAACAAACATTAAAAGAAAATTAACTTCCCAGGCTGTGAAAATACGCTCTGATATTGAAGTAGCGTGTTACGGCTATGAAGGTATCGATGCTGTGAAAACTGCGCTTAAAGCTGGTTTGGCTTTATCTACCGAGGAATTACCTATTAAAATTAATCTCATCGCACCTCCGTTATATGGTTTGTATAATTTATATAGTTTTATGATAATAATTCACAAATTTATGTTAATAGAATTAGACCAGTTCTGTGAATAGTAGGTTCCGGGGAGGGGAGGTGGAAGTTTAGCTTTATAAATTTCCTTTATCTACCTCTTCTCATATTTTCACAAATCAGGCAGTGACTTGTCTAATCTGTTTTTAAAACTCCAAATGTGCCATTTAAAATAATAATAGTGAGGCCCAATGATATGAATTCCGAACAAGAACTAACTTTAATCGTAAAGGTTACCTTCTCCAATGAGATAATAATTTAATATGAGAAAATATTTTCTTTAAAAATAAATACCTATTTCTATGTAGATGGTTCTATTATGTTTACTAAAAACCAGTTAAAAGTAGCTAATATTTTCTCAATTGTGATGATGAATATTTAATAAAGAATATCAAAATTAATGATGATTGTTATGTTTTTTTTTTTTTTTTTTTAGTGATGACTACAGCAACTCCTGAGAAATCAGAAGGATTAAAGGCTCTTCAAAATGCTATTGATGTAATTGAGAAGGAAATAACTTCGTTAGGAGGAGTTTTTCAAGTTCAAATGGCTGTAAGATATTATTTTGTTTATTTTTATTACCATTTAAACTTAGGGCCTCCAAAATAAATTCAACCTGAGTTTAATTAGATTAAATTATAAAAATATATATATATATATATATATATATATATATATATATATATATATATATATATATATGAAGTATACTGACCATAAAGATGTTTTAAATATTTGATTGACCCCTGTTTCCCAAACTTTTTCGGGTTCTGTGCCCTTTACATATCAGAATTCTACCGCCGCATCCATTGTCAGATCTCAGGGCAAAACTTACATTACTAATAGTTATTTGAATTCAGATACACATTAATAGATCTATACCTCTTATGTTCATGCATTCAATGCCTCACGACAAACAGTTAAGCTACACATTTGATTTAGTTTTTTTAGTAAAAGATAAAATAAACATGTACTTCAAATTCACAGACGAAGTGTTTTTGGACATTGAAATAAAAGATGGGATAGGAAGGGGGGTCGTGTTGTTCTCTGCACGTTTTATAAAGTAATAATATTATTTATTGCATATTTTTTATAAGAAATTTTTCACGGCATGAATGGGCATTCATAAGAGAATGCCCATATACAGCGCCCTAGGTGGGACATACAGTTTGGGAAGCACTAGATTACAAATCTAATATGTTTAATATAACACAACTCTAATCTTGAAGTATCTTGGCTCTCAGTGCTTCCTGGAAGAAGAGACAGTTTGACCTCAAGGCTAAAACATTCGTAAAACCTGGGAGTTGGCAATTTAAAAATATATTTATAAATAATTAGGAATTAAGTCTGCGCTACTGTTGTGCCCATCTGTTTCATATCCAAGATAAATAATTGATCTGTCGTCTCTGATTAACTGACTGAAACCCTAAATTTAGATAAGCAACAATAGCTTAAAAAAAAAAAAAAAAAACAAGGATTAAATACTTCTCTTAAGTTTCCTCTAATATGCATAACATTTTTTCCCTGTATTTAAAATATGGTGATTGAAAGTAATACCTATATAAATTTCACTGTGCTTATGATATTGACAACAATTTCCTTATTTTTTTACTTTATGGGTCAATTGTTTATATAACAAGCAAGTGTTAACTGTTTTAGCCTAAAGTGGTTACTGCGACCGATGAAGCAGAACTGGCCAGGCAGATGGAAAGAGCTGAAGCCGAAAATGCCGAAGTGGCCGGTGATGATGATGAAGAAGAACAGGAAGAGCAAGATGATGCAGCTGAGGTTGATGGTGCAAGCCCTGAGGAAGATGGGGAAGATTAAAAACAATTTATTTATTTTAATAACTGTGTTGAAATACATTTTTCTGTATATACATACATATATACTTTATAAACTCCTCTACTATTTACAAGTTGTAACATTAAAGATTGTGAATAGTAGTATTGAAAATTCTTTATTAAGAAAAATAAATATTATGAATCAATCCCTTCTAAATTTTAATATATAATTCTTTTTTTTTTTTTTTTTGGCAAAGCTTCCCCTATGTTGCTTCTTGGCATGGCCTTTTTCTGAAGATTATGTGACCGCAACATTAGCAAACTCCTTCTCAGGTAAAAAGGGCCTTTATCAGCTGTGTTAGATCCCAGCTTTCGACTGCCACTACCTCTTCAGAGATAAATAAACTCCCAACAGGTCCTTTTCAGTTGTGATCGGGGCCACACTAAACGGCTCCCTATTGGCTACGATGAGAAGCAACATAGGGAAACAAGCACCCTTGTCTTATCCATAATCATTTTATTGTGCCATGTATTTCTCTTCTTAAATCTTATTGGGTATTAAATGCTTCTTAAGTTAAACTGAGAATATTTGAGTCAAAGGATCAAAATTTTTCCTTATATCCTGATTATATATATATATATATATATATATATATATATATATATATATATATATATATATATATATATATATATATATATATATATATATATATATATATATATATATATATATATATATATATATATATATATATAATCCCTATATATATATATATATATATATATATATATATATAATCCCTATATATATATATATATATATATATATATATATATATATATATATATATATATATAATCAGGGAGCTATACTTTGAGAATTAATCAACATCGATAAACTTAATACTTTAATCCTTAAGACCCAATTTATATATATATATTAATTTTGTATATCTTGTCAAATTTATATTCTATGCTGTATTTTTGTTATAAGAGTAAATGAGATTTACTCTACACTAATTTGCTCCTATGACTTCTGATCAAAAGTTTATGATTTACATAATGAAAAACATATAACAAGTAAATATAAAAATGACTTATCTCGGTATGTTCATTGATTTTTCATGATAAGCAATTATTTTTTTTAGTGATTTTTTTTAAAATTTATTCTTATAACAATTTATTAAGACTATATAGGGTAAATGACTAGTTATGGTCACCAAACCAATAATGGGCACAATTACATGGAATTTCTATAATTAAGTTGAAGGAATGAAATTTGGGAAAGGTTTAAGAGGTTTCTGGAAATTCATTACCTTAATTTCATTCTCGGTAACCCCCATCTCTTTCTTTTCCCAACAACTGCGTTTCATTCTAGTTTAACTTATGATTCCCCAGTTGAAGTGGATCTAACAGTTGATTCCCTTTGTATACTGATTATCTAAGTTTTTAGTTCATAAGGGAAGGACGTCGCTATTGTTCATCAGATTTTCACGTTGTTGGTATGTACTAATTCTTTAGCATTTTTCTTATCACATGGGGCCATTTGTAATTAAATAAAAAATTGTCTATTAGTTTAAAGTATTTGTGCCCATAACTAGTCAATGAAAAAAAAAATTGATTAATAATGGGCAGGTGTGACCATTACTCATTTTTGGCCGATCTCTAGCATTTTGCAATTAAAAAATCAGAATAATTTTTTCGTACCAATCTGTTATTTTATCAATAATATTTGACATCAATTACTAGTTTTGGTCATGGGTGCCCACGTTTCAACAGAAGATGACCATAACTGGTATTGGTCAGCCATTATTTCACTTATGGGCACATTATTTTCATTTCCAATCTTTTTTTAATGGGCTGAGTTAATGAGCATTCCCAATTGAACAAGACCTAATATATTTCTACATCATTGTAGGTGGTTAAAATGCCTCGAAAACTTAACACATAACACCGATCTAGATGTTGAGAAAGCTCGGGAAGAAATTGAAGCAGGTGCATCTGTCAAATCTACGGCCTTGAAGTATGTTTTTCTATTAGTCAAAAATTAAAATCTTCTATTATTGTTTTGACAGTAAAATTTTTTTTCAATTGATATGGGATACCAAGGATGACTAACTCGCAGAATTAAAGGTACTGGCAAAGATCGATGTGGGCCAGATCCAATTTTGACTAAAGAGGAAGAGGAATTGCTTGAAAAATGGTTAATTTTTTGCTCGAAACGGGGGTTCCCTCGGAGAAAAATAGATTTATATCTAAGTGTGAAAGAGCTTTTTTTGTTAAACAACAGAAATACTAATTTTAAAAATGGTATGCCTGGAGAAGGTTGGTACAGGGGATTTCTTCGAAGCCATCCTAGCATTAGTTGCAGAACACCTGAACCTGTTTCAGTAGCGAGTAGTTGCGTTTCTGAAAAAGATATCAGAGGCTGGTTTTTGTAGTGTTCAAAACCTTTTAAAAGATGAGAACTGGTTCGATATTCTGTCTTACTCATCACGAATATTCAATGGAGATGATCCTGGATTTTTATTGAACCCGGGAAGTACTGGTTGAGCTCTTGTTCTGAAAGGTAGCAAAAAAGTCGAACTCGATAGCGGCCCTGCGAAATGTTCCATAACAGTAATGTTCACATTCTCTGCTTCTGGCTTGGTTGTGACCGTTTATCCTTACAAAAGGATACCAACAGAAATTACTAGATCAGTACCTCTAGATTGGGGGATAGGGCGCAGTGACTCTGGATGGATGAGAGCAGAGGTTTTTTTTAATACATTGGGAATATTTTCATTCCATTTCTAGAAAAAAATAGTATTCAACGACCAGTAATACTGTTTCTAGATGGTCATAAAAGTCATCTCACTCTCCAATTAAGTGAAATGTGTTCTGAGCAAGGAATTGTGCTAGTATCATTATATCCAAATGCCACGAGGATACTCCAGCCTGCTGATGTCTCCACTTTCCGACCCTTGAAAGAAATGTGGAGGCAAAGTGTTGCCTCCTGGAAAAATTCAAACCCAGGCAGAGAAATAATGAGAAAAGATTTCGCTCCTATACTTGACATGGCATTAGCCAAATTGAGGATTTAAATATCAAAGATATTTGTGGTAACGACAGTGATGATTAGGAGTGAAAATACATGAGACATTATATTAAAACAAATATGTCTTTATATTTTTTATTCATATTCTTGTTTAGTTAGAAATAATTTTGTAGGTACATAACTAGTTCAGAAAAGTGATGTTTATAATTGTAATATGGCTATTTTTTTAATAAATAAATATATATTCAAAAATTATTAGTTGAGTTAATTTTAAAAGTTATAAGCCGTGTTACTCGAACAATAAAAATTGATATTATCTAGTTAGTTTATGTTTTCTTATAAGGAAATTAAAATTTCCCTAAGGTGACCATTACTAATTTTAAGGGTGACCATAACTAAATGTATATGCCCATAAATGGTAAAACAGCTATGTATAAGTTTAGCTAAATAAAAAAAAATAAAAACCTTCCCAGAAATGATAGAAAATTAAGTAGTTCTGAGAATGAAACCTTTTGTTTGAAACCCTATAAACATAATTTTTTTTCTATAATGGAAACAACCGGAATCGTCCCTAGACTGAATAAAAATCCTTAACCATGCCCATTACTAGTCATTTACCCTAATAAAGATAATTTAATGTTGTTTTTTATGTTTTTTTTTATTTCGGCTAAGACTGTTGAATAAAGTTTAAAATTCTTTTAGAGCCAAAAAGACTTCTATTGTTTTTCTTATTTGTTAGATAGAGACTTTAACTTTTACTACATTTTTTACAAACTCATTTAAATTAGTTAGGTTTTAATTTAATTTTTTTTTATAAGGTCTCAAGTATTGCCAAGATACATTATATAAAGTAATTATAAATAACATTATTTAATAAATCTGAGAGATCTTTACTGCAAATAGCTTCATATTATTTTTAAACCTGGAAGAATAAATTAATAGTACATGTTTGAGTAGTTATTATGTCCTTCTCAACTATTTTGATGATCATAACTTTTTCTAAAAACGATCCTGAATATCGGAAAATGCTTTTTAAAAACTTTGGTAGACACCCTGATATTAAGATTTATTTTATCTACCTGCTCAACAAAAATCGTTTTCAGACATAAATTTTATATTTATATACAAGTATATTTTGCTCTAAATTTGGGTAAATAATTATATTGTAGGATGAATTATTTCCAGATTCATCCATTTGATGAGAGAGGGGCAGTTTTTGTTGAACTTTTGTGCTCCTGTTGAAGTTTGGAGTTGAGCAGTTGAGGGAGATAATATCAGAGGAGTTTGGCCATTCCCTGTGGAGTTATAAGGTGTTGACATTAAGTTGCTATCCTTCCATTGTGAAGAAATTCTTGTAGCTCCCTGGATGGGAATGAGGTTTCTCAGTCAGTGTGCACAGAAGATAGACCAGATATGGTGAAAAAGTCAACAAAGGAGTCAATTACTGTGAACCAGTTCATATTATAGGACAGGGGTAGGCAAAAGGGAATCTGGAGTACTCATGGATGAAGATCATCCAGAGGTATGTGTTCCTTGATTTGGAGGGTAGAGGGCCTTTGCAGTCCATGCTGATTCTCTCAAATGGTTGCACACCCTTATGATAGTTGATTTCACATTTTTGTGAAATTGAGGTTTCACCACATTGCAGGGCTGGCACAGTGAAGTCATTTTTCTTACATCCTCCATTGAGTAGGGTAAATTATGAGTTATTACCCAATGGATCATTTTGATCACTCCAGGGTGGCATATTTCGCAGTGTAAAGGTGCCTTTACACCTTATGAACCTCACCTTCCAACAAGTTCTCCTTCGAACCTTGCAGTACCGACTAGTGGTGTGTTGTTTAGTATCAATCTGTTTATTTGAAACAGTTAATTTCATTAAACAGAAACAGTTAACTGTTTCGGAAAAAAATAAACAGATACAACAGTGTAGTGAGAAAAAAAAAAGGTAAATAATAATAAAAATTAAACACAAACAATTAGCTTGCAATAGCACGGGCGTGACCTGTTTAATAAACAGTTTCGAGAAGCAGGCAGAATTAGCAGGTTAACAGGCTGTTGACCGAAACAGTTTATGAAACTGTTTCTTTTTCAAGTCCACTGTTTCACGTATCTGTTTCGGTTAACAGGCTGTTGCGAGAATCAACAGGTTAACAGCCTGTTGACCGAAACAGTTTATGAATCTCTTTTTCAAGGCCACTGTTTCACGTATCACCTGCTAATTCTGCCTGCTTCTCGAAACTGTTTATTAAACAGCTTGCGCCCGTGTTGTATCTGTTTATTTCATTCGCAAATCTGCGACTCTGAGTTATGTGGCTCTTAATTTTTTTAATTATTAAATTATTTTTCTCCAGATTTTTTATTCAATTAAACCATAATTTTATAAACAAAAAATCAATTAATGCCTATTACAAGTTTTGATTTATTATTTATTTTTAGTGCTGTTTAATTATTTTACATAAAGCTTTATTTTATATTAAATGTTTTGTGAGAAATTGTCATTCGAACTTGTTAGATATTTCAATAATTAAAACATAATTCAAAAGAATGCTGGAATGAGAAGTGGGACTAGTTTTTTTTCTTTTTTCCCATATAGTATTATTTTAAACAGTTGTATCTGTTTTTTTTTAAACTGTTTAATGAAAGTAGCAGAAACAGTTGCAACTGTTTTTCAAAATTAACAGTTTTGCCCATCACTAGTACCGACGTGATGTGAACAGTCATTTATACTTCACGTGAGGTTAAGCGAACCAATATGGCTGTTAAGAATCGCAGTAGATGCCCCATGGTTTATCAGAAATGAACAACTCCACCGAGAACTTCAGGTAGAACATATAGATGAGTTTATAAAAAATAGATTCAGCAAATTTCACTCCCAGCTGCCATCTGTTAAGAAAGCTGTTGCCTTCAACCTTGGGAAACCAACAACGTCCCGTAGGCTAAAACCAAGACTTTTACAAGACATTCTTTTATAGCATGTACATATTTGATTTATTATTATAATTATTTATTTATTTTCTTCTTTGTAATATACATTTATTTTATAGTTATAGTATGTTTAATTTTCGAATTTTACTACTATTTCTTATTGATGTATTATAAATTTGCTCAGTTAAGGGTGTCTCCTGCGTGAGACCATTCCCTCACACATCCAATTGTTAAACTTTGTATATAATTGTTATATAAACCCATGTATGGCTTTAAGAAGCCGAGCTGGAATAAATAAAGATTAATAAAGAACCAATATGGCTGACGAACCCAAAGCTAGCTTATGATAAAGAAAAATTCTCCATTATCAATATATTTTATATTATCTGAAAAATAAAAAAATAGGAGACGATTTACAACGTCTCACAAATTACACTAGTATCACAAACAACTCCTGTCACTTAGGAAAAACCCAAATCAAAAGTGACACTAGCGCTACCCCCGAACCCAGGCGAACAGATGAAGTACCTAGAACACCCGAACAGTCGACGTGAAGGCTTCACGAAGGTTGTTCGAGGGTGGTGTTCGAAGGTAAAGTTCGTAAGGTGTAAAGGCACCTTAAGGAGTACAATTCCTCAAGTTGAGTGGCTTTACAAACCCTGGAGAACGTATCCGCCACTTCATTATGTTTTCCTGGCCTGTAAATTATTTTATTCTGGTGTGTCATATCAAAAATGAACGATACAGAGCGCTGGTCTGTAATAATTTTAAAAAATCTCCCAAGTAAGAAGTCTCCATTTTTAACCTTCCGCAGGACGCTAGCCATATTTTGGACGACTACAACTTTTGTTCTATTTCACTTTCCAAGTGACTCTTAATGATGATTTTATTTACCATAATTATAAGATTGTTCATTTATAGGTAAAAAAAAAGTTTAAATTAACAAAAAAATTATATGAATTTATTTTTAATAAGATTAAAAATTTACAAACAATTTTTGATTATGAATTACAATTAACTAAATCAATATTTCGTATCTAAACGTGGTCATATCTTAATATTTAACAAAAAAAAATTGAAAATGATCTAATTATAAAAAAATATGATTGAATTCAAATGGGATATGACATCAATTGTAAACAACATAATATGTTATGTATTATTCCTATTACTAATACAATTTTCTAGTATCAAAATACTATATTACTACTGTGAGCAAATATAACATATTTTTATTACACTATATATATATATTCCTATAGATTATATATTTTACATAATATATTGTATCACAAAATGTATTACGAACTGCCTTCGCTAACACCTTCAACCACCTGGCATTCAAGCAATGTTCACATATTATTTTGGAATGTTTGCCGAACACAAACGCTGAACACTTTTCCCATGTTTTCGTAGTGTGTGATTTTCTTGATTTACATTGTTTACACGAACTCCAATTCCCACTTACATTTTTTTTGAAAATTTCTATTACACCAGTGGGCGCTAGACGTACTACGGACGGCAGCAGACATTTTGCACTTCGATGCTCGCTATTCACCGTACCTTTAACGACTTAAATTCACTTTTACCCTTTTATTGTAGGGGATGAATAGTAGGTAGAATAACTTGAACTCATAAAGTCATTGAAAATTCCCATTTCCTAATAATAGCCAAAACACTTCCCTGCCGTCCAATGGACGGCATAGCGCCCGCTGGAGGGTTAAGGGCATTAACGATAGCATAAGCCTCCTTCACAACGCATGAATGTTTACGCTCGTTGTCGTTCTCCTTTTGTGAAAAAAATGCTACTGGCCGTCCACACTGTGATAAAACAGCTGAAATCGCGAAATCAGTTTCAACCGTGAATGTTTCCGAGTCGTCAATCGTTCTCAGTACAGCTTTAGAAATTTCAGTTTTGAGTTGTTCGAAGTTAGATGTAGCTTCAGGAGTCAAAAGAAAGATTTTTGACTTTGTCCAAATAGTGAGGGACCCATCTGGAATAGTGCGCGAACATTCCAATTGTCCTCTTGATAGTGCTAAACAAACTTTTTTTGAAACCTTAGAGACGACATCCTCGAAACTAGGTAGGGGATATGCATCAAAGTGCGTATACCGATTAATAGTTTGCGAATAATCAATGAGCATTTGCTTTTTATGACTCTCGTTTTTTACTACGAAGGCTTGTGCCCTCTAGGGAGGCCTTCTTTCTTAAATGATTCCATCAGCCAGCAGTTTTTCAATTTCTTTCAACATGAAATCGGTGTCTTCTGAGATTTGCTGATTACAAGTTTGACTTCTTGAATTTGAAATTCAAAAAGGGGAGGAGGTTCTATCTTTGCTGGAGCTAGATAGCTGATAGTTAATGAGGGTTTGATACCTCCAAAGGAAACTTTGAGTTCCGAATGTTGTTTTAATAGATCGTGACCAACAATAACGTCGGCACAAAAATCGGGAAGTACGCTGAATTTCGTATTGGCATAATGGTGACCCAACAACTCAAAGTGAGCTACACAGTAATTAGAAATAGGCTTGCTGATACATGTTGAAGCCACAGATACACTACCAGTAGTAGGATACATTTCCAGCTTGCAGTTTTCCGCAAAGCTCTGTGGTAGGAATATTTCGGAGCTCCCTGTATCTATCAATGCAAATGTAGGATTATTATTTACCTGAACTTGCACTTTAGCTTTGTTGAGGACACTATAGGCTGCAATCAGAGCTGCTTTTGAGGGACCTTTTTTAGCTGATTTGCAAACAATTTTCCAATGACCCGTTGTTCGATAATGGGGGCCTGACACATGCCATATGGCCAGGAGCCCTTTTCTCGATAATTTAAGTTCTTTAATTTTGGTGAGGGTTTTATTGAGTGAAAAATTATTGCTATTTATAAACTCCCTTTTATTGACAGTTTAACATCCCTGAAGGGGCATTATTGTTAATAATTATATTTACGGATCTCGGGGGGGTCCTGTTCTCCTTATTCCGCCCTGCTCTGGCTCTCCTAGCGATGGGCTGGTTCGAGTCTCCGTGCTCGCGTCGCTGGCGGTAGCCGTGGTGTGCGACTGGAGGTTCTCTTAGGCGGATGCCGTGATAGGCCGTGAAAAGATAGGCCGTGTCTTTCTCCCTTGCTGGCAGCAGTCAGAGTCCCATCTCGTCATCGTGGGGACGGCTAAGGTCCACGCTGAAAGAGTGGGGGTGGCCACGCATGGGCCTGCTTAGGCGTTGACGGGGCGGCCCGTAGGGGGGGTGTTCGTAGTAAAGGGGCCCCTCCGATGATCAATATATTTTTTATACATTATTCACCTTGGATTTATCTGTGTAAATCCAACATACCGCCCACCTAAATTTGGCTCAGCCAGATTTATGAAATAAGAGCAGATGAGGTGGGGGTACATATTCAGGAATCAAACGAATATCCAGCATTTAAATTTACATAAAACAGCAGATGCCAACAATCTATGAATAATTCTTAATGCGAGGCAAGCATAATGAGGCATTAATGATTTCTACCAATTACAACAAATCTCCAACATGTAACTAATAAATGTTGTACAATAAGTAATTACCAACAACAGTGCGCTAACATATTTAAATACTAAATCTAATTATGTATATAAATAAATAAGATAATGAATAGATATATATGTGAATCAATAAAAATATTGCAAAATAAACAAATAGGAATCATAAATGGCGCGAGAATATGATTGAATCATAAGGAAAATCTTAGCCGGTTGAGGTATCGTATTCGTTCTAAGACTCTAAGCACAAAATCAAGCTTCCTATTCTGGATTTAGCGGTACCGGCAGCGGCCTCGAAGCAATGACAGGACCAAGGTCGGACCAGCGTGGAAGTGTCGAGTGTGTAGATCGTCCACGATCAGACGCGTCAAGATGTGATTACTGGGAAGCAGAAGAGGGTGCTTCTGGTCGTAACTCGCATCAGAGTGGCGGATCCTGCCGCCCACCCTGATCAACCCAACCTCATCGACGAAGGGATTCAGCTGCCGATACTCCCTGGGCGCGGAAGCGGCGTACATATTGGAAGGCAATGAGGTATGCTGCACAATCCGAACACACGTTAGGAGAGCCTGGGAGTACTCCTGAGCCAGGATAGGTCCGGATAGCGCGATGGAACGAGATCGGGCATGTCTGGCAAGACGAATAATAAGAGCCGTGACTCGAACCAATCGCTGCAAAGACGAAAACCGGTCCATCCACGTGTCATCGTAAGATCCCTGAGCTGTGCGAGAAAGAAGGGCTATTCCGGACTCCGCAGCCTCCTGACCCAGATGACCGAACTCAAAAACGGAAGCGTGCTTTCTCTTAACCAGGGAGGCCCGTGGAACCAAAAATCGCATTCGGTAAGCTCGGAAGGAGTACAACCTCGAGATGCTATGTCAGCTGGGTTTTCTTCGGACCTTACGTACCGCCATTGATCGCAATCGGATGTCTTGAGTATCGCGGAAACCCTGTTCGCCTCAAAAACCTTAAGATTGTACACCGGCGTCCGCAACCAAGCCAGAACCACCGCTGAATCAGTGTAATATAAATGTGGAAGGGAAGTCTCAATGGTAATCGAAGACATAACCCTCTCCAGCAATAGGGCGCCGCAAAGCTCAAGCTGTGCAATGGATTTAAACTTTGAGGGCGCAACCTTTGTTTTGGATTTAAACAAGTAGGAAAGAGCATCTCCTTTCGACGTTAACACGCGGGCGTAAACAGCGGCTGCGTAGCCTTTAGATGAGGCGTCCGAGAACCCTATGAATTGTAAGCGGGAACGAGCGGCAAAAACATACCTCGGGATCCTAACGCGACTCAAGGACGACCATGCGTCGATCAATGAAACCCACTTGGAATGAAGGTCATCCGGAAGGGGTTCATCCCAATCTAGGCTGCGACGCCAGATCTGCTGGAGCAAGGTTTTGGCGAGGAATATAATAGGCGCCAAAAACCCGAGAGGGTCGAATATCCGCGCGATATGGGATAGGATGACTCGCTTGGTGGCCGCGCGCAGCGGATCCTGTACCGAGAAAGTAAAAATGTCATGCTCAGGTGACCAAACGAGGCCAAGGATCTTGACGAAGTGACTACCTTCCTAGGGCATTGGCTGAATGGGTTGAGGGTCGTCCGACTGAGGGAGGAGATCGGGCGCATTAGACGCCCATTTACTGATCTCAAATCCTCCGCAACGGAACAAACCAATGAGTTGCGACTTAAGTTCCATGGCTTCCTTTACGGAATTTGCCCCTGATACAACGTCGTCGACATAAATAGAATTCCTGAGCCGAGCGGCTGCCAGCGGGAAACGCGCCCCTTCGTCATCTTGTAATTGCTGAATCGTGCGAATTGCTTGAAAGGCGCTTGCGTTTACGCCGTATGTGACGGTGTTCAGCTCGTACTCAATGACGGGTTGTGATGGATCGCTTCTCCAAAAGATGTGCTGAAGATGTCTGTCTTCGGGGCACACTTGTATCTGACGGTACATTTTGACTAAGTCACCGGTCAAAGCGATAGGGTACAGCCTGAAACGTAACAAGATGTCGGCAAGATCTTGCTGGAGCTTTGGGCCAGACATGAGAATGTCGTTGAGGCTCCTTGCTCCCGAGCTGTTCGATGCGTCAAACACGACCCGGAGTTTAGTTTCTTGGGGTTTAATCTGCCAAATTACATGATGAGGTATCACGTAACGGGCAGGGGAGCGGGCGACGGACATGTGGCCAAGCCGCTCATACTCCGTCATAAATTCAGTGTACTTGGCCTGAAGTCGTGGATCCTTGCTAAACTTGCGTTCGAGAGCATACAGGCGTCGCAAGGCTACCTGGCGGTTGGGATCGGGTTCGGCCGTTGCATCTCTTTTTGGCAATCTTACAACATACCTGCCGTCAGTAGTGCGAGCGTGCGTTTTCACGAACAAATCCTCGCAAAAGACGTCCTCGGGGTGCCTACGGTCGGCGGACCCGGGCTCTTCTATTTCCCAGAAAGCCCGAAGCTGCTCCGCTATGGTGGCATCGTCCTGTAAAAGCAGAGAGATGCCAGTGGGAGGACCCTTACCAATGTAACTCCCCATGATGACGTTGCCCAGGACCGTGGGGAGAAGGTATAGGTGATCATCACCCGAAGCCTTGGAGGGAGCACCGTTGATTAGGCGTGGGTAAAGATCAAGACCGACTAGCATGTCGATGGGCCCTGGGACCCCAAACGTCGGGTCAGCCAAGACCTGATGCGATATCCTTTGATACAATTCATTGGGTACGGGATGCCTAGGTGTGTCTGAGGTTATCATGTCAACAACCAGCGCACGAACCTTAAAGTTTGCTTGGTCCCCAAGGGTAGAGAGGACCCGGAAAGTGATCCAGCCTTTTATGCTTCCTACAGACGCGCCTCCTAAGCCCGAGATTTTGCCGTAAAATGGCTGTATAGAGCTCCTGCCAATACGGGAGGCCACTTCAGAGGTGACGAATGTGTATTGGCTCCCTGAGTCGAGAAGAAGTCGCGCTGATACGGAATGTCGTGGTCCCTGCAATATGGCGTAGGCGGTGCCCATTATCACCTCACAGGGGGAGCCACTCGGCGTTACCGTTTCGCGAGTATGACCGACAAAATCGGACGTCTCCCCGGTACCTTTCAAGCCTTTTATATTGGACTGTTCATCGGTGTGTAACAAACTGTGGTGGCCTTTCTTGCAGATAATGCACGTGAGTGTGCAGTTGCACTGAGATGCGCAATGACCTGCTCTAAGGCAGTTTAGGCATAGCTTGGCCAACCTAACAAAATCTTGGCGCTCCTGGGGGCCCAATGCCAGAAATTTGTAACACCGAAACAGGCGGTGACTGCCCTCGCAGTGGGGACAGTGCTCCTTGTTTGGTGACAGGGAATTCCTAAGCGGGGTTTCGTTCGGTTGGCAACTTTCTAAACGTCTCTTAGATACCTTGGGTGAATTGCCACGCTTAGGTGGAGATTTTGATGAGCCGGGAGCAGCTCTATGATTTTGCTCGACGGTAATCAGGGAGATCCCTGATTTCTTCCTATCAGAAGGCTTGCCGCGCGGTGTATCACTAGGTGCGAACGTTTGGAGTTCGTAAGACATTTTGCAAGCCATCATCTTTTGTCTAACAAACGCCACAACCTCGTCAGCCAAGGGGAAGTTAGTTCGCGCATGCGCGTGCTCGAATTGGCGTCTTGTGCTCGGGTCCATCGCTCGAAGGGCTAGGATTGACAATATGGCGTCAGCCTCATTTTCTAGAGCCAAGACGCGGAATGTTTCTATGCTCTCTCCTACTTCGGCGATGTATGAGGCGTGCTTAGCGTATTCCCCACCTGAATTAGGGCACTTGTGGTTTATTATTTTTTGTAGGCATCGCGATGCGAGAACGCGCGGGTTGTCGTATTCGCGCATTAGACTGTCCCATGCCAGCTGATAAGAACTTGAATCGAACGTGAGGCCCGATATTAGTGAGAGAGGTTCGCCTGCAAGCGCATTCTTTAGGTAGTGCATTTTGCTAACCGGAGATATATCAGAGTTGTTGTGGACCAACGAGATGAATGTGTCTCGAAAATGCGTCCAGGTAGATAGATCCCCTTTAAATGTCGGAATCTCAATGTTCGGGAGCTGATAATGGAATGAATGGGCAGACGAAGTACATTGGGTCCCACGAGCGGCTGAACCGCGGTGCGACTTTAGTTTGCGGTAGTGTGCTTCAGCTGTCCGCAACTCACCTTGAAGCGCGTCGTATTCGGCTTCCCAACCAGCCGGGTAAGGATTTCCCTGAGACGTGTATATACGATCAAGCTCGTCCCATACGAGTTCGTACCGGTCCCATAAAAGTTTTCTCTCTTCATACTGGACCTCGAATCGAAAAAATTGATCATCATCGTCAGCGGCATCCGCGGCGAAAGTGAGCAAACCTAACTTTTGAAAGTTCCGCTTTATGTTTCGGAGCTTGCGCTCGAGGTCGCTTTTATGAGTGGGCATATCAGTCAAATGTTTATCGCTATTCCCATTCATTTTTAACCGATTTTAAATCAATCAATAAATAATCTAATTGTACCAAATAAATAATTTAAAAACACCGGTAATAATGATATTATATTAAGTTTAAATCCCACTATCAAATAAATAATTTAAAGATTTCCAACAAATAATTTTCGAATAAATAATTTAAGATAAATACAATATGTGGTAACATGCAAGAATAAATATTTAAATATGCTAAACAAAATGTTAAAAGCGCCGATATTAATATATATATAAATATGTATATAAAAATTCAACATGCAAAAAAACTAGAAATAAATACTCACATAAACAAATGATAATGAACAAACGAGTGATATGGTAACATCAGTGAATATTGCACTAAAAGAAATCCAAAATTAATAACAACAAATAACTAACTCTTAACAAATTATTTCCAAATTAAAATCAATACGAATTAGTGTTAAAAATAATTTATCAATATAAACTAATCAAGGCCCTTAATAAGAATTAAATCCTGTCTAGTAGACAACAATAAAATGAACGTAAATATTAAGAAAGAATCTTCACAAATGTAGACTTTAAATTTAGGGCAATAAATAAATTAGCATAAATATAACGCTGTTAAATCAAAAGTAATTGTATTGTTATTAATAAAATTATGATTGCTATTATCACTAATAATTGTGGTCTCAATAGAAATAAATAATTATTTAAATCTAACTTTTAAAAGCTCATATAAATTATTAAATTATTAAGTTATCAAAACTTCAAACAATCAAATTATAATTAATAATTATATAGAATCATAAATTATATAAATTATCATGCAATAAATTTTATTTAAGAACATGCACAAAAAAACTATACATACATTCAAATCTATAAATAAAAAATAATAGAAATATTTAAATGCTGGAGTTATTGAAATTGAAAGTTATTTCGCGATGTTTATCGTTGCAAGTGGGATTAAGTGTCTGCTTTGCCAGACGTCTGAGATCCTTCAAATAAATAAATACACCTATTAATGAATATTTAACACAACTAATCAGAGAGTTTTAATTTAATTTAAGCAAATTGATTAAATGAATAAAACTGGAATTCTTTGCTTAAATAATTAGAACATATTAAATAATATGAAAATTAAACCCGGTGGGCGCTATGTTTTACATATTTACTGAACATAAATTTTTAATTTAGAACCTTTCACCAAAACTCCTCACCCGGGGCACCATTTTGTTCGATAATGGGGGCCTGACACATGCCATATGGCCAGGAGCCCTTTTCTCGATAATTTAAGTTCTTTAATTTTGGTGAGGGTTTTATTGAGTGAAAAATTATTGCTATTTATAAACTCCCTTTTATTGACAGTTTAACATCCCTGAAGGGGCATTATTGTTAATAATTATATTTACGGATCTCGGGGGGGTCCTGTTCTCCTTATTCCGCCCTGCTCTGGCTCTCCTAGCGATGGGCTGGTTCGAGTCTCCGTGCTCGCGTCGCTGGCGGTAGCCGTGGTGTGCGACTGGAGGTTCTCTTAGGCGGATGCCGTGATAGGCCGTGAAAAGATAGGCCGTGTCTTTCTCCCTTGCTGGCAGCAGTCAGAGTCCCATCTCGTCATCGTGGGGACGGCTAAGGTCCACGCTGAAAGAGTGGGGGTGGCCACGCATGGGCCTGCTTAGGCGTTGACGGGGCGGCCCGTAGGGGGGGTGTTCGTAGTAAAGGGGCCCCTCCGATGATCAATATATTTTTTATACATTATTCACCTTGGATTTATCTGTGTAAATCCAACACCCGTCTTCTGGCATTTTTCTTAAGTATCATTTAGAGCGGGGCACTGCTGACAAGTTTTATGTCTCTGCCGACCAAAAAAATAGCATTTTTGATTTTTGAAAGTCGAATTACTGGGCCTAGCTGCCAAAGTTGATATTTCTTCTATTGCATTGTCAATATCCTTAAGTTTGAATATCATAAAAGCGATGCTGCCCAACTACATTGGGTTGCTAATACACAGCATACTATACATCTTATTTTAGACTATTTTTAACACCTTGTATGAAGCTGATTGGTTCTCTGCAGATTCCAAGGCTCGAACTTTTTCAACAGCCTCATCGAAAGTTAGCTTGTTGAACTCCGAATAGCCTTAACCTTAGCTGGTGAGAACTGAGGCCACGATTAAAGGAATCGCGAAAATATGTTTCCCGATTAGTCTCTGCCTCAACATACGCGAACTCACAGTTTTTACTTAATTGTTGTAAAGCTTGGTGATATTGATCAATCGTCTCTTCTGGAATCTGCGTACGAGATGCCAGTTTGTGTCTAGCAAATATTTCGTTTATCGGCTTAACATATGTAGCTTTCAGTGCATCAATAGCTGTCGCATATGTGGCATATCGTTGTGACATTCACTGTTTTATTTCGCTAGTTTTGGTGTGGCTTTAGTCATGTCGCGAAAGGTGTTCACTGAGCAGTAATAAATTTATTATAATCTTGTTTATTATTACCTTCAAAAATCATGTAATCTTTCATTACATCCGATATCCTAGCATTTTAATTTATTGAAATAATGATATAGGTATTATAGAATCATAAAAGGTAAATAAAACAGTAAGAAATAGTTGGAAAAGGTAATGAGAAGTTGAAGTTGAGGCAGTCAGCGGCGGAGGGTCGCCTACACGCCTTAGCTTGGGGAAGTTAAAGGCCGGCCGATCTGCTTAGCTTCCCAGTGCAACTTTCGTCCACTATCCTTACCAGCTAAAGGGTTAAGGATTCATTTACTGGCAAGGAATAGCAAGAGCGTTCTTTACAAATCGTTAATGAGACCTGTGCTGAAATACGCCTCAGAAACTTGGCCGTTAATGCCTGCAGACGCCATCGGCTTACAAGTTTTTGAGAAGAAAATCCTGAGAAGAATGTTTGGCCTATAAAAGTTGACACTCAGTACCAGTACCCAAATCGGATGTGGTGCAATTTATAAGGCTCTCAGGGCTATGATGGGTTGGGCAAGTTGCTAGAATGGACGGTGACTCCCTTTTCAAGAGATTGCTTTTCGGGTATGTGGATGAAACAAGGAGAAGAAGGCGACCTAGACTTAGATGGGCAGGTGGGGTCGAAGCCGACGCACTAAAGCTCCTCAACACCCAAGCTTGGCAAAAAGGTGTAAGACAGAGAAGAATGGAAGCGACGTCTTGACGCGGCGAAGACCCGTAGCAGGTTGCAGTGCCTGTGATGATGAGTCCAGCTAAAGGAGGGAGTCATTGCTTACGGATAAACGAAGATGCAACCCAATCAAGAAATCATTCTATCATGCACTACAAAAGCAAATAGACGGCCCCGAAGATATATATAAAAAAACCCAAGGACTTCAATGGAATGATAGGAAATGAATTCAAAGCTAACTCAAAGCGTATTTTGACCTTATATCCAGCTAACGATCTCTTAGTAGCTAATACAGCAAAAACTCATAAGGGTGTTTACAAATCCACTCGAGAAGAAACCAGCTCAGAAAATCAATAACTATCCATCCTAAGACAATGCTGAAAGAAGTACAGTATATAGAATTAAAAGGGGATTTGAAATAGGCGGTGAACATTATCCACTAACAAAACAAAGCTTTAAAAAACATAGGTATTAAAAAGAATCAGCAATAAATTCATTAATGACTAACATGGAAATATATTGAGCAGCCAACTGAGATAATAGGAAAAAGCATTTTAAAGAGCACTTAGGAGGATCAACTCAGGACCTTATATTCGCATTGAGGTAGGTACCTTACGAAAAATAGTATAAACTATAGCGGGGGAAGTGTGAGTTGCTCCATATAGAACTCTGTAAAGCATTCGACCAGCCAGGAAAAGTGACATTTAAAAAAAGGAATGCGAATAGGATTGAAGCAGTACATTCTCAACCCCTCCAAGGAAAGTGGATGTATGGTTAGGACCATCACTCTCAGGAGTTACAGAAGTTACAGTTATAGGTAGGGTTATAGAATCCTTTTAATTATCTTTTTAACCCCTAAATAGACTGGGTTAAAGGAATATGAACTCAATGAACCCTATAAGCATGCGCAGACGATATGATGTTTTGGGGGGAAATTGGGAGAGATATCTAAGGTAATTCGCAGGGGCTTAAATAGTCCTTAGACAAATGTGTAAGTAAACATAAAGTGCCATTTCAAAAGGTTCTAAGGAAGGACTGTAAAAAGGTTAGCATGAAATCTTTTAAATGCCTATATGCCCATATAATTGAAAGAGGGGTGTTAAAATTAGGAAGCGAATCCAGGATGCATGGTGACTACAAAACTCAACTAGAAGGGCTCTGTTACATAGAAATGAGGTCTCAAAACAGTGGACAAAGTAATATTTTTTCCTGATCTTACCTTCCCAGCGAATCCTGGTGTATAACGAGAACCAATTGAATCAAATCTTGATATAAATCCTTGATATAAATCCAGTACGAATCACCTGGCACAGGGAAAAACCAGCTGAGGTGGTATGAGATGGATAGTACAAAACTGGGTAAGAGGACTTGGAAAAGAATTGGTATCTGGAAAAGATATGTACATGGATACCACTCTAAAGAGAGACCTTCACATTGCAGTAGCGATCAGTAGCGAATCCAGAAATTTTCCGAGGGGGGGGCGCACTTTTTATTTTTTAAATTTGTAGGATTCATGAAGGGCCTAATTTATTATCTTAGTTTATATTTAAGTAGTGAATTTCTATTCAATATTTATATACAATCTATTTATTCATTTATTGAGTTAAAAAATTCACTAAGGATAGCCCTTTTTATACAGAAATAGCAATAGTAGACTGGTTTCCTTACCTCTCAGGGGGGGGGGGGCGCGCCCCTCCCCTGTATCCGCCACTGGTAGCGATAGAAGAGTTGATAGCCTAGTGTGTTGAAGCGCGACCCGCTTTAGCATGCTCGAGCCGAACGGCGCGCCGCACACAGGGGTATTTGGCCCTAAAAGTTGGCCAAAACCCATTTTTTGAAATTTGAAATTTTTGGTAAATAATGACTGGAAGTTCAAGTAGAGAACCTGTTGGATCATGCAAGATGAATTTTATCTCTTTCAGGCCCTTAATCCAGCGGCTATTCTAATTCAAATCTGACCTTATCCTTTAACTCGTCTGTGCTCATAAGTATTGGTCTACAAAATATATTAATTTTCTTTGTTCTTACTGAAGTATCGGCGTTATCATATGATGGATAGTTCGAGGCCAGGTTTGTACTTGTTATCCAGATAGTTATAATTTTTTTGTATTCAATACTAGTATCAATATCTTTTTGTTATGTGGTAGCTAAAAATTAAATTTGAAGGTTAAAAAGTTATACTTCTGGGCAACGAAACATTTTTTATGATAATTTATAATCATCGTAGATTATGTTTCTTGAAAAAAATTCTGTGAATAGCTGCGATTGGGAGACTTATAATTTTTTGTTACTAAAATGTTAATTTCATTAGATAATTAAAAAAATTCAATTATATTTTTCATATTATTATATTTTCATTTATTTGTATTTTAGGATCTTCTGGAAGAATAACTGTAACCTGAATGGAATTATTTGACATATTTTTAAAGTCAAAACATTAGCTTTTAAAAAAAAGAAGGAATTTTTGGTCTTTTCTCATTGGGAAATATTGTAATAACCTAGAGCATGTGAAAGAGCTAAAACAAAATTATCCATTTTGAGGCATGATTTCCAAGTGAGATAGAATGCTTCTTCAAGGAAAACATTTGTTTTTGAAACAGCAACAAGAAATGGCTAAGTGGGACGATATCAATCAAAAGCTCAAGATCTGGTGTACGCTCTGAAAAATCATTTGTTACTTTAAAATTTACAACGGATACGGCGAAACTTCATCAATGGTATGCTATGACACCATCTGTTCAAAAAGTTTTAAGGAATGGTTTTGAAGTGATAAAAAGCCCTCTGCTTCATATTGGTCTTTTATCTGAGGAAGCAGCAGAAACCCGGAATGACCATCTCCGGGTTTATAGAGAAAATAAGACCAGAAAATTTTCCCGGACAGAGTGCAATCTGGATGTAATTAATAGATTAATATTGACATCAGATCCAGTTATCACAGGTGTGAGAAGTTAAAAAAAAAAGGTATCAGGTTCTGTAAGGAAACTTCAGAAATGTTGTCTCTCCCAACCAACTTAACCGATAGTGGTGATTCCGAAAGTTCATTAAGTGACGAGGAAAGTGAATAATGAATAATTAAATTTAATATGCATTTTTAAGAAAGTTTGGTGCGTTTCTTCCTGGGATATAAGTTGTGTTTCGAAGAGGTATTAAACAATTCTTAAAGAATTAGGAAAACAATTTTTTTTCTTTATCACCATAACTTTTTATATTCATCTATTTTCATTTTTTAAAATAATAGTAATAGATAAATGATAATAAATTTTTAATTAGTTACAAGCATATTTCATGGGTGCAATGCATAAAGAGAAAATAATATGAACATAAATTGTAAGCCCATGGATGACTATTTCAAAGTCGGTGGAGTTATGTAAAAATTTATTTCATAAAATTTTTCTCCTTAGAATATTTTTTTTAACTGCTAAAAAAACATTTTTAATTTCTATTACAAATATAGAAGCCATTTTGAGGACTTTTGAATTAATAAAATGGAAGGAAATAGTTTTGGCCAGCTTTTCAGGTCAAATACCCCTCTGTGCGCCGTTCGAATCTGCCCTGGGAGGGTTGAATTTAATTTCGTGGAGGCCCAACAGAATAAATCTCAACCTACCCATTATGGTTAGAATAGGTTGGTTACACCTGTAGAGTGACCCCTCTTATCCCACATATTGCCAGGTAGGAGTACAGAACAAAAAAAAAAAAGATGAGATGATTTGCATTTTATACATGTATATATGATATGTTGTTAACATTATCAATTAGCATACATTTGCCTAATTACTGTGTTGACAAGCTGGGATTGTGTTGACAAGGATAGTGGGATGGTTGACCAAAAGGTGGAACAAACGTTAATGTATCTTTTGGATTTTAATTTTATAACTACGAACACTATCATCACACTTTCAAATGCTCCAGTATTCTCTGTTACCGTAGCGCGACAGCTGTGGATCTCACCTTCGATATACATTGACTCGTGAATCACATCCTTAGATTGTTTAGTGCTCGACTCCTAGTGATTCCAATTCAATTCGAAAACTTATGTTTTAATTTGGCTTAGGAATGGACTGGAGGCATTAAAAAAAAACAACCAACAGGTATGGCTTAGCCATAGCTCAGTAATAAACCTATTAGCAAAAGAGCGATTTTGAACCACGGGTCACGGATTCGGTTTACTCAGCTGTAGTTTTTTTCCATTGAGTTAGCGATCACTAACTGAGTGATGAAGCTTTTTGAATTAGGTCATTAAGATATAGCAAAACTCAGGATAACATGAATTCTCCAACTCATTAATAAAACCAAGCTTAATCCTTATTCGTACCAGTAAGAAAACAAAGTTGGTGAAAGATCGGGTCACATTTACTTCAATTGATAACCCCAAGTTACCTTCCAGCCCTACTATGTAGGGACGTTATATTTTTTCTTATTCTTTATTATTGAACTTAAGAACATTTTTGTTGTCATTGTGATATCATATTTCGCCAGTATTAAACAATGCTACAAACATTATCAAGGTATAAAGGATAAAGGTTTTTCATACATTTTCTATAAAAATTCTGGATTTAAGCATTTTTGATTTGTTGTAGCAAAGAATATATTTATAGAATTTTCATAGTCTTTAGAATTATGAAATATTTACTCTTTTTGGTATGAATTGTAGTAATGGTAAGAACTTTGGTTTTCAAAATCTTCCACTCAAATCAGAGCCTTGTATAATTTATGGTACTATCATAGAAGTAATAATAATTCTGTATATTTTTATTTTTAAGCTGATAAAAATTAAAACCCAGAAGATTTTCCAGTGTATAGAATCTAGATTTCCCCCCCTTATTTTTAAGTTGATTCATGTCATATTTTTTATAATAATTATTCTATTAGCTCATCGAGTTGCTTGTATCATTCTATGACTAAAGATTTTTTCAGTCATGTTATAGGAATTATCTTAGTAATTTTCAAAGCTAATATGGTTTATAAAAATGTTAATTTAAAACCCATTTGATTTTATTACATCGTGCTTTCTATACTTCGCAATTATCCTATTGATTTTTTCAGCTGGCACCTAATTTTGTTCCTGTCATTCATATTAATTTGTTATTATGCCTTATTCTTTTTTGCTATATTTTTGAATTTCTGATTTTTTTTTCTCTTGATTATGGTTTATCGGATTTTGACTTCTCACTGTGATTCTTAGGGTGGATTTTTATGAAGATGTTTCTACTTAATATGCACCTCTTTTTCATTTGGCTATTGATTGTTTCTGACTTAAGATATTAGAAAAACAGCCCTAGGTATTTTTTCAACAACCCTTATTGGTAGATCTATGTTGAATAAATTTATTTTGATTGTAATGTTTATTTTTTCTTTTCCCATAAAATTCTTGGTAATTAAGATTTTAACTCTTAATCTCATTTAGTGGGTATTTAGGAGCATATTTTCATCCCATTAAATTTTTTACTTCTGAATTATCTTATGACTATTAAAAATTTCCAATAACAAATTATTATTTTAATTGTTTTCTGATTTATGTAATCATCATATCTTGGAAGTCAATAAAATTAACATTTAAAATGTTATAAACAGCTACATTCAATTCACTTAAAGAACAACTTTTTAGAGTAGTAATTTAAAATATATTTTTCAGATGTTTACAGGTGGCGGGAGGCGATTTGTGTGGAATTTATTTATCATAGTTTTAGTGTTTTGTATTTTGATCATCATCAATACTCCTCAACGGATGACTCCATTGCCTAAACAAGGTAGAAGATTTTATGTTTTTAAGTAGTTTTATTTGAAGGAAAAAGATCAGTTATGTCTGCATGTAGAGATCTGGGGTTGAATTCTGTCCATTGCCAATCTTTTCTCTTCAGAAAAAATTTATACTTTGTTTTTCCTTATATACTTTTTGATGAAAATCAAATAATGTTTTGTTATTAGGGAATTGGTAATATAATGTATAGACTGTTTCAGATTGGGGGCCAGTCACTTTTTCCAACAGTTTCTGAAATATCACGATTTTTCTAAATTTTAATGCCAGGGAACTGATGGGCTACCTTGGTGTTAATCAAAGAAACTATTTATTATAAAATATAATATCTACTTTAAGCATATTAATAAACTAATATCTATAAATAAAAGAAGGACTGACATATTTAGGAATCTAATAACATTAGGAAATATTATCAATTTTTCCTTTAAACATAAAAGGCAAATTGTTTCGTTTCAAAATATTTTTCATGAAAACATTTTAACATATTATTTTAAGAGGACATAGACTGTTTCCTTAACAATAGATAACATTTACGAAAAAATGAAACTATGAACTTTAATAAAAATATTTTTGTTTCATAAAATAAACCTTCTGAAATACAAATTAACTCATTTAAAGTTATTATTTTTTTATTTCTGAATTTCCTTACAATTATTTTTAAACGACTCAATATTTTTATTATTTTTATTTTAATGTACCAATAATTTTAATAGGGTCATTTTTAATTCAACTGAAATGAGTTTTTTTCCACATCTTTTTTTTCATTATTTCTATGAACATATTTTTCTTTTTATTAAATGATGATTTGATCTAAAATAAACAAAATAAATGTTTTGTTACCAAATGTAATATTTTACATCTAAATGCTCCGGCATCAAAATCATCAATACCTCAATGATACTTCAGTCTCCTCTCAATAATAATTTTAATAGGGTCATGTTTAATTCAACTGAAATGAGTTTTTTCCACATCTTTTTTTTCATTAGTTCTATGAACATATTTTTCTTTTTATTAAATGATGATTTGATCTAAAATAAATGTTTTGTTACCAAATGTAATATTTTACATCTAAATGCTCCGGCATCAAAATCATCAATACCTCAATGATACTTCAGTCTCCTCTCAAAAAATCAGAGAGGGGACTTGATGAATGGGACACAAATTTGATTATATAGTCAAAAATAATAATTTTTGGCCCTTTTTTACTAATAGAATAATGGAACAAATCTCATATTGCTCTGTAAATATTATAATAAAAAATTGCAAAATAAGAAATAACTGGAATGGAAAAATAGCTACACACGCCATAAATATGACTTAACCAAAATTGCTCTGAAGCAAAGCTGATCTCTGTAGCTAACTTTCTTGTTGTTTGTTTGTTTAACGTCACTTTATGCCACTAAGGTTAAGTGTATGTTACTAAGGTACAGTGGGAGTCCTAAATTTAGCCTATCCAGGTATAATTAGGATAGGGATCTTTAATTAGTACCTGCCATTGTACAGGCTCGGGACCTCCATTTTACGTCCTATTCGAGGGACGGCATGGCTAAGGATTTTTTACTCCCATTAAAAAATCCTAGGGCCACCGCTGGGCGCGAACCTGCGACCTTTAGTATTGTAGGTTGCCATACTAACCACTATACCACAGGTGACCCCTCCGTAGCTAACTTCTGCAGAGACTGAAAATTGAAATAAGACTTTACAGTTAAAATATTATGTGTCATAGGAATTTGAATATTAAATTTCCACTGAGGACTGACAAGTAAAAGTGAACACAAATCATTAAAATATCTTTTAAAAATTGCTCCCATTCGATTCTATGGAAAACTATACTAAAAGAAAAATTTGGCACTCATAGTTTTATAATGAAATAGTAAGATTTAAAACACATTGAAAATATTTCAAAATGCAATCACTTACATGTGTCATTTATGAGTTTTGACATGCCAGAATACCAACGTTTTCTCGATGAAAGTTTTAAAATAACAGTTTAAAAGGTTCCTTTTGAAAAAATACTACCAAATCTGGTTGGGAGGTAAAAATGATTTTATGCTTTTGTGAAATAATGAAATATTTACAAAAAATTATAAAATGCCTATTCTATTGACTGATGACATTAAATTGCCCAACTTTTTTAGAACCACCTTATACCCTTAATACTTTTGACCCCATTCTATCCTGAAGGTTTTACTAAAGTAAAAAAAAAATTATCTAATATATTTATTTAAACTATTAATAATTGTTATATTTCAAATATATTTTTTCTATGTGAGAATTCATATTGAAAACATGTAAAGTAATTATCTACCTCTTATATGACACAGTGAAGACACTTTTCTCTCTGAAGTGCTTTAATGATACTTGAATAATCCCCTCCATTTCCACACTTATATAAGATTTTCAGATTATCTGAATTTTGAGAAGATTTCATCTATCAATTAAATTAATAATGTTTTTCATGAGCTTCATTATTTTGAAAATGTATTCCACTCCACTCCAAACTCCATGACATTTTGAACAGTCAACTTGCTATCAAAAATCTAAATAAAAATTGTTATATACAAATCTAACTACGAGAGTTGTTTATTTAAAAAAAAAAATATTCTCCTCTTTCTATAATTTTTGGAATATATATTCTATTTTTAAATAGCAAATAATGAAATCTAAACTTTAAATATTATTCATATCTTGTTTAGTAACTTCTATACAATTAGTATTTATCTTTTGAATAGTGTTTAATCAAAAAGGCTTCACTGGAAAAGAGAGCTGTGGAATAATTTGTTAATCACATTATTCTGTATGCAACAATACAAATGTACCTATCTTTTTATGTCAGTTATAGATTGATTTAGTGTGCTGTGTCAATAGAAACCCTATAAATTAAGGCAGCATTACTTTTTACTTTTTAAAAAGAAAGAAATATTTTTTTCTGCAATTGTTCTATAATTTATTATTTATGTATGGTGACTGAGCAATCCTATCTATTCATTGTTTTTTTTTTTAACAGTTGAAGGATGGGAATCAAATATTACTCGTGAAACCAAGATCTATGTTGTACCCGAGAATGACACCAATATCATCAGTGGCAAAGGGATATGTAAGGGATCATTTACCTTGATAATAATTGTCTTTTCTGCTCCTGAAAACTTTGCTCAGAGATATGCTATACGAGAAACCTGGGGGTCGTACAATATAACGAGTGTTAGAGTGGCATTTTTGCTTGGTTGTTCGAAAAATACTAGCTCTCAGGTAATTTTTCTTACATTTATTTTAATATGAGTAGTTTTATAGTTTCATAAATGCATGCATATTTACTCCAATTGTTGAGTTATCTTTTATTTCCTTCCAATGGCATCCTACCAATAAAATATCCTAGTGGTGAGAAGATATGAGAGAAAGATAAAGAGAAAACATTAGCCATTCTCCTTTAGGCCAAGGCTGATATAGAATTTCCTATAATCTTGGCCATTCAATATCGGAATAGTCTCAAAATCTGAAATTTGAGGTTTCTAGCCACAATTACTATTGATAGTTGGGAAGGGTATTCTATGACATGTGATATATTGGGTTGATGCAAAATTAATGCAGGTTTCCTCTATTGCGATATCTTAATTCCAATTGTGTAAACTAAGCTAATCCTAACATTGATCATTATTATACCAAAACAAACCTTATCTAATACCCTCTCTTTCACCATGAATTTGATCAGTAAAATAGTTTTGTTCAGTGTGTTCAAAGGTCTTAAATCGAAAATGTCGAAGTACGATTTTCGTCAAATTTATTTTTACGAATTTAAATTAGGGCACAGCGCTGCGCAAACGGCTAGTAATATTAACGAAGTGTGGGGTCAGGGGGCTATTAACGAATGCACGGTGCAGTGTGGTTTCCAGAAGTTTCGCAGTGGAGATTTCGACCTCGAAGACAAGGAAGGTCGGGGCCGTCATTTTGCTCTTGACAACGACCAGCTGAGGCCAATAGTGGAAGAAGACCCAACCAAAACCACCCGAGAAATAGCGGTAGAACTTGGCGTGAACCAATCCACAGTTGTACGCCACTTGGAAGCAATTGGTAAGGTAAAAAAGTTGGCCAAGTGGGTGCCACACCAATTAAACGACCACCAAAAAAATTGCCGCTTTGAAATCTGTTCCATGCCTGTGACACGCAATAAAAATGATCCATTTCTCGATCGCATTGTGACGTGCGATGAAAAATCGATCTTATACGACAACAGTAGGCGTTGTAGCCAATGGCTGGGCAAAGATGAACAACCAAAACCTTTCCCGAAGCCCAACCTACACCCAAAAAAAGTTATGGTCACAGTTTGGTGGTATACTGCTGGTGTCATCCACTACAGCTTTCTCAATTGAGGTGGGACTATAACTGCTGACAAGTACTGTCAAGAAATTGACAACATGAATCAAAAATTACAACGTCTTTGCCCAGCATTGATGAATCGGAAGGGACCTATCCTTCTCCATGATAACGCCAGACCACACGTCGCACAACCAACGCTACGACGACTGCACGAATTGGGCTACGAAGTTCTCCCACACCCACCTTATTCACCTGACCTCTCTCCTACAGACTTCCACTTTTTCAGGCATCTGGATAACTTTTTGAGGGAGAAAAATTTTCAAAAGCAGGATGTAATTGAAAATTCTTTTCGCGACTTCATTGAGTCCAGGGATTCAGATTTTTTTTCTGGTGGAATAAGAAAGCTTGTTGAACGTTGGCAAAAGTGCATTGATTCAGATGGAAATTGTTTTGATTAAATATATATAGTTAAAGTAAAGATATGGCCTATTTTCAATGAATATTAAAAACCTGCATTAATTTTGCATCAACCCAATAGAAACAACTTGACATCATCATGGATGATGATCTGGCTCTGCTTCTTGTTACCATAGCAAATAGACGAAAAGTCAAGGCGAGAAGTTTATCAAGAGTGTATCTGCTTCCTATAAAGAAGGCTCAATAGATATCCCATATCAGCAGTGTTGATAACTCTAAAAATATAGTACAAGATTATATAATATCCTGGAGGATGAAATTAAGGAAAGGAGCTATTGGTGATTGATGAACCGAAAGAGATATATCCTGTTAAAAGACTGATTTTTCATATAATCTCTAGTTGCAAAATAGATTATAGGCCAGAGGTTCCAAACCTTTCATAATCACTTCCCCATGTTGAAATGTAAACCTCCCATCCCTCCCATATTGCCTCTTATAAAATTAAATTTATGGGCATATGTTAAAAAAACAAACAAAAAAAACAGTATTACATTGAAATCATTGTATATAATTACAGTGGTTGCCGCTTAATCCATTGCAATGGGTCAGAATCAAATTCAACAGATTAAACAAAAAATGAGATATTTAGGGTAATTTTTTTAATGAACGTCCTCTTATTTTTTCAAACATATTTAATTCGCCATAAGTAGATACCAGGATAAATACGAAGAAGATACATATACTCATACAAATATTTATTTTAAAATCAATTTTTTTTTAAGTCCCATGAAATTTTTAAGCTTTGTTTTTGAGGAAGGACTCTAACTAAATCCAATTCAAGGCAGAGTAAATTAGTGAAATGTGATTTGCTCACCTTATTTTCCTTGAGAGTTCTCTTCAAAACATTCATCGTACATAGTACCATTTCTTGGAGCAAGATGCTGCGATTTATGGGAGCATTATTGACACCTGCCTGTTTGAACCATATGAGCAAAGCCTCATCAACGGACTGACTTTTACTTTGCTGCATACGTTTTCTATTTTCTGTGCCAGCCATCTCAATATTTGATGAAGATTTGAGTAGATCGGAATGTGTTGAATGAAAACGGGATTCCTCAGTTTAATGCAGTATCTTTTTTTTTTTTTTTTTCGGTAATTTATCATACTGAGCTAAAAGTTCTCTCTTCCGCTTTACCGACCTATTCTCTCTTTTACGGCAGGACATAAAAAAAATGTTCGCTGTTCACAAACTAACTAATATGAAGTGAAAAATAAACAAGTCCTCTCCTAAATTTAAAAAGGGATTATTTCATTAATAGTATTCCTAGACCAAACAGTAGCTGGATTCCAGGAATAAGAAAAAATAGTCCCTTCGGTAGCTAGATATTTGTCATCCCATTTCACGGAAAATTCCTCATTAATAACAGATTAAACAGAAAGCTATAACCGATTATCCGACGACGGATTAAGCGGCAACCACTGTTTAACATGAATTCAGTTTTAATAAATTATGTACTAAAATTTTAACTAAATGAGATTTATTGTTATTTTCAACTGATTTTGTTTTAATTTATTGTTCCTCTTAGACCATCATGTGGGTTATAAATTGGAATCTTCAAGAAAAATTTTATATTTCATTTTCGGTAGTATTATTCAGTGACTATTTTATTTTTTCGATGTATTAAAGTCACAAGGGTTACTATGTAGTTTTACTTTTTATTAATAACAAAATATTTTTTGGTCTAGTCTTATTTGGTGTAATGGCTGTTTATAGAATATTAAAGAAAATATGATGCTTGTTTAACTTATTAATAAACTAACTATTAATTTGGCTAAATGCTACTTTACTAAACTTTACTGTTTAAAGCTTTTAGTTGAAGAAGAAAATGCTGAGTTTCAAGATGTAATTCAAGAGGATTTCATAGATTCTTATAATAACCTGACTGTGAAAAGTGTTATGATGCTCAAATGGTTTCTTAGTAAGTGTCCGTCCCCTACGTTTTTGATGAAGACAGACGATGATATGTTTATTAATATAGAGTACTTATCCGCCCTTATTTCGAAAATTAATAGCCATTCCGTTTTAATCGGCACGCTTATTTGTAAAGCAAAACCTATTCTGGATGCTGCTAATAAATGGTGAGTTTTGTTATTGAATGGAATTGTATTTGCTATAGCGCATCAATTTCTGGAAATTCTTTTTCTTTTTAGGTATATCCCAAAATATATGTATCAGAAACCATTTTATCCCAATTATTTATCTGGCACAGCTTATCTTATGTCACGAGATGTTGCATCAAAACTTTATAGAACAGCTTTATCGACAGCACTTATTCACTTAGAAGATGTTTACATAACTGGCAAGTATTATATCCATTGAGAACAGCATTTCTTAAGTTTTCTCCTTCCTTACACTTTCTTGGGCTAAATCTTCAGATGACTATAGTTATTTCCCTGATTTAAAAAGACTTTATTATACACACTAATGTTCCTTATTAACACTTTAACGACCACGGCGAGCGTATATGCCTGTTTAATCACTTACCCAAGGGACCGTGGCGGGCATATACCTCCCCCCTTGGAGGTCAATCAACAAGCTTGTTCTAGGAATCAATGCGCAGTTAAAACATCAAATTACCTGTGAAGAATGACAGATATGATTCTCGTAATAATGTTTATCGCTCTGGGTTGGACTTTTTGTTTTATTATCATCATAAAAGTGCCTGGAATTCAATTTCATATTGTTTGTCTTTTTTTTTTTTTTTAAATAAATTGGAAATGTGGAAATTATGAAGAACAAACTAAAATTGTTATTTTTAAAGAACATACATTTATTTTGAAAATATATTATACAATAAATTAATTAATTTTTATGAAATACAGTAGAACCTCCATTATCCGGGGTAATGATGGGTATGGGGGTCCACGGACAATCGAAACCCCGGATAATCGAATTAAAACATTTTATTGACTTAATGTGATAGAAAAAAAAGGTTAAAAAATAGGTATAATCACTTTTATTAACAAACGAATGTTTTATATACATTAAATTATGATATACAAAAATAACAAAAAAAGAAAATGTATGTTTTTATAGATTATGGGCCGACGACGATACAAAGTCGAAAATGTCTTTTTTCTTCTTCAAAATATCCCGTACAGTTTGTTCGCCGATTCCTAGTTTAGCGGACAATTTTTTAACACTTTCACCCTTTTCTAATTTGTTTATGATAGTTAATTTCTCTTCAAGCTTAAAAACGACAAGTTTTCTTTTTTCCGACAGTTTGCTACTTCGTATGTATTTAAATCGAGACTAAAGCACAACTGACAATATTTTGTTTTGTAGCCAAACAGGCCAGAATAGGAGTTTCCTGGAAAGACTTGAAAACAATACCGTTCCTAGATTATGAATTGGAGTATTAGATACCAGAAAAATCTCATAATACAATACTCGCATTCTGTGTTTTTCCATTTATTGTTTTATTTCATAATAGATAGTTAACCATTGTGTAATCGTTAAATATTTATGTATACATTTTTTTTAAATATTACACATACAAAATAAATGGCATACAAATTAAAAAGAGCTTATTAAAAAAAAAAAAATTGGCCCCATGGCACCCCGGTTAATTGGATCCCCGGTTAACCGAGGCCCGGATAATGGAGGTCCTACTGTATATCAAAACAAGGCAAACAAAAAAGCGGTTCGTCAACGCAATCTCTAACTACGCAACGTCAACGCAAAATGTAACTACTTTTTTGATCTTATTATTTTCAATTTCTTTTTTCTGATGTTTTTGGTAACATCCTTTGCAATATTTTTTCATTTTGTTAAACTGACCTTCTCGCTTCTCGAATTTATGAGATTGGAGAGATCTTCACCGTGATGAGGTTGAAGCTTCTGGTTGCACTCCGAGTGTTGCTTCTGGTTCTTTGGAAATTTCTTCTTTCATAAATAGTCCCCTCACCACTTCTTCTTTGAACTCTGTAATACTTATTTTCTTCTTCCGAAGACTATTGAAAATTGCCAACGCATTCACCAGTGACATACCAAAAATAAATTCAATCGCCAATTTATGGTACCATTTAACCGTGCGACACAAACTTGATGAATACGAAGACATTTGATTCAATGTGTCAATTGTGGTTTTCCCCTTATTATATTCGACGATCATCTGGGGTTTTGTATGCCCAGAAGATGCGTTTTTCTATCCAATAAACGATTTGCTAAATCTAAACTAGAATAATAGTTATCGGTAACTATTGTATGTCTATTATCCATTTATTACTTTATACAATGTTATCTAATAAACCCATCATCACATTTGTGGGTACTGCACCACTCGGGTCTCTTTCCTTTCCGGCATAAATTTTGCAATTCCATGTATAACCATGCTCGGTACAAAGTTTAAATACCTTCACTCCATACTTGCTAGCTTTGTTAGGTATATATTGCTTGATTGCTAAGCGACCTCTGAATGGCACTAAAGATTTTCTCATAATAAGACTGACTCAGACGGTACTAAAAATTTTTGAAAATTCCGAATAAGCTTCTCTTCTAAGCTGTTTATCTTGAACAGTCCCCAATGCCAGAATCAAAGTAACTATTCAAACCTGTTTCTTGCCATGCTAGGTGGAGCGATCTCGTTCTTGTACAGTAGGTCTTTACTCCAATATCGATGGAGAGATGGTTTTTGGTCCGGACTCATGAACCCAATGAGACTTAAAACGTTTTTCGTTTCGTTTGTCGGTGACCACTTGAATTTTGAAGTGCTTCCAAGTTCATCCAACATTTGAGTGGCATATCTGTTCGTTTCTTCCACCATCATTGAAAGAATTTCCCGATCTAAAAAACTTGATATGGCATTGCATTTGATAATGTTTCTTTGAGTTCACTTGGAATGCCGTAAATTACTAAATCAAATTTCATCTGATGTCCCCGAGGATCTTGCCACTCAATGTTGAATGATTCGCTTATCATATCATCAATTTCCACTTCTGAATCTGCAGAAGTAGTAGTTGTTGTGGGTGCTGTAGAGGTCAACACTTGTGTCTTCATCTTCAGACACAGATAATTGTTCTGATAAATTATCCACTATACGCTTAGTGCGGGAAGATATGCCACGAAACATTTTTAAAAACAAATAGGTACTAATTAATAATAAATGAACAAACTAGTTCAATACATACTTTATTCACTTGATAATAAGATACAATTCTATTCCTCACAAGACAAGAGGTAGTAAACAACTGAGCCATTAGTGGCGTTAAAATTTGAGGGAAAGGGTGGTTGTAGAGGGTAAACAGACCTAACGGTTTGAATAGGGAACGGCAAAGTACAGCCATACTTGACACCAAATTATACCTGTAGAGGGTAAAAGCACATATTTTTGCAATGTAAATGTAAATTAGCAGTGGTTATATACATCATCTAGAAAACATTTTTATTTTTTGCTAAAATTAGTATTTTTTTTTAAATTTTTAAAGATAATTGAAATATAATTATATACACGTAAGAAATAACTAGCAATGGTGAAGTAAGTGAACAAACATAAAAAATAAAAACTGTACTATCCCAAAGGACAATGGCGGGCATTTACACCCACTTCGTTTTTTTTTTTTTTTTTTATTATCGGTATAAAATTATTTTTAAAACCTAATAAAATCTATGACACGCTTTGTAACAACATATTACAACTTTTGAGAGAGAAAACAATTTGGTCCAGGGAGAAAGTTTCACTCGAATGGCTTGGTTGTTAAAGTGCTAATATGAAAAATAATCTGTTGAAAATAGAGGTTTATATGTAAATTTATTTTCATTAAAATGTCATACAGTTGACGATTCGGGGCCGTGTCCCTGTTCTCAAAATCTCTCTGAAAAGACAATCAATTTACTCTTTTTACATAGATTTTATAACTTTTTATCTTTATTAGTCTAAAATAGAATATCTAATCTAATATTTGTTCTTACATAATTAAAATATTTACCTTATAATTTTCAATCCTATGATTGTACGTCCTGTTATCAAAATCATAATAACTTGTCATATATTTTTCAATGATTTTCTTTTCGTCCTTTAATTATAATTATACACACAAAATGTACCAAAAAAAGAAACTTTCAGTCAATTTTTACTCAAATCATCCTAAAATACAAATAATTAATACTGCCAAAATCTTTATCTATATAACCACAAAATTGAGAGTTAAAAAATTAATAAAAACAATTAAAATAGATGGTACTGAAAGAAACTTGTATCCTACTAAATTGATTAATAAATTTAATAAGACGAACAGAAATTGAGTACAGGATAAATGACATTTCTGTATTAAGCATATCAAAAACGTAAAAAAGAAAAATAGAAATTCCAAATAAAACTAAACACAAACTCATCACTTCAAATTATAAAATCTTTGTAAGGTGAGGGAATTAATTATCTCTTAAGAGAAGTTTTGAGAATAAGCAAACAACCACGAAACATCAACTGTATATCATATTTGTATATCTATCAATAATTTATGTATAGTATGATTAAACCTTTATATTCAAATTATCATTTTTCATATTTATAAGGAACATTAGGGAGTAGTTCTAGTTTATGAACTAAACTAGAAGAAAAGTAGATGATCAGTTGAACTAGTAGAAGATAAGAAATTACAAGATTTATGAAGAGTTGTTGGTTGAGGAGTCAGATAGATAAGAAAATAGTTTTAAGTTGATCTTGAATCTTGCGGCACCGTTTTGATTCTGGCCTTGGAGTGTCAAAGCTTCTTATTTTATGACTGACACTCAGACTGAATATTGATTCTATCCCTTTGGTTATACCTATAAAAAAATAACAACCTGAACCTAGTCAAGAGAAAGGAAAACCATGGGAAGTATAATAAGGTTCATATTTCAAATTTTGAGGTAGAAATGATTTTCCTTTTTCACAAACCAACTAAGAAGCTGTCATACTATCACATATTCTCTCTATTCTTCATAAATATTGGGAATATTAGGTGAATGAAAAAAATTTAATCTTATTAAATATTACCATAAAATTATTAATCTTAAGATTTTTTGAAGGAATCTGTGCTGCGAAGGCAGGGATCAAACCTCGAAATCATGCAGGTTTCTCTTACGAGCACTTTGGAATAGGGTGCGAGGCTGAAATGATTACAAACCATCGTTTGAATCCGCAAGAGCTACGCCAAGTTTGGAATCAGAGGAACAACTGTACCACTAAAGTCAAACCACCGACTACAAAGCCGAAGCCCAAAAATCAATGTCATTGATTTTATATGGTTTGAATAACATAGGATTTAGTTAAAGCTTTTGCGACCATAGGTCTTTAATTAAGCTCATTATGTTCATAAAATATGGAGTAATTTCTATCATCTGAAATCAAAATTATTCTGTGACTTTGTGAATTGGTAGGAAATATAAGGTACTGAATTTGATATACTCATAAAGTAAAGTAAAGATACAAAGTTCGATTGTCTCTTAAACAAATATTTAGCCTTTTAAAAAAAAAAAAAAAAAAAAACGAAAAATTCTGTATATTTATTTTAATTGTTAATGTTGTTGTTGTTAGGCATTTACAGTGTTGGGCCCAAAAAAAAGCTAATAAGTATTCAGCCTCTTTCACAGATTTGATATCACATATTTTTTCTTTCCTTTTTTTAATATGATATATACATATTACTTATAACATAATGTGGCTAGGGCGATCAAAAATTCCAAATTTATCCATGTAATCCCACACTATGAAAGGCTTTTTTCAAAAAATATAATTTAAAAAAAAAACAAATAACACATGGCTCTCTAAAAATTTTGAAATTCCAGCTAGTTTTTCAAAATTAGTTATCAGAATTTATTCCATTTTCCTCATATTTAACTTTTTCCTTCAATCTTTCATTTTGCTCCACTATTTTGCTATTCTCGGTTTGTTTCAACAAGCAGTCCTGGACTAACTGTCATGGTACGATCGTTAGACCTTTCCCTTTTCCACTCTTTTGATTGATTAGTTTTCCCCATTCGAAAGTGGTTTGGCTTTTTTTGGAACAAAGCTTATACTAAATCGTTGTAATCAATTAAAGCTGGATGTTGTTAATCTATTTATTGAACTTAAGGATCTCCTTTCTTGGAAATTACTTTTTCTACTGACCTTTCGTGTTGGTCATAAACTTCATGAAAAATGCACTTCCTCTGTTATTAACAGATTGTATCTTTAACTTCTGAATAAACTTGTGTCTTCTTTAGGGTTTCATATTTTAGTTATTGTATTTCGATTTTAAATAATGATAATAGTGCCAACAATTTTTATATAATTTTCTAATAAATATTGATTGAATGAAAAAGTGAAGTTTAGAAAATTGCATGATATCGTTATTGGTTTTTGAAAATGAGTATTTAATTTTTTTAATAGTTATGTAATGTAATAAGTGTAAAAATAATAACAGTGTCAATAATTAATATACAATTTTCTTATAAATATTCATTGAATGAAAAAGTGAAGATTAGGAAATTGCTTGATACTGTTATTGTCTGTTGAATATGAATATTTAATTTTTTCATAATTATGTAAAGTAATAAGCTTAAAATATCTGTGATAATAAGGAAAATGTTATGAAAACCATTTCTAATATTTTTTTTTTTAAATTAGTGCTGAAAATACTTAAAACAAATTATTTTGATAGCATTATCAATCTTAAGAAGAAATTTTAAAAAATGCTTAGTAGTCATATTTATTTTTTGAAGTGAAGTTCCTTTATCTTAGGAGATTTATTATATTGTTGCTAGATTGTCAATATATTTATGCGTTTTTGTGTTGTTGTTTTTTTGAGTTTATATGTTGAAAACTCATTGGATTGTTCAATCAAAAATTAAATGAAATTGAATAGAATCTGATTTTAATTTGTATTGTAAAAAGTTTAATTTAAAATAAAATAAAATTATTATTATTAGGTATTGGAATTTAGAATTTCTGAGTTTATTTTAAATAAAAAACAGAGTTTAGAGATTTTTAGTATTAAGTAGCATTTTCATATTTTTTATTGAAATTTATGAAGTTTTCCTAACTAGCTTTATTATAAAATATTTTTTATCAGAGTTAGTACAACAGAGTTGATGTAATGAGACCAACTTATATACTAAATTATATTTTTTTTTTCTGATTTAATTTTCAGTTTCACTTATATGTTTTTGTGAAGTGGTAATGGTTGAGGGTAGGTGGGGATGCAGTAAAAAAAAAAAATAATATTGTAATTGTGCCAGCATTTCGACCCAAATTTTTAGGGCAACTTCGGACGAAAAGTTCTGCCTTTGATTACAATTACAATGAACCGTACCCCCTACCATTTCCACTTCATTAATCTCCACAGTCAACTATCTTTCATTATTAAACTTTTTTTAGGTCCATTTAAACATTGCTATATATATATATATATATATATATATATATATATATATATATATATATATATATATATATATATATATATATATATATATACAGTAAACCCTCATTATTACGAACTCGGATATAACGAACACCTCGATATAGCGAACCAAAATACTATCTCCCCAAAATTACCATTATATTTCTGCTGAACCCCTCGTTATAGCGAAATCCCTCGGTTAGTGCGAACTACGAACTAAATTTGATGCCTGAGAATTATTATATTCTGTTATAACGAACTGCTAGAATTATTATTATTTTTTACAGTATTACTTAGAATGAGTGCGGGAAGACGAAGTAGCTCCCGGTTTCTAGAATGTTTTTTACTGTGTTTTTCTTAACTAATCCGATTTGCTTTTGCTCTCTCTCTGATTCCATTAACTTTTTTCTCAAAACCAGCTCAGTTCTGTTGCAACGTCTGTATTATTCGAATCAGTGTTCTGTAGTCGTTTATAGTGTTCTTTAAAATACACAATGAGTTCGTTGGTAAACGTGTGTCACAAACGTAAATCCTTATCAATCGAGGAAAAATTAAAAATTCTCCAGGATATTAAATTGGGAATTCTAAGTAAGAAAACCATCGCAGAAAAATATGGAATTCCAAAATGAACATTGTCAACCATTGTAACAAACAAAGCCCAAGGATTAACTTCAGCATCAAATAAACGACTGCGCTCTGCGGCTCATAAATATTTGGACAAAAATTGATAAATTGCTTTAAACAAATGAGATCTCAAATACCAATCTCAGACCCTCTTATTAAAGCTAAGGCTAAAGAACTCTCAAGTGAACTTGGCAGGTAAATTAATGAATCTCCTTGTTTAATTAATATGTAGTTTATCTAAAAATTAATTAAATACATGCGTTTTAATTTAACTAGATCTAATGAATGAATTTCCTTTGAAATATGATCAAATTAGTGCGGCCATCGGCTAAAAAAATATTAAAAAAAAAAAAAAGAATCCTCGGTTATAACGAATCTCGTTATAGCAAACTATGAAAATCGAACCCCCTACCAGTTCGCTATATCGAAGGTTTACTGTATATATATAATTTTTTTTTTTTCTTATTTGCTAGGAGCAGGCTATTTTTCTTAATAGCTGTTTAAATTTAGTTACTTTTTATCTTTAATAAACCGGCATTTACTCAATCTTAAAATGCCAAAGAAATTTTATTTGCATTTATTGTTGATTAGTTTTTTGAATTTGAATTTATCTTATCTTCGTCAGTTTTGTGGAAGTTCATGTTGAGGTTTCATATTTTTTTTATAATCAATTGTATATACCATTTACTTATTTAGCAAATATTTATATTTATTATTTTTTTTTTTTACTTGTAACATTTAAAGTTACAAGATAATATATATAAGTGCTTGAATATATTTCTGCGTTACTTGGCTAATAATAATAATATATAGGTGTATATTTTACATAATGCATCTTCTTTCAAAATGGGATAGTTCCTTTTTTTTTTTTAATTTATATTTTTGTATAGGTTGTAATGTAACTAATATAAATATTTAGTATAAAGTTAACTCACTCTGCAAAACTAAACTCTGCATAGCTACAAAGAAGGCTGTATGACATTTCATAAATTCAGTGTATAAATGACAATTTTTTTTTGTTTTTGTGTTTTAGAATTAAACTTTACCAATTTTGAAAGTAGGCACCTCACAGAATAAACACTTTCGTTTTAAAAGCAGATTAAAAAATAAATATATTTTTTTAAAACATAAAAAATAATTGTACTCAACCATTATCAAACAATTTATTTAGATAATCATTGGTAATTATCTTTTAAATAACATGATAATCTCTAGTATTTTGTCTTAAAAATTATATCATCATCAGATCAACCTTCTTTTCCTCGTACTTATTGTTTATCGTATAGTTAGAAATACTTATCTTATGCTTAGAAGAACATTTATAATTCTTGAAATATATGAGTAAACTTTATTAATATTAGGCAATAATAGATTATTATTTTAAATTTTATGCCAACCCATGAATTATTAAGAAGATAATACTCTTTTATTATTTTTAATTAATACATTGTTCTTTTTAAATACTTCAATTACATTATTCATAATGTTTGATTTTCAAATAATTTGTTTCTTTTTAAATTTGATCCTATGTTCTCTTGTTATTATAGGAATTTTTCTTTAAAAATCTATTAAGTTTAATTTCTATAAAATTTTGGTAGTTATAGTAAGTGATCTTGAGTCGTAATACATTAGACTACAAACGTTAACTTTACAGTATGGAAATTTTGTATGAAAAACTTGCTTAAATTTATTCCTCGAAATTTCAAACATCATTGACTTTATAAAATTGATAAAAAATTCTAAGTGTAAGCCATGTAATTTTGTGATACTTGGATTAATATGAATATGGCATTAATTCTAATATTTTATTTAATATTTTGGATTAAGTTTATGATTTGTTTTGAATTATCTGAAACATTGAACAATGTATGAATGTGACTGTGATTACAATACAAATCGTAGTGTTTTATTACAATATGAACCGTGAATTACGCCTACCGAATATGTAAATATAAACTCTAATTGTTTTTTCTTCTTCTTCATTTTAGGATTAATTTATTGTGAACAAAAATACTTAATTAGTTCTTTTCTTTAGTTAAACATATGGATAAATTGTTTTTGTTGACAAGATTTTGTTTGTGGTGTTTCATTAGGTATTTTTAATTCAATTTTCATGAAGTACGTACAGCATTGAAAAAATGCCTTCAATATTATTTTACTGGCTGAAGGTATTAAATGTTAATTATCCTATGGTACTAAAATGAAATAATCAGTTTTATTAAAAAAATATTTATAACTTGTCGTCTTATTAATTATTGTGATTTTATCATTTAGGTTTTACAGAAATTTTAAGGCTTGTTATTATATTGTATGAAAGACTTAGTTATAGCTGTCCATTAATAATAATATGTAGTTGTAAATTAGAAGTTACCAAATAAAGTTTATGTCATACAAAGGTGCTTGTAAGCTTAAATATATATATATATATTTTATTAAATATATTTAGTATATTTTAATAATCACCTGTAGATATTATTGAGAAATTGTGATGCCATATTTAGATCTGTTATTGTATAAACGGATGTGCTTTCATTATATTGATCTATTTTAGACCTGTAATTGAATTCACTGTATTATACATTAAAATTTTATTTAATATGTTGATATATTTAAAAATGTTCTTGTCATTTAATACTTTATTTCTTCTTTTAAAATCATTGAATTTTACTTCTTGAGAATGTATTATTGAAAATGTCTCTTACGGATATTTTAATAGATGCACTTTAAAATTGTTAGGAAAATTATACACTTGTTAAAATTTATATGGATTATATATTCTATCTGTTATTTCTAGAAATAGTTCAAACTGGTATTTTTATTAAATTATGTTTTTCTGCTTTAATAAAAAAAAAGACAAAGTAATAAATGTTTTATTAAAGCATAACACTTATATTAAAAGAATGTCTTAGACCTTTTCAGACAGTTATCTGTTTATAACATAGTAGATATCCTGAAGGAATATAAAATTATACATATCTTTATAATTGCCTTACTCTGTACTCTAGAAGTATGTAATTACTTTTATTCATTAATAGTCTTTTTTATTTAATGTGCTTGCAATCTTATAATGTTAATAGATATTAGCACATTAATATGATATGTTTACTCCCTTTCATAAGCTTTTACATTTTCACTGAAGGACTAAATAAAATTTTTGTCCCAACTTTTAAAAATTGTAAATTAGATTAATGTAGTGAAATATAATGTTCGTTTTGCTGAAATGTGATCTCGGTTATTGGTATGGCACTTTGTGATAATTAGGTAACACTTGGTTTAGTGGGAAAGACTTAAGGAAATAGGATACATGAATAGTATATATTGTTCTAGTAGTTTTCTTAATATTTTGAATATAGATATATTTTTCTGATAGATGAATTGTTTATGAAGCACCATAGACTGCGATTGACTATTTCTTTTTCTTATATAAACTGCTTACATTTATTATATAGTCTTAATTTTATATTATGAGTTTCATCATTTTCTATTTAACTTTGTTAATTCGAAAGGTGATTAAATAATTTTACAATACAACTTTTGGCTCTCTGTTATTTATTTATATTCCTTTCATGATATTTCAGAAATCATTCAAGATAAATAAAATACTCATTTTATGGAATTCATTCAGTACAAGTACCGAAGTGTGGCTTATGCGTCGTTCACTAAGGCGCCCTTCAAAGTAAGGCCAAATCTCTACTGAAAAGGGCCATTTTGGTGGTTTATTTATCTCTAAAGAGCGAGCGGAGTCGAAAGCTGGAATCTATTAAAGCCAATCAAGGCACTTTTTAACTGAAATAAAGGCGATGGGAGTTTGATAACATGACGGTCACATAAACTCTCAAAACAGGCCACGCCCAGCAGCCGCTCATACAATCGAAAATGTGTGGCACATTTTGGACATAAAAGTGCGAACAAATAAAATTAGTGGAAAAGAAATGTTGAAATCAGCTTTAATTCAGGAATGGGAGCAGTTGGGTACCGAGTATCTTCAAAATTTAGTTCATTTTATGCCTAGACGACTTCAGGCAGTTATTGAAGCTAATGGCATGCATACCAAATATTAAACAACTTTTTATTTAATAGATTATGTCCCATGAAATGAGGTGTGAAAATACTTTTTATTTCGGTTTTTAAAGTTTATTGACGATATTCTATCCATTTTTAAAATATATTAGAGATTATATTTAATTATTAATTTTTGTATCAAATAAACAATATTTTAATTTTTTATCTCTATTTCCTGACTTACAATTAGAAAAAGTTAATGTGTGCGAATACTTTTTGGCCTCACTGTAGATAGGTATTCTGACTATGTAAGGCTCAATTAATTGTTCAAATGAAACTTATTGATATTTACAAATTAAGATATGGTTTTATATAATACTAGATAAATATAGTAAATGAATTCGTATTTATTGGCTGTTTAGCTTTTGTCTCTCATGTTTTCTGAAATGGGGTACCTGTCCCCCAACTGCAGGCACCCATATCTCATACCAATATAACTGTTCTTCAGGCCTTCATACTTTAATAATAATATTCATGCTTTTAAAGGATAATTTATAGAGATAAATTTCATAATAATTATAATGAGAATTGATAACCTTAATAATAATAAACAAAAACCAACCCTAAGGTTTAATGCCATGCCACTAATAATAATAGTACCTACCTAATAATCTAAGGGCCTAAAAAGTGTCTGGTTTTAAGAAAGTTTTTGATCTTATAGGCCGAAAAGACTCATTTCATAGACTACAAAAATGAAGTTCTACCCCCTCTGATCATAAAATGTTTTTCAATCGTGTTGCTTTAATGTTTAAATGGGTTAAGTAGTTTTGTCAAATTATCAAAACACTTGAAAATTATAGCTATACAATTTGAGCAACAAGTAGTGCAATTAAATGAACAGTTGTATAATTTGTTAAGTGGGGCTGGTCCACCATTATGTCAACAGGGGATACCCCCTTGTATTTTATATTTTATTTTGGTATCGACCCATTTATTACTACTAGGCAAGGTTCGGGGGAGAATTTGTTCGAAGGTGAGGTTCGTAGAGTGTAAAGGTACCTTTATGTAATACATAGGCTTCTGTTAAAAAAGTATTCATCGACTTGAAGTATCTGGATTCACATACACTTCTATAATGAAATTACAAACTTAATGCAAAGAATTCAATGTTTACTTTAAATTTTGGATTAATAACTAAGATAAATCTACTAACCAGTCACTAAAAAATATCCTCAATTGCTGGATAAAATAAAACTTTAACAAAATTTGAACATAAACAATGGAGTAATGCCAACCCACTAGCTATCCAAGGTTATCTATTCACAGATGCGTCCGACTTCGTCATAGCTCTCGGGCAGCCATGTTGCCCCTTAGAAACTGAGCACACCTTCTCTCTACTCACCTTGGATGTCATGTATTTCGAGAAATGAGAAATAAAACCCTTTTCCTTCACAAAAATCCAATAATATCAAGCCCCATTCTTATCAGCAAACTTTCAGGATTCAAAATAAAATTCAGTCGGGACTTCAGAGGGTACAGACAAAGCACCACGACAGGTCACCCCTAGCTACTTTTGTTTATACCAACCAATCCCCTCGGAAATGGAAATTTCATGCTGAAATCACTTGGGACAACCCTTTAACCGGGCGGGACGTATAAATGCGTCCTTGAAATATATGTTGTACCCTGGAACTGGGGGGGACTTATATTTTCGTACAACAGAGGTATTAGTCATAGATACATGTATCTACGTGAATATATATATAAATATAAATAATTATTTATACATATATATAAATAATAATAAAAATACCAAATATTTCAGGACGCATATATACGTTCCGCCCGGTTAAAGGGCTAATAAACCCGATAATTCGTTGAGCCATATTATTTTTCTTCATTTTTTACATTACTTTTTTTTGTAAATTATTATCTTGAAAACTATGAATATGATATGATAAGTTTAAGCAAACTTCACATCATTGCTAATGAGCACGTAACCATGCCAACTATAACCAGAAACATAAGAACAGATGACTTGGAAATTCCATAAAATGTAAGATCCAAATACCACCAACATTTTAGAATCACAAATAGACGCACATTCGAGGTCCTGGACACACCTCTGCTCATGAGATGCCTGCCGAGTCCGTCGTTGTACTTATTTGCCGATATTATTCCACGATGGAATTCAGACTGATTTTTATTTCGTGGTATAAATAATAAATACTAATACTTTAAGGTAACTGTGAGCAATCAGTGCCCAAACTCGGATTTTCGTGAAACTTCACACATTTCTTCATTTCAATCTAAATAAGAATGAAACCGTGAAAAAAATGTCGCAAATCACAATAACTGTATTTTTTTAAAGTACAAACATTAGAATTTACGTACTTTTAAAATGTTATGTTCGCCGAAAATTTACTTAAAATGTCTTTCAATGCCTTATTTGCGATATTTCTTGTCTCTGGTAGGATTAATGCAATGTCTGTTGTTTAGTAAGAGGATTGACTTTCCTAGATAAGCAAACTTAATGAGATAAGCTTTGAAACTGGACACCAATTAATATGCGATTAATTATGGCCGAGTGCGGATTGTGTCATAACACATTGTGAAGTTTCATTGTTTTTATAAATGATGAGAACAAACTTCTTAATTTTTTATTAGAACGTACTAGAATGTGTCCGAGTTGCGAATATCGTATTACTGTATCAGGAGAGATTTCATATGATTTTATATAAGGATGCCAAAAAGGAAAAAATGATGTGATAAGAGATGTCACAATACAATAACACGTGGTTCGAGTCACACAACTTCTCAAAGGAAACTATCTGCCGTTTTGTAGCTTTTTGTATACTTTTGAGGCCACGTTGCCACGATCTCTATGAAGAGAGATGGATATGTCGAGTTGACTAATCCAGTTACCACTAACGAAATAATGTGTGAAAACAGCGTCTTAGGGGGTCCAGGAAAATAAATTGACAAGGCTAAGATAGGCCGAAAAAAATACAATCGAGGACGAGTTATTGGTGGTTCCTGGTTTTAGGGTGGTATAGAAAGATATTCAGGTAAGAGTTTTCTTATTCCAGTAGCTAACCGATGCCAGGAAACACTTCTGCCTATAATTCAAAAACATATTAGGCCAGGTACAACAATAATAAGTGACTGCCGGAAATCATATAACTGCCTTCAAACTGAAGGATTTTTGCATCAACAGTCAATCATACTTACAACTTTGTTGACCCCGATACTGGCGCGCATACTCAGCATATAGAAGGGCTGTGGAAGGACGTGAAAATGTTCCGCGATATGGGAATAGAAAACATCACCTTATAGACCATATCGCAGAATTTCTTTTTAAGAGATAGTATCCGGATTATAAAGAACGAATCCTCTACATATTTAAAGCAATTTACATATATCAAATCAAAGTTGTACCCTGGGCATTACTCAGACACTCCTGAAAACGAAAATTATCGTGATTCCGACAGTGATATTTTTTTGAACTATTAAGTTTTTTTTTTAATTTAATTTATTTTTTTTAAGTTAAAAGTGACAATTTTTCGTATATTAAAACAAGTTTTAGTATTTTTAAAAAAATAGAAATTGATAGAATTGCAGTTTTTACAAGATGTATGATAACAATGAAGCATGTAAAATAAATACTATTAAAGTGGTTTGCGACATTTTTTTCACGTCTTTATTCTTATTTAGCTTGAAATGGAGATGTGTGTGTGAAGTTTCACTAAAATCCGAGTTTGGGCACTAATCGCTCACAATTACCCTAATAAACATTAAGAATACGATTTGAATTTATTCCTAATAAAAAAAGCAGGATAGTATAGAAATTGATTTAAGGCCTACGCCGACAAATGCTTATAAAATCTTGTGAAATAATAAATCTTGCTCTCAGTATTCATAGAATACATTATTAGCGAAAGCACACATTGCCCATTTCACACTATACATTTGGAGAATGGGAAAGGAGAATTCAAGTATACTTATATTTTACACAAACAAACTATACCTAATTCTTCCACTAATCATATTTAAATTTTAGTTGGAGGTTCAATGCGTCTTCATAGAGGCGTATTTTCTGTTTATTTTATATCTTAAAAAATATAGGGCATGATTTGTATTCGGTAGGAAATTTCGCTATAACATTTTAAAGTTATACATTTTGTGATATATCTGAGATAAATTATGTTTATCGTTACGGTATAAAGATAAATGACAAATCATCTAAATTCTTAAGATTGAGATAATACATCTCATAAAATTTTAAACATATTATTTTCATAGTTGGATGTCTTTATATTTATCAAAACAAAATTTTAAACAGATAATACCTTGAAATATTAATTAACAGCCAGAAATGTTAGAAATATTGTATGAACAGACTGATTTACTAGATTAGATTGTTAGCTTTTCGAATACTTTCAAAAGATTACAAAACAAATATTTGATAGAAAAAATATTTAGTCCATCCAATATTAATATTTTCTTTAACAATTCTTTATTCCACCCTAAAGGTATCTGATTTCGTCAGTGATTTAATTATACAGAGATAAATGACTTTCAAATATTGAGCTGCACGTCTCAATACAAGTATTTGGTTCTCTTTGCTATTTGTTATTTGTTAAGAAAATTATTTAGGAATCATTTCTTGTTTCATGGATTATATAGGATGGGTGGTATTTTCAGTTTAGTGAATTATAAATAATGGGTAGCTTAGATAAAGCACTTCTCACCGGGTTCATATGTCGAATATGTTCTAAGATGAACAGAGTTGTAATTCATGTTTATGGTGAAGAAGGTGAAAGAATAAATTTAGCAACTCAACTAAGGGGTTATTTAGGTGTTGATGTAAGTTATATTAAACATAACTATATTATTTTCAGTCCTGTTTTTATGTTTTTTTATTTTGTACAATTTTTTTCTGTTATAGATTTATTTAAATGATGATCTGCCAAAAACTGTTTGTCCAGCTTGCATTATTAAATTGAGGATGTATTATGAATGGATGGAATTAATAATGAAAACGCAAAAGGAATTTGGTAACAATAACAGTGATCGGAAGGTAGTTATTTTGCTTCTTAATTATCTCTTACTCTTAATATCTAAGTTTTTCTTAACCCATGTTACCATTACACTGAAGGAAAAGCTTATGATTCATTGCAACAATTAATTAAATCGCCTTTTTGTTATTCAGTTGAGAAGTCTATGGTGTAAAAATCAACTGCAAATAGTTTCTAATTACTTTGTGCTCCTCATTTATTTCTAACATGCTTGATATGCATGCAGAGACTAACAAGATTAATAATTGGTGTTGTTGAGCTTTTTACAAATTTGTGAAGTGTTTGTTCCTACAATATTGGAGTGTAGTCTGAACTGTTATCATTTTAAATATTTAATTCTTACATAGCCGGAAGTAGGTTGATGTTACATAGATAAATATTTAAATCTTAATTAATCTCTATAAATGAATTTTTTAATAATATTAGATTTCTTTACTATAAGATAAAGTATTGTGAGTATTAGTAATACTTTGAGTTTTACTATAAACTTTGTTTTTCATTCTATTTCACAATTGTCACTGCAATTTGACAGCTGAACTATGATATCACAATAACAACTCATGGGGACCAGTATTTTTATCTTGTTTGAGCTCGCAGAAGTTTTAAAGTTCCATTCTTATAAAAGTGAGATTATTTTCAATGCTCCTTCAATTTTGGTATTGCATATATTGCTGTTAATACCGCAAATGTATCAAATAACAGGTGATCTTCAGAACAAAAAAATCAATTTATCTGAAATTCATATTTTTAGCTTTTGTGTTTGATTATAAAAAAAAAAAACATTAATATAATTATTAAAAATTATGTTCATTTGTAAAACTTTTTTTGTGTTTGAGTTTAAATTTTCCCTATAGGCTGCTGTCACTCAGCAATGACCAAGCTAATCCTGAAATTCTAATATTTTTTTACTGTGCATTATTCTTCTTTTTTATTCACTTGTTACATACTTTGTCTTTTAGGACCCTAGAGCCAATTTTTTTGATAAAAAATTTATTAAAATCGCAAAATCAAAAATGTCTGATATACGACCTTTTGGAGTATCAATGACGATTTATTGTAATCTTGGCCCAGCCACCATGATTAAGTTATTTTTGTTAAGTTTTATTATGGATATTAAATAAGCTAGTCTCAGAAATTAATGTCATCCAAATGTGTTATAATGAAAAACATATATATTATAATGAATCAGAAATTGTGTATGCTGCTCCATAATTAGATTTTTATCATTGGTTTTATCATTTGTATAATGATGTCAAACAATCACCAAATATCAGTAATGAAGATCTTGTTAATAATTAATTACAACTCTTATCATCATTGATTAAATTGAATCTGGTAACCATTGAGTTGTAATCTCTTACATAAGGATTTGAATAACTTACTTAACATTTAATTTTTATACCTACTTGCTATTTTAAATATTATATTTTCAATTGATTCTTGTTCTTATGCTTAAGTTTCAGTGCATTTGAATTATATCTCCTAACTGGAATTGTTAATGAGCTGACGAAGGACTCCTTTGAGCAACTGCTGTCCTGACAGATCACCGATATACACCACCTAAAGCCAGAAATGTATAAAATATTCCATCTTAATGTTACCAATCTTGGGGGAAATAGTCACGATAATGGTAGCACTATCATTAGAGTAAGGAACTGTTTTATTTTATATTACCTTTAGAAGCTAGAATATATTTGGAATACAATGGTTAAATTCAAAATGAACACACCGGTAAAGCTGCTATGGAAAATCATCTCTTCTGTTTAATTTTCTAATGTCTCAGTAATCATCTTAAACAAAAAGGGAATCTGAATATTTCCGGATGTACTCAAGCTTCCCAGTTTTATTGCGGCTAAAAAATTATTTTCAAAGTTATAAAACTTCCTACATTAATCATGAATTCCCACAAGAAATTTATTCTATGTATAAGTAACTGTTATTATTAATGTTTTTCACTTTGTAGATAGTTGACGGGATGATAATACAACCATAAGATCAAGGAATTGATAAAAAAAAAAAAAACAATAATAAGGTTATTTAATAATTATTTTCCTCTTTTACCCTTTCATGGCTCCAGAAGATATATCTCAAAAAAAAAAAAAAAGTTGGTCTCCACAAGGTCTCCAAAAAAGACGAGATAATTCGTCTTTTGCCGCCGGTCCACAGTAGCTAAATACGATATATCTTGCAATTGGTTTTTCACTTATTTTAACGTCCTCAGATTCACACGAGATAACTTGTTGTGACTGAGCCACATCCTAGCGGATCCACGGAAACTTAATGAGTTCATCTAGCGGCCGCTAGGCTGCAGGAGTGTCTCTATTCCGGAAAAATTGTTTCGGGCAACTGCCTATCATCTGGGTCTTCCATTCGGGGAAGCCCGTCGCCCCATTTTTACCTGCTAAATTTTTTTTTTTCTGTCCTATATCCCTCCCCCAGCTACCGTCAGGGTTCTCGAAGGACATATTTACCATTATTCATTTCGAGTTCTAGACGCTCTGAACGATTGGTGATATTTACTGCTTTATTTCACACTCACGTAATCTTTTATTGCAATCGATAATCTAGCATTTTAATTTATTGAAATAAGGATAAAGGTATTGTCATTCCACGTAGGTCCAGGTAAGGTCATTCCACGTCAATTCAACACAGGCTTGAGCCTTACCATCTCAGATATATGTATACTACTTGTATCTACTAGAATAATTGTAAAATATTACTGAGATATGTCTACCCGTTTTTGAATTATTGCTCTCTAAAGCCCTCAAAAATAGGTCCAGAAACAGAATAAATCATGATTAAAAATAGCTGTAGATGTTTTCCAAATTTGACTTGGACTATGAGATTGGTGTCGTTTAACAGTGCATTCCATGCTGTTTCATACGATATACAACAATGTTTAGGTTGGTTCTAAAGAAATTTTCTTCCCTAGGACAGATCCCGAGGATAAGAGCTATAAAGAAAATTAAAATTTATTTGCTGTTAACTGAAAACTATAAACTATTTGTCTATTATATAAATGCAAACATTGAAGACATCTATCTGTTTTACCTAAAACATGTAAAAATAATCATGAAAATTATTACATAGAAAAAAAAATCTCTTTTGTATAATATGGTTTGTTAACTTACATTATGACTATTAGGTGACCATTAATGCTTTATGCGAATTATTCGCATTGGCCAAGAATTATAATTCAGGATTTCTTATTTTATATTTATTCTATTTTTTATTTATTATATATTTTATATTATTCGTCTTATATTATTTAGGGCAACTGTACCAATAGTTGACAGTTTAGGAAAAAAAAATTTTATTATTGACACTGTTTACTATTATATTGATGTTAGGATAATCTTTGTAATGAATTTCGTTTGGCCAATCCCTCTAGAAAACTATGTATACAATATCCTATGGTCTACATTTACGGTTTTAAAAAAAAAAAATGATTTCGTAGAAATTTCTAAAATGAACCAATAGTTGACCCATCAAAATTTAAAGGTTTGGAAAGTTGACCTTCATGGTTTTAAAGTTGACACTTGCATTAATTTTTTATTTCCTATGATTTTTAATAGGTAATGAGGACTGCAATAAAAGTTAATATTTTTTTTATTTATAAACTAGTTAATTTACAATGGAAACAAAATAAAATTTTCACAATTTGATTATTTTATACACAAAAAGTTTAAATGAGATAACAAAACAAACAAATTTAAATGAAAAAATGAGATCATCCAGTTAAGTAAGTATGATAAATAGATTTTAGTAAAGGCCAGAAGTTTCGTTGTAAGAGACTCCAATGATGAACTTCACTCTTCCAGTGCTCTTATAGACAATTACAGAGGGCCACATTCATTGGTTGGATGAAGTGTGTAGCATTTTGATAGAGTGTGACTAATAGCAAGTATCACATGTTTTATAATACAGGATTGGGAAGTGGGGAGCGTCAGATGAGACGTGTGTCCCTCCAGGAATAGGATTACTGGAAATGCAATTTCGCTCTCAATGATCCATGGATAGAGCACACTAGCTATAAATTCATAAAATAAGACACCTGTCATCAAGCCAGACTCAGACTTCTATAAACCACGCCCAGATGGAACACTATTTGCTAATTCGCGGTAGTTGACATCGATGTCAACTATTGAAATAATGGAATAATTTCTGTTCTAATAGATGATTTCTAGTTAGCACTAGCAAATTATCACCAACTTTTGAACCAAAATAATCAACCCTGAATCTTATTCACACTTTTTGTACAAAATGTCAACTATTAGAGCACTGTCAACTTATGGTACAGTTACCCTATGTATATTTTAATAATCTTCTTTATTATTTTATTGTTTTAGCCAGATTATCTGAACAATGATGAAAAATTTGAAGCTATTTATGACACCCGACTGACCATGTTTGATTCCTATTATGCCAGTACTCGTTATTTAAAAGTAAAGAAAAACTATATTTTAATATAGTTTAACCATAATTTAAGATTTTTTAAAATGATTCTGACTACCCATTATACAGTAATCAGTTAATCTTACATTATTATAATTGTTGCTAATTTGAATAAAATACTCTTTTATTTTAAAGAGAGTTCATGTTTCCTGTAAATATAATATAGATATTTTTAAAATGATTTTTCCTGTTAAAGGAATCCAGTACTAAATACAATTACAGAGTGAAATTGTGATACATGAATTAATTAGTAAATAGCTAAACCTAATCATGGAGAAATTTTAATCAGTAAAACTATTTCTAATTCATGTACTAATTTTACAGTTGTGTTTCAGAATGTACAATTTAATGTTTAGAATATAATTTTGGTTTGAATGTGTATATTATGATTGTTTGAATATTATATTTGTTTATGAATGTTAAACTTTATCCTATGACATTATTTAAAATATAATTTGAATGTTTAAACATCAACTAATATAAAAATGATTGATAGTAGTCATTTACTTGTTGCAATAATAAAATGTTAATAGTTCCTTTCGACCATCATTCCAAACCTTAGAATTAATTAATTATTGTATTCAGATGTTCTAGTCACTATTTATTTCATCATACTTTTTTTTTCATTTTATTATTTTCATAATCATTTGTAAATATCATGCCAGGTACATATTGAAAGTTGACTGTTAATTTGTTTTTGTAAGAATTGAATTATCTATGTTTATAGAGAGGAGAGACATTACATGTTATTTGTTTGTAATTTAAAAAATATATATATTCGAATGTATTGATGATTTTGATACATTTAATTTTGTAAAAAATGAAATAAAAAATATTATATACCTTTTGAATAGATTACTTGTTTTGATAATAAAAGGTATTTTTCATCAAATGTTTGTTTGTTTTAAAGCCAGTAAGACTAATTGGATGATGCTACAGTGAGAGTCCTAAATTTTGCCTATCCAGGTATAATTCATTGGCAGATCCAGGGGGGGGGGGGCTGCAGCCCCTCCCTTTGGAAAACTTTTCGTTATTTAAAGATAGAATTTGACTTTCCTTCATGTAAGGAAGCAAGTTAAAGAACAAATAATGTGCAGAACAAGTCGAATTTTAGTTGTGGGAAAGGAGCATAAAGGTAAAAAATCTGGTGCGTGCACGCAGCACACAACTTTCACTTACCAACTTAGATTAGAAATTAATGCCTTGTGTTAATGCTACTTCTCACTCAGTTACACATTTTTCCACATTCATTTCTTATTTTTGTTTTCATTTGCTCTATAACAGACACTAATTTCTTTTATTATTGAATAAAAGTTTTTACTTGAGATAATTCGGCAATGCAAGCATAATACTCCAAGTCGACTGATTTTATAATTCTCTATGTACTTGTTGGAAATTTCATTTAGTTACCATGAAACCAATAATTTCCATTAGATGGACAGAATGGCTTTAATTATGAACAATGGTCTGTCATTATAGGCCTACTCCCTATGCCTGGGCTCAAGGAGTTTTATGAGTTGACAATATTTTTCTTTTTTCTCCTCTATATGTTTTCTTTATTTTTATCATATCTCATATTTAGCCATTTCTTATTTTTAGGCGAAATGAGAGACAGATAATTTCTCCTTATAAACACATACAACAAAGGTACTTTATAGGAAGACAAAAAAAGCCCCTTCCCTATTTAAGTCCCCTCAGAACATTTTAATACAATAAAGCTTACCTGGTATTAAAGAACAACTAATTTTCCTTAAAGCCGTTTTTGAGTAAATAAAAATAACACGTGAAAATGGTACAAAATATATTGAGTAAAGTCCTCTCTCCAGTTGATCAATTTTGATGAAATTTTTACAGTCATATCTCGGGCATATACAAACATTAAATACCCAGTTTGAACAAAGTTTTTAAAGCCGTTTTTGAGTAAATAAAAATAACACGTGAAAATGATACAAAATATATTGAGTAAAGTCCTCTCTCCAGTTGATCAATTTTGATGAAATTTTTACAGTCATATCTCGGGCATATACAAACATTAAATACCCAGTTTGAACAAAATTTTTAAAGCCGTTTTTGAGTAAATAAAAAAAACACGTGAAAATGATACAAAATTTATTAAGTTAAGTCCCCCCTCCGGTTAATGAATTTTGATGAAATTTTTACAGTCATATCTCAGGCATATTAATACATCAAATACTCAGTTTAATCAAAATCGTTAGTTATTAAATAAAGTACCCACTCCCTTTGAGCAATTTTGATGAAATTTTTGCTGTCACATCGCGGGCATATACCTACACTAAATACCAAATTTCAGGTTCGCACGGTTTATAGTTTTTGAGCTAGTCTGTTGCACACAGACCATTTCGCGGGACTTGGTCATTTGGACTCAGGGGACCCCAAAACGTGTATTTCCGTTGAAAACCGGAAGTCGAAATTTTTTACGATCGCAATACTTCCACTTACTATATATTTCATATATAGGTAAGTAAAAGTAAAAAGCTGATTAGCAGATCCAAATAAAGGGCTGTGAGGCAGCACCCCCCCCTTTACGATTCCGCTGGATCCGCCCATGGTATAATTAGGATCAGGCTTACAGGGGTGATGACCCCCAAATATTTTAGCTTTTCAATTTTTTTTATTTTCAAGGAAATAATTCAATTAGGTAATTACTATGTCCTAAACAACACTTTTGGTTGTTTAAAACGCAGTCCTTAATAAAAGGTAATATACTCATTAAACACTGGTGCTGTAAACCACGTGATTATGAGACAGGGGAGTTCATGACCCCCCCCAAAATTTCGAGCTGCTTCCGCACCTGAATATATAATAACGGGAGTTACGCGATCGTGGAAAATTTTGACTTCCGGTTTTCAAAGGAAGTACATGTTTCCCTGTCCGCTCAGTCCAAAAATAATGTATGTGACAGCAAAAATTTCATCAAAATTGGTCAAAATGGGGGGGTACTTTATATAAAGAATTTTGACTAAGTTTTAAGTTTTTTCGATTTTCTCAAAAACGGCCCCAACGATTTTGATCAAACTCGGTATTTGATGTATGCATATGCCCGCGATGTTACAGTCAACATTTCATCCAAATTCAGACGACATTGGACAAGAATAGACACCTACCAGTAGTAAGCCTGGACATTTAAGGAGCCTTTGACAATGCTTGGTGGACAGCAATTTTAAATAATCTGAAACAATACAACTGCCCCAAAAATCTTTATCTTCTTAGCACTTAGCAAAATTATTTCGTCAACAGACAACTTAACATACTAACGAACTCGTTCACGATCAGCAGACACTTAAGCAAGGGGACTCTACAAGGTTCTAGTTTATCACCGGTAATAGGCGGGCGCAATCGACTATAGGGTGCGCTAGTAGTTTTGCAAAATGTCGGAAAGAACGGGGATAGACATAGTTGATGTGATAGAGATAATTGGTAATTTTAAAAGACCATTAATTGAAGGGCAGGCTATCCTTGATGCAAACCACATAATTACATGTGGAATAATATCTAAAAAAATATCTAAAAAACAGTTATTTTACAAGCCTTGTGCCTTCAAACTAGCAATCTTAAAGGACTGCCCCATCAAATAAAAGTGGAAATCAAATTTATTAATAATAATAAGCAATTTTCTTGTCATTGTACGAGTAAAGCTGGTAGTTCACTTGGGCGGATCCAGCCGATCGTAAAGGGGGGGGCTGCAGCCCCACGGCCCTTCATTTGGATCTGCTAATCAGCTTATTTACCTTTATGTTCCTTTCCCACAACTAAAATTCTACTTGTACTGCACATTATTTGTTCTTTAACTTGTTTCCTTACATTAAGGAGAGTCAAATTCTATCTTTAAATGACAAAAATTTTCCAAAGGGAGGGGCTGCAGCCCCCACAGCCCCCCCCCCCTGGATCCGCCAATGGTAGTTCATGTAAATGCAAACACATCATTGTAACTTTACTCTACGTTTTTCGGTTAGTAATAACATTAATTACCTATTCTTACAATCATTGTTATGACAGCTTAGATTCTTTGTCATATTATTTATTTATTTGTCAAAAATTCCAGGCTTCGCATTGAAAACTTGGAACAACTAACCGGAAAGGATGTAAGACAAAAATGGGGAAAATTACAAAAGAAAAACAAATATGACACTATGGACCCAATGTTATTTGCATAAAACTAACATTTTGGATTAATAAAATGTCAAATACTAATATTTACCTGGATAAATATAGTCACTTTCTTTAAAATGAAGACTACATATCGTCATATGTTTCGAAACAGGCTTATCTATTCTAATTTTACAATACACTCTTTAAGAAGCTTTTTATTTTTTGGAAATAAATGGAATGACACGTCTTTTGATTTTTTAATTGAACACTGAGGGACCGAGCAATATCTATTAGACCTTTTTCAAATGATTTTTTGCTCAATCGGGTTTTAATTATGGAAAAATAAATTAAAAACGCCAAAAAACCCTATGAATCCCAGCTAATGGCCCGGCTTTTATCCCCGTTCCCCTAGTTCCTGTAAAGAAGCAGTACCGTCGCTTGCGCCCGCCTATATAGAACATTTTAATTAATACCATATTTCAGGTATAATTACCGCATGATACTAGTATAATCGCATACGCAGACGATGTCCTACTACTGGTCAAACGGCGAAACATGGAAGAACTAGAATCCGTCATAAACCTCGTACTAGCTAGGCTTACCAGATGGGCTAAACAAAATAAACTGACTTTCAACCCACAAAAATCAGAATTTATCATTTTTTCACGAAAACGGACTCTACCAAAATTAAACATAATCCTGAACTCTTCTCAAATAAAACAACGTGAAACTTTAAAATACTTAGGAGTACTTTACGACCGAAAAATGAACAGGAAAAGACACATTGACAACATTTACAATCAGGCCTTACAAACCATTAATAGACTGACCGTAGCAGCCAAAGTCTCTTGGGGTCTTAGATCGGAGATTCTTAAGATTATTTATCAGGGAGCTATCTTGCCTAAAGTTTTATATGTAGTTCACGTATGGCACAAAGGTATGCTAAGAAAAAGTAATCTTATGAAACTCCGAAGGCTCCAAAGACTTATGGAGATTAAAATCTGTAAATCATTCCACACCATCTCTTATGAAGCAGCCTGCGTTCTGGCGGGAATGATTCCTATAGATTTGATAATCCAAGAAACAGTTCAAATTTTTGACATTAAAAAACGACGGACTAACTACAAAGATATAGTACACGACAGTATTGACTCCTAACTAAATGTAAATATTGGACGCACCCCGCGCTTAAGGCACAAGGACTGCCACACGAACAAATCGAAACAGAAACTGGTACAGAAATTTATACAGACGGAAGCAAAGACGGAGAGAATGTAGGATGCGCCTGGTTACCAAAAGTTACCCATGAAATAATGTCCCAAGCTCAGCATAGGCTGGGTAAACATTGTTCAAATAACCAGGCGGAGAAGTTAGCCGTACTAAAAGCTCTAGAGTATCTCTCTGAAAATGCGACTGAAACAGAAGACAACATAACCATTTACACAACAATATGAACATCATACATTCAATTAAAAATTAAAAGATACATGACGAACTAACTGACAAAATCAGAAACCATTTGGCTACAGTACACAATCAAAACAAATACATAAACATAGTCTGGATAAGGGGCCACTCAGGGATAGAGGGCAATGAGAGAGCGGACAGGCTTGCTAAGCTTGCGGCTCACAGTGAACTCCCGCTGTCGTACGACAAGTTTCCGATATCCTACATCAAAGTGGATATTTGAAAGGATACGGTAGTCAGATGGAACCTAGCCTGGACTGCTTCCTCGAAATCACCGAGTCTCCATAGATTTGTTCCCCTCATCACATCCCACAATTATAAAAGAATACTAAGTACAAATTGACACAAATCCTTCCTGAACACGGACAAACTAAACAATATTTAACACGCTTTAACATACTACACAATGACAAGTGCCCAGACGATGGACAAATACACAATTTTCGACACTTAATATTTGACTGCAAAAACCTGGACCACATTCGGGCAAAACTTATACAGAACGTTCTTTTGAAACGAGGGACATGGCCTGAAACAGAACAGAGACTGATGTCAAAATTTAAAAAAGACTTCCTGGAATCTATTAGGAAAATAGACTTCGACCGACTGACAGACGAATGTAGGAAGGCGGTTTAAATCATTTGTATTTATTAGCTTTGTACATAGCTTGTTGCGCTTTTTATTTTAATTTATTTTGGTTTACTTGTTTATTTTATTTGTAACATCTCTTTAACATAATTATTAATAACAATTGTATATCATAAATCTTAATAATTTAACGTTACTTATATTGCTACATTTGGTAACTTTTCATTTTTAGTTTCTGTTTATATTGCTACTTTAGTTTATAATTATATTGCTACTTTCGTTTATATTTATATTGCTCATTTTGTAACTTTTCTTATTTATTTTTTATTTTGTGTTTTCCGTGTATAACATAATCTAGGTATAAGCAATTATAATTTGTTCACGATATAATGTAATATGTAATACATGTAATCAAGGGCGCACCCAGGATCAAAACTAGGGGGGGGGCAAGCTATGGTCGTTCAGACTGTAACACCTTACCGCGGAAAAGGTGAATGAAACCAAAATTATGTATAATTATAGCAGTGCTTTATCAACTAAGTTATTACGATTATTTGCTTGAAAAAAATGTATTCTATTATTGCTTCCAGTCTTAAAAGCCTAAAAAATTATTGCTTTCAGCCTACCAGGGGGGGGGGGGCAGCTGCCCCCCCTGCCCCCCGCTGGGTACGCCCATGCATGTAATGTGCCTAATAAAATAGGCATGAAGCATGTAAATCGTTCACTAAACTCTCCTTCTTTGGGGCTATCATAAAAGGAAAAATATAAAAAAAAATAAAAAAAATATATATGTATGTATATTTATACAAATAACATATATAAACGGATTTATTCTAGTAAATTTGTTTGTTAGTATGATGAAGTGTAGTATGATTTAGTTCTTTCGTAAGTTATTTAAATTAAATTCACCCATAATCAAATAATTCAATTTCACCAGGGACCCGCATCGAATTCTGCCCATGGTCAGACAATTTTCTCTTCAAAGTAAAAATATACATATATTTTCTTTAATGTAGTTTATTGCTTTTAACAACTCCATTCCAAGGGTCATTGCAATTAAGACATGAGTAATGACATTTTATCTCTTAAAGGAGGAGACTGATAAGATTTCGTTCATTATATTTGCGTCGTCTGCGAAGATATTGAGAATGATTAAAAAGACATTTTACATAAATGTAAACATAGGCCTAATGTATTCAGAAAAAAAAGTAAATAAAAAATAAAATAACTGGAAATAACTAAGTATAAAACGTGCCTTTACTTTTCATTACCCATACTTGTGAAACTGATGATTTTACTAATACTATGATCACGCGTTAAATGGATGATTTTGTTGCTTACGTTTGGTATTTTCTAGACGTGTTAATCAGCGGATATGATAAAAAAAAAAAGAAAACGAAAGACGAGTGCTACTGTTATCTGCGATGCTATTCACAAAATTTTCTTGGCAATTTATTAAAACAGAAATTTGAGTATTGAAGTATATTAAAAAATTAGGATTCATGATTAAATTTGCTAGCCCACTATTCTGCTCATGCAGTATTAAAAAGAATCCTAAATTATATTCTTATTAAAAATAAAATAAAAATAAAGATCAGTAAATCATTAAAGAAAAATACTTAAGTCTAAAATCAATTAAACGTTAAGAAAAAAAATCTTACGTCCAGTATACGATAGGATCCGTTTTCTTTATTTTTACTTTCACTAAACTATATATGAAAAATATAGTAAGGGAAAGTATTGCGATCGTGAAAATTTTCGACTTCCGGTTTTCAATGGAAATACACGTTTTAGGGTCCCTTGAGTCCAAATAACCAAGTCCCAAATGGTCTGTGTGTGTGTGTGTGTGAACAAACTAGCTCAAAAACTATAAATCGTAAGAACCTGAAATTGGATATTTGATATATGTATATGCCCGCGATGTGACATCAAACATTTCATCAAAATTGATCAATAGGAGAGGGTACTTTATTTCATAACTTTTTGCCCATTTTTACTGGTTTTATTTTCAATTTTCTCAAAAACTGCTCTTACGATTTTGATAAAACTGGGTATTTGGTGTATGTATTTGCCCGTGATATGATAGCGAAAATTTCATCAAAATTGATCAAACGGAGGGGGCTCTTTAATTCATAATTTTGTTTCACATTTTTTCGTTTTTATTGATTTTCTCAAAAACGGCTTTATAGAATTTGAACAAACTCGCCAAGTGTAAAGAGAATCAAGTATTCTTTAATATCAGGTAAGCTTTATCATTATTAAAATGTCCTGAGGGGGCTTTAATGGGGAACGGGCTTTTTTGTTTACATATAAAGTGCCTTTGTTTTTGTTTATATAGAGAAATTAACTGTCTCTCCTTACGCCTAAAAATAAGAGATGGCTAAATATGAAATATGAAAAAAAAACCAAGTAAACATAAGAAAAATATTCCGTCAACTCATAAAACACGTTGAGCCCACGCATGCGCAGTACGCCTTTAATAACAGACCATTGTTTATAATCAAAGCCGTTCTGTTCATTAAATGGAAATTTTTACTTTCACTTACCTATATATGAAAAATATAGTAAGGGAAAGTATTGCGATCGTGAAAATTTTCGACTTCCGGTTTTCAATGGAAATACACGTTTTAGGGTCCCTTGAGTCCAAATAACCAAGTCCCAAATGGTCTGTGTGTGTGTGTGTGTGAACAAACTAGCTCAAAAACTATAAATCGTAAGAACCTGAAATTGGATATTTGATATATGTATATGCCCGCGATGTGACATCAAACATTTCATCAAAATTGATCAATAGGAGAGGGTACTTTATTTCATAACTTTTTGCCCATTTTTACTGGTTTTATTTTCAATTTTCTCAAAAACTGCTCTTACGATTTTGATAAAACTGGGTATTTGGTGTATGTATTTGCCCGTGATATGATAGCGAAAATTTCATCAAAATTGATCAAACGGAGGGGGCTCTTTAATTCATAATTTTGTTTCACATTTTTTCGTTTTTATTGATTTTCTCAAAAACGGCTTTATAGAATTTGAACAAACTCGCCAAGTGTAAAGAGAATCAAGTATTCTTTAATATCAGGTAAGCTTTATCATTATTAAAATGTCCTGAGGGGGCTTTAATGGGGAACGGGCTTTTTTGTTTACATATAAAGTGCCTTTGTTTTTGTTTATATAGAGAAATTAACTGTCTCTCCTTACGCCTAAAAATAAGAGATGGCTAAATATGAAATATGAAAAAAAAACCAAGTAAACATAAGAAAAATATTCCGTCAACTCATAAAACACGTTGAGCCCACGCATGCGCAGTACGCCTTTAATAACAGACCATTGTTTATAATCAAAGCCGTTCTGTTCATTAAATGGAAATTTTTACTTTCACTTACCTATATATGAAATATATAGTAAGTGGAATTGCGATCGTGAAAATTTTCGACTTCCGGTTTTCAACGGAAATACACGTTTTGAGACCCCCTGAGTCGAAATAACCAAGTCCCGCGAAATGGTCTGTGTGTGTGTGTGTGTGTGTGTGTGTGTGTGTGTGTGTGTGTGTGTGTGTGTGTGTGTGTGTGTGTGTGTGTGTGTGTGTGTGTGTGTGTGTGTGTGTGTGTGTGTGTGTGTGTGTGTGTGTGTGTGTGTGTGTGTGTGTGTGTGTGTGTGTGTGTGTGTGTGTGTGTGTGTGTGTGTGTGTGTGTGTGTGTGTGTGTGTGTGTGTGTGTGTGTGTGTGTGTGTGTGTGTGTGTGTGTGTGTGTGTGTGTGTGTGTGTGTGTGTGTGTGTGTGTGTGTGTGTGTGTGTGTGTGTGTGTGTGTGTGTGTGTGTGTGTGTGTGTGTGTGTGTGTGTGTGTGTGTGTGTGTGTGTGTGTGTGTGTGTGTGTGTGTGTGTGTGTGTGTGTGTGTGTGTGTGTGTGTGTGTGTGTGTGTGTGTGTGTGTGTGTGTGTGTGTGTGTGTGTGTGTGTGTGTGTGTGTGTGTGTGTGTGTGTAAACAGACTAGCTCAAAAACTATAAACCGTGGGAACCTGAAATTGGGTATTTAGTGTAGGTATATGCCCGCGATGTGACAGCAAAAATTTCATCAAAATTGCTCAAAGGGAGGGGGTACTTTATTTAATAACTTTTTACGTTTTTTTCGATTTTCTCAAAAACGGCTCTAACGATTTTGATTAAACTGAGTATTTGATCGATTTATATGCCCGAAATATGACTGTTAAAATTTCATCAAAATTGATTAACCGGAGGGGGGACTTTACTTAATAAATTTTGTATCATTTTCACGTGTTTTTTTTATTTACTCAAAAACGGTTTTAACGATTTTGATAAAACTTGGTATTTGATGTATTTATATGCCCGAGATGTGACTGTAAAAATTTCATCAAAATTGATCTACGGGAGGGGGGACTTTACTTAATAAATTTTGTACCATTTTCACGTGTTTTTTTTATTTACTCAAAAACGGTTTTTAACGATTTTGATCAAACTTGGTATTTGATGTATTTATATGCCCGAGATATGACTGTAAAAATTTCATCAAAATTGATCTACGGGAGGGGGGACTTTACTTAATAAATTTTGTATCATTTTCACGGGTTTTTTTATTTACTCAAAAACGGCTTTAACGATTAACAAAAATAAGATATGAATGTAGAAAAATGTGTGACTTTGGGAAATGATAATTAGCAAAACACGTCAATTTCTAATCTAAGTAAGTTGGTAAGTGAAAGTTGTGTGTTGCGCGCACGCACCAGATTTTTTCGTTCATGGTAACTAAATGAAGTTTTCAACATCTACATAGAGAATTATAAAATCAGACGACTTGTACTTGCATTGCAGAGTTATCACAAGTAAAAACTTTTATTCAACAAAAAAAAAAAATATAGTGTACTTTAAAGAGCAAATACAAACAAATATAAATAAATGAATGTGGAAAAATGTGTGACTTTGAGAAATGGCATTTAACGAAACACATAAATTTCTAACCAAAGTAAGTAGGTAAGTGAAAGTTGTGTGTTGCTCGTATCGCACCAGATTTTTTTTGTGATGGAAGACCAACCAGGGGCGGATTTAGCCCAGAATTTGAATGGGGGGGGGGGGGGGACTTGAGTCCCCTAGGTGTCATGTGTTGCCTTTTGTTTTCGAACTTTTCATGACATTATTTCCGAGGACTTTTAAAGGACTGGGATTAAAAGAATAAAGTATTACTTTTAGGATTTCATAGCTAGTTAATTTCTTTAAAAATGCAAGCAATATTGATACCCAGAATATTTTTTTGGAGGTGGGTGGGGGGGGGGGTATGTCTGAATAAACCGATTTTTTAAAATTAAAATTATAGAATACAGTTGTAAATTTCAATAAATAAAAAAAAAAATATAGGATTGTAAACTGTAAAAATAGAACTTTGTGATTTCATATTAAATGGGGAAATAAAAAATATATAACTAAGGGATCACCTTAAGAGCGTCCAAAGGATTTCGTCTAAGAGGGTGGGGGGTGGGGGTACTGGCTGGTGAAATTCTAATGCCTAGTGAAAGGTTTCAATTGGAAGTGTGGCTCAATAATTAAATTAAATAATCTCATTTAATTAATAAGACCTCATAATTGTAGGGGGCCATCTTGCCCCTTCCCTGCGGACGCCCATCAATCACCTGCGTAGCATAGCAACCTACTAAACCCAAAAATTATAAAATAAAAATACTCTAAAAACTTCCACCAAAAATAATTTTCTTCAAGGAACACGTTTGGTCTGATGGAAACAAACCTGAGCCAGCCTGGAAGCTATGTTTTGGCTGTATCCCCTCAATTTTTTCGAACATTGAAATACACCTTTTACTGGTTTTGGAAGGCTATTTAAGAAAATTTGTAGGGAGTGAGAAAAAACTGTAAGACAGAAATAAAACCTATTAAATGTATGGTAACAGGATTTTATTTTCATGTTCCATCCAGGTAATATCGAAAAGAGGAGCAGCCTGGAAGCAAAAATAATTGTTTCAATAATAAATCCAGTTCAGTTAGTGTAAAATAAAAAATCGAGATGTTCGAAACATAGGGGGTGAGAATTGGCGTGGTTAAAAATTTTTCATTGCGAATATTATCAATTTTTTGCGGTCAGATTAGGGAGTTCATACAGCGACAAGATTGCTTTATCTCTCCAAAAATGTTGAAAATTATTTGACCAACAGTTTTGGCATAGAGGCTGTGTTACACAAAATAACTCATATTTTTATAATTACCCAGATATTTTAATTATTATTTACTTTATATCAGTGAATATATATGTTGTTTGGGCATCAAAAATTACCCCTGAAATTGGATCGTATGTAGGCTTATCGAGAATGGCATTCAGAGCCGGATGGGTGTAGAAAAGGCCCCAATCATTGGTCTACCCAATTTGTCGCAAAAGGACGTGTGTACTAATTAATTGAGCCGAAACACATGTTTTTAAACCAGCTGGAGATGAATAACATTTGTTTTGGAAGGGGAGATGGAATAAGTTGTTTGATTGTTTAACGTCACTTAATGCCACTAATCGGTCGATACTAACAATGGGAGTTCTAAATTTTGCCTATCCTGGTATCATTAGGTAGAGGTCATTGACGAGTACCTGATATCGTACAGGCTCGCGATATTTTTAAGTCCTATCCGAGGGACGGCATAGCCAAGGATTTTAAACTACCTTTAAAAATCCTAGGGCATCCGCGGTTATTGTAGGTTGCAATGCTAACCTCTACACCATAGATGACCCCTATGAGGATAAGTGCATATTTAATTAACTCATCTTCAATGAATTCATTGAAGCATCAATTGGATGAATGCGATTCAGCAGTTTCGAAAAAATTTATGTTGATTTCAAGATTTTGGGAGGAAATTATGATATGCATAATTATCATTGAATATTGATTTTTTAAAGGTATATAAATGTTTCCTATTTGATCTTTTGAGCTCCAAGATTTGTGAATTTTACTTATACTAATATAATGATTTTTTTAATTATATATTTCGGAAGGATCTGAGTAGATCATTTCAAAATTATGGCTACATTTATGTCACTGAATAAAAAATAGGGTCAAGTCAAGACAGAGCCGTTACATAATAGTCTGTTATGACCAGTTGAGAGATGAATAACATTTGTTTTGGAAGGGGAGATGGAATAAGTTGTTTGGTTGTTTAACGTCACTTAATGCCGAGATATGACTGTAAAAATTTCATCAAAATTGATCTACGGGAGGGGGGACTTTACTTAATAAATTTTGTATCATTTTCACGGGTTTTTTTATTTACTCAAAAACGGCTTTAACGATTAACAAAAATAAGATATGAATGTAGAAAAATGTGTGACTTTGGGAAATGATAATTAGCAAAACACGTCAATTTCTAATCTAAGTAAGTTGGTAAGTGAAAGTTGTGTGTTGCGCGCACGCACCAGATTTTTTCGTTCATGGTAACTAAATGAAGTTTTCAACATCTACATAGAGAATTATAAAATCAGACGACTTGTACTTGCATTGCAGAGTTATCACAAGTAAAAACTTTTATTCAACAAAAAAAAAAAATATAGTGTACTTTAAAGAGCAAATACAAACAAATATAAATAAATGAATGTGGAAAAATGTGTGACTTTGAGAAATGGCATTTAACGAAACACATAAATTTCTAACCAAAGTAAGTAGGTAAGTGAAAGTTGTGTGTTGCTCGTATCGCACCAGATTTTTTTTGTGATGGAAGACCAACCAGGGGCGGATTTAGCCCAGAATTTGAATGGGGGGGGGGGACTTGAGTCCCCTAGGTGTCATGTGTTGCCTTTTGTTTTCGAACTTTTCATGACATTATTTCCGAGGACTTTTAAAGGACTGGGATTAAAAGAATAAAGTATTACTTTTAGGATTTCATAGCTAGTTAATTTCTTCAAAAATGCAAGCAATATTGATACCCAGAATATTTTTTTGGAGGTGGGTGGGGGGGGGGGGGTATGTCTGAATAAACCGATTTTTTAAAATTAAAATTATAGAATACAGTTGTAAATTTCAATAAATAAAAAAAAAATTATAGAATTGTAAACTGTAAAAATAGAACTTTGTGATTTCATATTAAATGGGGAAATAAAAAATATATAACTAAGGGATCACCTTAAGAGCGTCCAAAGGATTTCGTCTAAGAGGGTGGGGGGTGGGGGTACTGGCTGGTGAAATTCTAATGCCTAGTGAAAGGTTTCAATTGGAAGTGTGGCTCAATAATTAAATTAATTAATCTCATTTAATTAATAAGACCTCATAATTGTAGGGGGCCATCTTGCCCCTTCCCTGCGGACGCCCATCAATCACCTGCGTAGCATAGCAACCTACTAAACCCAAGGTCGCGGGTTCGTCGGAAAAAACATATATGAAACTGTGACCTTTAATAAATATACTTTATACTAATAACTATTGTCATGACAATCAACTTCAACAAAGAAACATGAATAGGTCCTATTTGAGCGGAATTGAATAAAAATGTCGTTTTTTGTAGGTTTAAGCGCTCCATATACGAAATTGAGGTTCCAATTTATTATAGAAGTTTAAACGCCTCAAGAGATCCACAATTTATCGTCGAAGATTTATGGCCGTTCTATAGATTATTTTTTAGATTAATAAAATTGCAAAAAAAATTATTAGATATTCAAGTAATCTATCCATGCAAATAAAATAACGTCAGATTCGAATTCAGCTTCCTTGAAAAACGTTAATTCAACAAAAATCCAAAATTATAACTTTTTCGATATTTTCAGGAGTGCTGAATTCGTATCTGATGGTTTTTTTTCTTTATGTTAATGTATCTAATCAATATTTTAAAATTTAATTGACTTAAACTAGAATTTATGGAAAGGCTGTTTTTTTTTCCTTAAAAAATAAAATACACTAAAAAATAAAAATTTTGGTTCAATAATCATGTCTTTAACCTCGAGATTTAAAATTAAGTAGTATTATAATTTGTTTTTTCTCGGGTTGTAATGCCAACCCGATGCTTATTTTGACGTGACCGGCAAAATAAGCGTCTAATATCTATTGACCAACAACCTCCAAAAACTTTTTCATAACAAAAACAAAAAAAAACCATGATAACAAGTGTAGAGATAGTAAAATTTTATAAATTAAGCCATTAACTTTAAAACTTGTGTCCTATTTTTTGCCATTAATCATTTACTCTTTTATTTATCAAAAAATACAATAAAAATTTAATAAAACTTTTATTATGTATAGTTATTTTAAATGTTTTCAAATATACTATGATTCAAAATTATATGCAACATAAAAAAGCTAAAATTGTTTTGAAAGCTGCTAAAAATAAATAGGCTTACTAAATATACATCATGCAATAGTATCCGAACTTGTAACGACACTTGCACCACAGTTCTTTGGGAGGAAGTCCAAAAGTAGCTATTAGCAGAGTTACCTTCGAATACATTAATAAACTAAATTTAGTCATTTTAAATCACAACATTCTGCCGTGCTAGGCCAGTAACATTTTATCAATAACTGGCTACTTTTTAAATCGTCGTAAAAAGATTCAAGTATTTCGTTCTATAAAATTTAATTTAAGTTCTTTAAAATTTCACATAAATATATGATTGCATAGATTTGTGTGTTTAAGGGGTCACATGTTGTGTAACGGTTAGCATAGCCAACAACTAAACAAAGATCGCGGGTTTCATATCGTCAGATGGCCCTAAGAGTTAAAAATCCTTGGCTATGCCGTCCTTCGAATGGGACGTAGAATAGAGGTTCCGAGCCTGTACGATGTCAGAAACACGTTAAAGATCCTTATCCTAATTATTAGATGGGCCATTTCAAAATTATATATTATTTTCAGCCCAATTTTTTAAAATAAAACAATATCCGTTTTCCACCGTTTTCCCCACAAAGTGCCACAATATGTTTTCCTAAACAAGTCCTAAAAACATGCACACACTTTATTGGATATTGTGGGAAATATTGGTTTTTTTAAAAATTTGAGAAATTTATCGTTTGTTAGGAGTGAGAGAGAACAGGTAAAATCAAACTTCAAACTTATATTTAGGCATAAAAAGAAGTATATGTTAAAGATCTATATTTTTAAAGATATATTTAAAATATATAATAGATATATATATAAAAGATATATTCAATAAAAACAATAATTTAAAAAAAAAAACTACTCAATTTTTTAATAACTTACAATGATGCACTAGGTAAACAGAATCATCACCAAATTGATTTGGACCTGCCTAAAATTGCCCTTCAAAACTTCCTGTGTGGAGTGTACTGTGTGTACACACTAACCCTTAAAACTAGAATGCTGAAATCTCATCTCACTCCCTAAAAAGTTTATTTTTCCCATTATTTTTATTGAATCAAGTTATAGGGAGTGAGGTTTTGAACGTTTTCATGCTTTGCGTTCGAGAAGGACTGATTTTCATGAATGGATTAAAGAATTTACTTGATTAACAAAATTATTGGAGGGAATGAAAAATTATAAAATAAAAATACTCTAAGAACTTCCACCAAAAATAATTTTCTTCAAGGAACACGTGTGGTCTGATGGAAACAAAATGGATGGAAACTGAGCCAGCCTGGAAGCTATGTTTTGGCTGTTTTCCCTCAATTTTTTCGAACATTGAAATACACCTTAAACTGGTTTTGGAAGGCTATTTAAGAAAATTTGTAGGGAGTGAGAAAAAACTGTGAGACAAAAATAAAACCTATTAAATGTATGGTAACAGGATTTTATTTTCATGTTCCATCCAGGTATTATCGAAAAGAGGAGTAGCCTGGAAGCAAAAATAATTGTTTCAATAATAAATCCAGTTCAGTTAGTGTAAAATAAAAAATCGAGATGTTCGAAACATAGGGGGTGAGAATTGGCGTGGTTAAAAATTTTTCATTGCGAATATTATCAATTTTTTGCGGTCAGATTAGGGAGTTCATACAGCGACAAGATTGCTTTATCTCTCCAAAAATGTTGAAAATTATTTGACCAACAGTTTTGGCATAGAGGCTGTGTTACACAAAATAACTCATATTTTTATAATTACCCAGATATTTTAATTATTATTTACTTTATATCAGTGAATATATATGTTGTTTGGGCATCAAAAATTACCCCTGAAATTGGATCGTATGTAGGCTTATCGAGAATGGCATTCAGAGCCGGATGGGTGTAGAAAAGGCCCCAATCATTGGTCTACCCAATTTGTCGCAAAAGGACGTGTGTACTAATTAATTGAGCCGAAACACATGTTTTTAAACCAGCTGGAGATGAATAACATTTGTTTTGGAAGGGGAGATGGAATAAGTTGTTTGATTGTTTAACGTCACTTAATGCCACTAATCGGTCGATACTAACAATGGGAGTTCTAAATTTTGCCTATCCTGGTATCATTAGGTAGAGGTCATTGACGAGTACCTGATATCGTACAGGCTCGCGATATTTTTAAGTCCTATCCGAGGGACGGCATAGCCAAGGATTTTAAACTACCTTTAAAAATCCTAGGGCATCCGCGGTTATTGTAGGTTGCAATGCTAACCTCTACACCATAGATGACCCCTATGAGGATAAGTGCATATTTAATTAACTCATCTTCAATGAATTCATTGAAGCATCAATTGGATGAATGCGATTCAGCAGTTTCGAAAAAATTTATGTTGATTTCAAGATTTTGGGAGGAAATTATGATATGCATAATTATCATTGAATATTGATTTTTTAAAGGTATATAAATGTTTCCTATTTGATCTTTTGAGCTCCAAGATTTGTGAATTTTACTTATACTAATATAATGATTTTTTTAATTATATATTTCGGAAGGATCTGAGTAGATCATTTCAAAATTATGGCTACATTTATGTCACTGAATAAAAAATAGGGTCAAGTCAAGACAGAGCCGTTACATAATAGTCTGTTATGACCAGTCCTTTTAGAAATAAACATATCAATCTTTGCTTAGGAAAAAACTATATAACTGACCAAGAAAAATAATTACTGACAACTCATCCACTAGTGTTGCCTAAAAACCATAGGTTCTGAAGTAATAAACTTAACGTGAGATATTTTTCTTCTGTTATAGGGCGTGCACCGGTCGAAAAACGTGATGTTTAAATTGAATTGTGAAATTCATGAAAAACTTACGACGCATTTTCATTCTAAAGGTATAACCAACTAATTCTAATCAGAGAATGAAGTTCGAGAATAAATCCAGGAGCTAAAAAAAAAACTTAACCACCTCACCACTTGAATTTGAACACGCACCACTAGATTCGAGGTTTCTATGGTGTGGTGCATTTGTCATCGCTCTCTCAAATATTATCCTTACTGGCTGCCTACTTCTTTATCTCCTTGGCAAAAGAGGGGGCGTTTCCAAATACGATGTCCATTGAAGCAGCATGAATGGTGAAACTTTTTCTTCCGAAGTGGGTCACAGATTGATTGAATTGTGGACGAATAGCAACACGAATGAATACGAATTTATTTAATTTGTAGTTTTTGTTTTTCGAAAATTCTAGGAGGGGCATCTGCTCTCCCCCGCCACCCCTGAGGTCGCCCATGTTTCCCATATAGGCAAGTGCTGAGACTGTGGCCAAGGAAATACAAGTTGTCCCTAACAACCAACATTTGATTGGAAACTCGAGGATTATGTTCGGGAAAAAAAAAAAACAGTTTAAAACCCTAAGCTAGGGGACATTTAATAATACTCGGCATTTATCTCCTACTCTCTCCCCTGGCCCGGGTAACCCCGTATAGCCTAAAAGACGAGGTAGGGGAGGAAAAACAAATATATATATATATATATATATATATATATATATATATATATATATATATAAAGGTACGTGAGAGTGTAACTGATATGATATAGTATCTTATATTCATTCCAGTTATCCTTTTTATCTAAATTTCGAGGGGAATTATACCCTATCCTCCCTTAGATCGCCCCTTATCCTCCCAGTTTTATATTTAAAATACCACAGGATCATTTAAACAACTCTTTTCGGACGCTTTGTTGTTATGGAACTTGTCTCATGAACCCTCAGTATGACAACAGATGAGGCCATCATTGTAGCCATATTAAAATACAGACGGGATAATCGACAGTTCAATAACTTTATTAACTTCAATATCCAACTATCCCCCCCTTCACTATGAAACTACTCTCAATCACCTGTTAGTTATGGTTTAGAATAAAATAGACAATGCTTATCAAATACCCTTTTTGTGAATCTTTATTCGTTTTGGAGAATATGTTAGAGCTATTTGAAGCCCCAAGGACCCTGATGTGAGGTGCACAGTGGGTTAAACCGTTGACAAAAAATCAAATGGATATCTGCTTTAAAAAAAGAAAGAAATTATTTTGATGATTCATGTTTACATACTTTCCAAATGAGTCATGATGATTTCAATTCTTAATATCCTAGCAGAAAGTATATAATGGCATAGAATCTCCCAAATTAGTCGAGGCTGGCTGGGCGTCTGATTTATCATCTTTGTAAATCATTATGCTTTTGTTGTACTTTAATTTTTTTTTTATGTTTTATATTTAGTGGGAAAATAGATGGATCTCCTCAGAAGGTATGTTTGGACTTTCATGGTTCAGAAATTTTCATGCACATAAAAGTTTTCTTTTCGTTTAATCTAATAGTTTTATGTAATACTTTGTAATCATACCATATTGGACACTAGGTAGGTGAAAGTAAAAGTTTTGTGTTGAGCGCATCTCACCAGATTTAATTTTTTTTTAAAGAATAAATGAGATGAAACTTTGAAATAGTAGCAGAAACAGTTAAATCGTTGGAAGGTAATGCCGGAAGCTGGAAAACAGAGAGAGTCAAGGGCGGATCCAGCAGGTTGAATTGGGGGAGGGGGGAATCCCGAAGGGGAGGAATTACCCTGGGTCTGCCCATCAGCTTTTTTATCTTTATGTTCCCTTCCCACAACTAACATTTTACTCACTTTGCATATTCTTATTTCTTTGCGTTATTTCCTCAATTTTATTTAGTAAAGTTAAATTGTATATTTAAATTTAAAAAATTACCCTATAGGCAGAGATGGGCAAATTGTATCTGCAGATACAGATATCGGATACTGTAGCTGTGGAAAGTACTCATGAGAGCAGATACAGATAGTATCCGTATCCGTACGGACGGATTCCGAAGGATCCGAGTACTTCTCGTATCTGTCAGCTTCGGATACAGTGACTACTCGTATCTGTCAGGACAGATACCCGAGTATCTGTGAGTACTTCGGTATTTAGTTATTTTTTTCCGGATACTATTTCGGATATTTCTACTTCTGGGGCTGGGTTGTTTACAATTCCATTATTATTCTAATATTCTATTAAAATTATAAACAAATTATTAGTATTAAGCCGTCAACATTTTATCGCTTCGAAATAAGGGTGCAATATCCAAAGCGTTAATTTTGACAAAAAGTAATAATTTAAAAAAAATATATAGGAATATAAAATTATTTTCTTTTTTTATTTTTTTCAGATTTTTAAAATTGTAAACTACTGTGATGATAATAGTGGCTTATAATTGGAAAATACTACCGATTTTAAAATTCGATGCTGGTGGGGGGGGGGGGACATTTTATTAACTTTCCGTTTTCTTCGAGAAGAGTCTTTATGGTAACGGCAGATTTTGAAAATAGTAACATTTTTAAAATTTGGTTGGGGAGAGCGTTTCTACGATTTTTTTTTTAACTTCTGATTAATTTGTTATGATTGTCTGTCTATATCTATGTTTACGCGTTCGTAGATTTAGAAAAAGTATTAATGTTTTACGGATACTTCTACTTCTGAGGTTAGGAATATTTAAAATGTTGTTATTAAACTTTTTTATTATTATTAGGCTGTCAACATTTTATGTTTTCGAAATAAGGATCCTATCGAAAATTTTAAAAATAATCATACTTTTAAAATTGTAATTATTTAAAATTAATAATATTCAAACGGAAAATTTTTGTTTTCTATTTCTTCACAATAAAGAAGCATAATTATGTTTAGGCTGGCTTAACTTTTGAAAATAGAAATAATTTTAAAATTACTATATTGTGGGGGGTCCACCTTTAAGAGAAAATTGTAACTTCTAAAATTAATACGAATAGAATTTATATTTTTGTTAATATACACTAAATGAGGGCTCATACGGGTATGGATTTGGTGAATGGAACCAATTTTAAAATTCGATGCAGCGAGGGAGGATTTCTTCGGGATGAGCGTTTAAGATATTGGGGGAGCAGATTTCGAAAATATTTACAATTTTAAAATTTGGTGCGGGGCTACTACGCAATTTTTTTTAACTTCTGATTATTTCGTTGTGAGGGTCTATATTAGTTGCACATAAATTTTATTATAGTACGTTTTATTATAATCAAAATATAAAGAAACACACAATAAGAGTAGATATGAATTGAAACATTCCTATCTAAAATGGAGACGCTATAAATCAAAAAGAATCAGGAACAGTTTATTTGAGATAATAAAATGCAATTCACAAACTATTTCAATTTTTTTACAAATCAATTAAATTATATGGAAAAACATTTATACTATCTAACATTTTAATAATTTATTCACCTTTTTATCTTTTTAACTTAAAAATGACTAAGGAATCTTTGTCATTGTCGCATAGGCTGGTAACAACAAGAAGTAACAAAATAATGGAAACCTCATCAAACTGATGGTGTGTTAGCATTGACATGGGTACTTTACAAAGATAATCATGTAAAAGATAGTGAAATTAAAAATGAATATTTCAATGATAAAAAAACTCCTGTTTTCATTTCTGAGTAAAGAGTGTTGCAGAGACTAGGGCAAAATTATAAGGGCAGAGGTAGGACAGGTTAATTTGCCGACTTCAAAGGGTTTACTGCGGGGAAACCCAACCCTTTTGAAGTGAAAGGGTACACAACGATCAGGTGTAAACTTAAGATAAGAAATTGTAAAACTAGCAATATACAATAGATGGTACAGTATACAAATTGTTCATATCTGGACTCAATAATTAGATAAAACTGAGAGTACACACAAGCAGACCTGGGCATTATTTATATGATTCCGGTTTTTCACATTTCATAATAAAATAGTTTGTTTTTGTTTTTTTAATAATTTCTTTTTATGACAGAATGAAAATTTGTACATTAAATCTACTCAAAGAAGTACTTATAATTAATTAAACATTTTAAACGTAAATTCTAGAAAAATCTGGCGAATCAATAAAAAAATAACTTTTAAAAGAACATTACATTTATGTATTCACATTGACTAATCAATGATCATACAGGAAGTTATTTTGGAGCAACAAAAATACATGGACTGGACAATAAGTCCTCTTCGTCCCAAGAAATAATGCTTGGTAGTATGCTTTTTAAGTCCGATATAAATAATTAGCTTCGATAGTAATAATTATTTTTGCTAAATGTGAATGTTAAGCCCCTAAAAATGATTTCTTAGAACATTTAGAAATGCTCATAAATAAAAATTAAATGGAAAAATAAGGCAAACGTTCACCTGGATCGGAACGATTTTTTAACTTATAAACGCGTCTGGCGGGTATTAGTAAGAATTTTTAACCAGCCAGACGACCGAATTTCGTGTTTAGGAACCTTTTTGAATAAATTGGCACAAGAATGAATCGTATGTTTTATGGGTGAGTTTTTGTGATTCTCGCGCGCGTCTGGTAGGTACTAGTAAGAGTTTTATCGCTGCCAGAGGATTTTCCCTTTCTACAGAAATAAAAACCTAACGATTAAGCCATATTTCATCCGTATGTTTTATGGGTGAATTTTTATGAAAAAAATTAATTATTCAAATTAATTTTTAAGGCATTAATAAGAATTTTATCGCTGCCAGACTGTCGGTTTCGCACTTGACTCTGTGGTTTCTAAAAATGCTGAAATTTTTAGGTGTATGTTCTATGGGTGAGATTTGTTGCATCTGGCTCCTGTACTATAACCATTATTTTCATTTTGAGAACCCCTCCGTATTAGCTACTGTACCTAATCATGATAAACGACTCCTCTCAAAATCCATATTTATCCATCAGGAGAAAATGATACTGTAATCTATGACCTAGATAAAGGGATAATTTCATCTACTTTAACATCTTCCGCGTCCTCAAATCCTAGTTTTGATTTCATAGGTATCCGCTACTGTCGATGTAGCTCTATATTATTATATCACTTCTTTTTTACATACTTTTTTTCATTTTTTATATACATTGTTACCTTGTGTGTACTCTCAGTTTTTATCGTATTATTGGGTCCAGATATAAACAACTTCTTTACTGTATCATCTGTATTGTTAATTTTACAATTCCTTATTTATTTCTATTTTACACTTTGTCGTTGTGTACCCTTTCACTTCAAAAGCATTGGGTTTCCCCGTAATAAACCTTTTGAAGTCGGCAAACTAACCCTCCCCTTTCAAAATATTCCGTGAATTTAAAGTTGTGGAATAAGGAATACCCCTCCCCCCCCCCCCCGACCGCCACCACCACCATGATTGAATTTAAAAATTAATACTTTTTCAAAATCTACGAACACCTAAAAATAGAGACTGACACTCATAACAAATTAATCAGAAGTTAAAAAAAAAATCGTAGTAACGCCCTCCCCAACCAAATTTTAAAAATGTTACTATTTTCAAAATCTGCCGTTACCATAAAGACTCATCTCGAAGAAAACGGAAAGTTAATAAAATGTCCCCCCCCCCCCACCAGCATCGAATTTTAAAATCGGTAGTATTTTCCAATTATAAGCCACTATTATCATCACAGTAGTTTACAATTTTAAAAATCCGAAAAGATAAAAAAAGTAAATAATTTTCACAATGGAATATTCCTATATATTTTTTTTAAATTATTACTTTTTGTCAAAATTAACGCTTTGGATATTGCACCCTTATTTCGAAGCGATAACATGTTGACGGCTTAATACTAATAATTTGTTTATAATTTTAATAGAATATTAGAATAATAATGGAATTGTAAACAACCCAGCCCCAGAAGTAGAAATATCCGAAATAGTATCCGGAAAAAAATAACTAAATACCGAAGTACTCACAGATACTCGGGTATCTGTCCGGACAGATACGAGTAGTCACTGTATCCGAATCTGACAGATACGAGAAGTACTCGGATACATTTGAAAATTTTGGAGGGATTCGAGTACAGTATCCGAGTAAAAAAGTATCTGTAACTAAGTATCTAGTATCCGAAACTAGTACTTTTTTACTCGGATAGTGCCCAACTCTGCCTATAGGTAGGGGCTGCAGCCACCAGTGAAGAGACTGGATTTATTCAAGTGATAGTTGCCTGAGCCTAGGTTATCGATATTCGATAGTTCACGCCTATCGATAGATCTTCATTACCCTCAAGTTTTAAAACTCTCGATTCTCGGAATTTTGCGGATCAACCTCGAGTTTTTGTGAAATTCATTTTGGAAAAACTCGGGATTCCTAAACCTTAAGAATATTCTTCTATACAACTTTGCAAAAGTTGATGCCGCACCGGACAAATCACTATTTAATTCCTCGAAATTACTAATTACTAAAACCAGATTTTCATGTATAAAAATATGTACACACATATATATGTAATTATATTAACATAATTATGTAAAAACGAAACTAATAAAACTTGATTAATATAATTTCATTTACATGTATGAATATTCATTAAAATCCTTTAAACAGACATGTGTACGACCACCACAATCATTTAAGATAACTTTATATATGTATAATAACAGAAAATATTTACATGTGTATTTATTTTTTTGTTCGTTGTTATCGTAAACATGTTAATAAGTACTCTTTAAAATGAAATATTAAAATTCGGTTTTCATTTATCTTTATAATATAATCTTATAATTTATAATCTGTGTAAATTAGTGAAATTTTCCTTGAATTTAGTGTAATTCATAAGTATTTCTTTTTTTCTTTTTTTTTTTTAATTTTATTTGTTCGTTGTTATCGTAAACATGTTAATAAGTACTCTTTAAAATTAAATAAATTCGGTTTTCATTTATCTTTATAATATAATCTTATAATTTATAATCTGTGTAAATTAGTGAAATTTTCCTTGAATTTAGTGTAATTCATAAGTATTTCTTTTTTTCTTTTTTTTTTTTTAATTTTATTTGTTCCTTTTTATTGTATACATGTAAATGCTTCTTCAAAATTCAAATAAATTCGTTTTTTACTTATCTTTATAATATAATCCTGCAAGTTGCAAATAATACACTGGTAAATGAATTTGATTAAATCAGTTCAGAATCTTCATTAAATAGGTCTAGGAAAGGAAAAAAAAGGAAGTTTTTTTTTCAACAGGGTGCTATACACTTAGGGTGTTTTAAATATATTGTAGTAGTTATTGATTATACCAATAAAAAATAAATAATGTGCTCTGGTATATTACAATTATAAAGGTATCCTTAAAATAAAATTGAAACAAACAGAAACCATTACGATGACCAATATTGTGTGTTATAATTAAAGGCCGGATTTCGTGCAGTAAAAATTTTAAAAACGTGCAATAAAAATTAGCCAAACGTGCAAAAACGTGCAATAAAAATAAAAACACTGACAAGCATGCAATAAAAATAAAAAACACTGACAAACGTGCAATTCAACCTTCTGCTGTGTGAAGAGGTGGTGTATAATTTAAAAAAATAAATATTAATTTAACATATTTATATAATTATTGTAGTATACATATGTGCTTAAAAAAAAAATTGTTTGCTAGCAATCATAATTAAACAAAACTAATAATATATATATAGTAAAACATAAATTTTCGTAATTTTCTACTAAATATATTAATTTATCAAATAGATATTTCTAAAATTGTATTACAATTTACAGTAATGTACATTTCCAGATTATGTTCCGTAAAGTTATATCGTCGGTCATCTAATATGTATTTCAAATGTGAAAAAATGCGCTCCACATTAACACTTGTAATAGGACATCTTTTTTAGTTACTCAATATTACTGGATCCAGCTCCACATCTGCATCTCTCCGTAGAGAGATTTGTTGTAAATTTCTAACCCGTGTTTTTTTCTATAACTAATTTAAATTTATCAAAAATTATTTTTCCCTTTTCGTTTTCGATTTTTTCTAATTCATCTCCAACTTTCTCTATAATATTAATCTGTGACCTCAACGTTAAGTTTTGCTCTTCAAGCTTTTTTATTTGCTAAGGTAGAACCGATAAATGGGATCTTATAAATGCTAGATCTGATGCAACAGATGTAAAATTTAAAACAGATTTTACTTACAGATACTGTTTCATCTTCAAGAGTAGAAAAAAACTATTAAAATGATCTGAATAAAATGGAGCTGCTTCGATCCATGTTCCCCATCTAGTTATCACAGGTTCTGGGGGAAGGGGGCAGTCCATACTATTTCTATAAGCTGTCACGCGGTGAGGAGCTTTCAAAAAAATTGTTTTCACGTCTGATTTCAATTCTGGGTATGGTTTTATCCAAATTTTGATTTTGGAAGATTGGCTGGCTGTCACTTTAGGCATTTTCACTATTGTACTTGTTTACCGAACTAAACTCAACTTCAGAATGAAATGGAAATAAAGGGGTAGGTGGGAAGGTTGAGTCAAATCAAGTTAGAACTTCTAAGAAAGTTAATACAAAGGAACGTTGTTCGACATAATACCATTTCTTTAACGAGTTCGAAGAAATATTTTGAAATCATGAATCATTTTTTCTTTCTTAGAAAATTAGGTAGATAAATAAATATATACATCGGTATTATTGTTGGTGACTTTAAAAAAAAATCATAACTATTCTCTATAATAAAAAAAAAAAAAAAAAAAAATCAATATTTTTAATGAAATATCAAAAAGTGCACTTTCGTGCACTGAAAACGTAAAATGTGCAGTAGCACTGCACTGCAAATTTGTGCAGTAACCCTCAAAATGTGCAATTTCGTGCAAAATAAAACTTACATATGTTAATCCGGATGTCTTAATTCGTGTAAATAATTTGTCCCCGATCGATTTCAAGCAACCGAAAAAAAAGTGCAATTGCACGAGAATCCGGTCTCTAGTTATAATTAACAATGCGATATAGTTATCCAGGGCGCCCGCAGGATTTCGTCTAGGGGGATGGCTCGTAAAGATCTTACGACTGGGGTGAAGGGACCGGAGTATTTTAACTCTGTAAGGCTCAATTAATGGCTCAAATAAAACATATTGATATATGAAAATTGAGATATGTTTTTATATACTAATTACATAATACATAACGTAAATGAATAACAATTATTCAATTCCTAGCTTTTGTTGTCATATTCCCTAGTGTGTGCCCCCCCCCCCCCCATCTGCGCTCCATCATATTAGTTATTAATGGTAATATTACATATATATCATCATTTGACACTGTTCAAGACAATAAAATTTATCGTTATACAGTTTAGCAGATTAAAATATTTTGAAACTTGAAACAGTAGAGACAAAACACAATCAGTGTCTACTAATTACTAATGACCTTTCACCCGTTTGTATGAAAAGTTAGATATAGCGATGCCTCATACTGTTCTTCGAAACCAAGGTAATCAGGTGTCCGGTCCAAATGACGTCATTCGACCACCCAAATGCTTCGTAATTGCAAAGGCAGACTAAGGTATAAGCGAACAAGGTTCAACAGATCCACTTTTGATTAAAAAAAAATTAAGGAATATATATGGATTATAAGAAGATTGTGTAAATTGCGTTTGCACAATTATCAAAGCATGTCGGTTTCTACTTCAATCAACTCTACTTGGTAAGTGAAAATCGTGTGTTGCGCGCATCGTACCAGATTTTATTTCAATATATCCAATGGAAAACATTTATGAAGAATAGAAGACTATTGTTTCCTTTGAATAACCTTTCTTTAGAGTTATGACCTTCATTAACTGTGTATTAAAATAAATACTTGGTAATCTATAGTAATTCAGCTTTATTGCTGAAAATTTCGATATTCGATGTTCATGTCGTATATGATAAAATATATGTCAGTTAAATTATTTAGATTATAGGTGCACTTTTTATTGAAACACTAAGTTATAATTCGTTAATTTGAACAAGCGGTCTCAATCTTTTTATTTCCAACCCCCCTCCAGATGGTTTAATTGTAATTCATGCCCACTTATATGAGTGTAATTCCATTTTTATAACACTTTTAGAAAGTAATAGAGAATTTAGGGGTTAGGGTCACAGGTGTCATGATACCCCTTTCCCAAATATCGTAGCTTTGCATTTATTATTATTATTTTGTATTTTGAAAGGAATAAAGCATAAAGGACGTAATTACATAGCAACGTAAGACCTGCCACTCAGGGAAGACCAGCCCGCCCGCCATACTTGTTGCTAAATCCACTTCTAGTTCAAAGCTTATTCCTATTGGTTGCAAGGGCGGATCCAGAGGGGTCATGACCCATCCCCAAATAATGTAGATATTTATATTTTGTTGTCTTTTTAAAGAAATAATGCAATTAAATAGCTGCTAAACCATAAAGGTAACACTTTAGACCGCAGTCCTTCCTGTTGCAAGGAAATAATCAATTAAATCAATTTGAAAACAAAAGTTTTGTTAAGCGAAAGGCACACATGAGTCGGAGTCGTGACCCCCCTCAATTTTTTTTTTAAATCCGCCCATAATTAGTAGAATGGGTTAAATGTTAAAATATATATTACTATTGCAATTTTTTTATCTACACAAAAGTTCATTTTTTTTCTTTTTCAAATCTATGCTTTACAACCTCCCTTGAGAACTGCTGGTTAGGAAAATTATGTAGATAAGCGTTGAAAGAAAAGTCATATTAAAGACTTAAAATAGGTTGAAACCGATTTAACAAATATAACGGGTTCAGTCGTATGTTAGAAATTCACACGATGTAACTTTAAATATCCTTACATGCATTTTTATCTGTCATACACGCCTAATAGAGCTACGGTTTTATATTGGCTGATTGCGAACGTTTAATTCTCATATGGGCGACGTTCATATTCGTTTCAAAGAGATACAAACCAATCTCTAATTTTTTGAAATGATCACCTAACAATCCTAAAAAAATCAAAAAATCTTTTAGATAATCGTCCCATCGAGAGAGAACAATAAGACGAAACGGGATATTTGAATGCTTATCTGATATTAAGCTGGAGCCGGCCAGCGCCCCATGAAGAAAAATCAATTATTATTTAAATAAATATGTTACAAATTTTAAACAAGTGATTAAATATTATTAATGTGTAACGGAAAATAAATAATGGTTAATTATATATAGCTTTTGGTATTATCAATGTCAATCTTTTTCGATTGAATAATTGTTGTGTTGGTACAAACGGTCGTGGTTTTATTCTTATCTCAGAGTCTGAATTATCTTATGAAGTGAAATAGGAAATAGTTGACATGAGTCAATCGATTGAGGCGCGACTATTTTGCATTATTTCATGTATCCTGGTGATGTATTGATTCCAGGTTGCTGATTAAGGGTTCGCTTAAACTTCCTAGATTAATCTTTTTTTTTTGCTAGTGCTAGTTTGCAAATTTAGTTGTTTTTTTTTTTGTTTTTAGGAATTGATTAATAAAGACTGATGAGAGTTAATGATAAAGATAGTTTTTCGCATTTAAAGAGGATATTTAACATTTCAAAATGAACATACCTGAACCTACAGTTCTTGCTGCTATTGCTGTACTTCTATGCCTCATCTTTAAGCTTCTCAATTTAACATCACAGGCACAAATACCTAAAATTTTCTCAAAGGATAAGACCTTTGTAGCAAATTTATTGAAGGAGTGTCCACTTCTTGTTCAACCGTAAGTTAACAATTATTTTTTTTGTTTTCAATTATTCTATACATCTTTAACTTCTGAATGTCTCATTTGTATTATAATTTTTAAGATACATTCCAACAAGACTTTGGGGTTACAATGGGCATATACAAACGATAGTGCATAGTATAATTGGTCGAGTACGTTGTCCATGGCCTATTGGTGAACGTATTGAACTGAAACTTAAGGACGGCAGTACTTTGACTTATGATGTCTACCAACCTGTGTATAAAGCTTCAGGTGATTTAATTAAGATGCCTTGTAGTTCTTACATTCATATCCTTAAGTTTAGTTTTCATTGCCCTTTAAAAAATTCTCTTGCTTACCTATCCTTTTGGAAAATAAATGTCACATTAACACCTAGCTATATGTTTAAATTGATAATTTCACCGATTAATTCTAGCTGTTTTATTGACTGTAAAATAGGTTTTGAAAATCCTGGATATCTTTGGATTGATTGACCAGTATGTTGAAGGATAAATCAGTTTCTTTGATTCTGTTCATTGATTACTCAAATGGTTTATTCTCATTTAGTCTTAATCTAAATTGATAGTATTTGGACCAATTGGTATAATTGATTTTGATTTAATTTCATTCAATTGTTTGTTCCTAATTGGAAGGTGTTATTAAGATTTTTACCTGTAGCATTCAATATTTTAATGTTCAATCTGTTTTAAATTTTATTTTGTGGTTTTTTGTCCTTGAACTACTCCTCAAAAAGCCTAATAGGATGTGTTAAAATACCAAGTGATTAGGGACAACAGCTGTTAATGAAAGTGATTCAAATGCCTTCCTACGTCTTTTGTCTGTTCCTGCATTATATCTTCTAATTAATAAAAAAAAAATATATATACTATTTCATCAATAATTTATCGAAATTCCTAAAGTAGTTATTATTCCAATGATCTTATTCAAACAATTTTACTTTTTTATTATTGTTTTAGATGAATTTAAATTATACATAAGTTTGTCTAAAAGTTCTATATATTTATAATTTAAATGTTAATATCTTATTAATCTATTTCAGAGGACATCACATTGGTGATAATTCCAGGAATATGTAATTCATCAGAAAGTGTGTATGTGCGCACTTTTGTTCATTATTCCCAGTGTCATGGTTTCAGATGTGCTGTTTTAAATCATCTTGGAGCTTTAGCTTCTGTTCCACTTTCTTCATCGAGAATATTTACTTATGGTAAGTCTATAGTTTTGACTTGTTCAATATATCTATTACTTTCATTGAATTATTATTAGTAATTCTGACTTCCTACTCCCATGATCACGTTTTGCATACTTTAGATGAAATCCTGTATATCTGAGAATTTATAATCATTTCAAAAAATGTTATGTTTTACCCTAAATGCATGAATGAAATGCTATAGCAAAAAAAAAAAAATGTTTTTCTTATCGGTTTTCCAATAATTAACTAAATTATTGATAACTGAAAGATAGTATAATCTTGTGGAAACATTCAAATTACACCCGATGATTTTTCTCTATCATACATTCAACGTACAAGCAGTATAAGGAAACTTTTTTATTTGTACAATGAATATTATATCATCAAGAAAGTCTATTCATCGCACACATTTAGCTGATTAAGCAAAACATACAAGCAGCCCCTTGACTTACTTCAGGTTAAGTTTCCAGAAATGTGATTTAAGTAGAGTTCTTCTTTAAACGAATTAGACAACAGTTTAAGTATGGCATATGTTTTTTCTTGTTTTTACCCCCCTTTTATTAATAAGGTTTAGACCTAGATTCGTGAAAGAAATTTCTGTAAATATGAACGTAACTTTGAGTTCACCTTTCAAACTTAATACAAGGTATAGCGTGATTTGGTAATGACACAACTCCGAATTGATGTTAACGTGGGTGAAGAAAAACCAGGGACAGCCTTTACTTACAGTCTATATTGAAATAAAATGGTAATATTAGCTTTAATGTTCTACTATAATCATTTACAGCACACTATAAAAATAGCAAAGTTTTGTATAATATATTGCCCTGGAAATTAATCTTTCTTCAAATTATAGTTAAGCTTTAAGTGCCATAAATAATCTTAAGTAATTAAGATGTAATGTAGTTGACATGTAATAAGTATTCCTTGGCAACCATGATAACTTTCCGTGTTGGATGACTGTTGTATTTATTTTTGAGCCGTTATGGCTATACAGGGATTTTCCCAAGCCAGGGGTGAAGGAGGGGAATTACTGGCAAGATGTGAAGAAAAAAAACAGTACTCTCATTCTGATCCTCTGACTTAATCATTTTCTGATTTTCAAACAATCAAATTGTTTCTGGAGCTTTTATTTAAGTTCTCATAAAAATCATAAAAAAAGCAATATTGCAATATAATAATATATATATAGCGATGTCACATCGCAGTTAAATTCCCTATATTTCGACATCATTCATTCATCAAAATTCATACTTCTGAGAGCCAAATAATGGTTCTTTACTGCCCTATTAGGATGTAATAAAACAGTTATTATATTCATAATTAGTAATACATACATTAATAATAGTACTACTTCCCTAATGTGGCCTGATATAAATTCTCTTTAGGAGAGTAAATTCTAATGTCCCCACCACCTTTCTTCCTACTTATTAGTATATACTGGACTAATTTAAAGGCCCGCCCACCTATCAAACCATAGTGATAGAAGTAGTACCTAATCAACACAGTGCTTCAATTAATCAAAATTATTTAGATCTTTTTATTATTAGGCATAGTAGATCTTAAATCTAATCTTACATATTAAAAGTTAGTTAATCTTTCAGTTGATTTTTCGGGCCATGATCGCTGAATATGCTGGAGCGTGATTTGATTTCACATTCTCGATCCCAACGGTAAATGTTCGAATATGCCCTGGGCAGATTTACTTATTTCATAGCCGACCTACAAAATAATCGACCTTTTAAAAATACCTGTTAAAAATATAGTGCTTATTGAGGAAACGAGGATTGGGGTTGACGTTGCTATGGCTACTTCTGTATGACATGTTGAGGTTTTATACAAATTGTGACAGAAAGAGGTTATATATTATATCCGATTAAGTTTGTTTGTTTGTTTATTTAATGCCACTTTATGCTACTAATGATAATCAGATGATGCTACTGTGGGGGTCCTACATTTTTCCTATCCAGGTATAATTAGGATAGGGATCTTTAATGATTACTTGACTTCATTCAATTACTAGTCTTATTTATTCAATGTTATTATAAATATAATAAAAGTTAGTATTCTTATTGATTTATCTTCTATTATATACATTTCATCATATCAAGTTTTTTTTTTTTTGTTTTTTTTTTAGGCTATACCTCTGATCTTGGTGCTATGATGAATCATCTGAATGAAAAATACTCATCTAGTAAACTAGTTTGTATAGGTTACAGCATGGGTGGAAACACTGTGGCCAAATATTTAGGGGAAGAAGAAATGAAACGTCCGAGCAATATAATCGGTGGAATTTCAATTTGTCAAGGATATGATATTATAAAGTCAGTAGCTAATAATACACGTTCAGAATTTAAAAAAGGTGTGATGAGATCTTTATAAAAACATATTGTTACTATCATGAAACTGACACGGTACATTTACATGCCTTACAAATTTTAATAGTTTTCAGTTGATTTAGCACTATAGTAGCTGCTAGATTGATTTTTTTGCCTTTACAAATCTCCATATGCTCTTTATATAACTTTAGTGTTTATTATTACATTTTTTTTAATAATATTTATTTTTTATGTTACATAAATATAAAACGTGATTTTTCTATGTTAAGTACACTGATAAGCTCAGTTATAATACATTTTCCTTTCTGTGGCATTAAAATGAATAAGGGTTCCCATTATTTATATCATAAAATTATATACTCCAAGAATGGGCAATATTTTGGATTTTTAAACTAATTTTTATAAATATCAACCCACCATTGTACTTGTGCAGCTGTCAGATTAGGGGGTTTTTGTCTATGATGTACATTTCAAACATCAAGTTTTTTATTTAAATGGCAAGTCTTAGCAAATGAAACTTAACATTTCAGATCTACGATAATCCCATTGTGTTCACACGTAATCCCTGCTGACTGACTAACAACTACAGGGTGGGGCAAAAGACATGAACCGGTTTCAAAGGGATATAAAACGAAAACAACTCAACTTACAGAAATTATGTTTATATTGCTTAATTCTGTACAGAATCTAGTTTTTTGCATTTAAGTTTTAAGATATCAGGTTTAAATCTTTAGTTTTAAAGATGGCGGCCGCCAGCAGCGATACATTCTTGAAGGTGAATTCTGAAGTTTTCAACAGCTCTTCTGCACATTTTTTTAACTCAGTTTATCAATGGCGAGATTGGGGCAAATGTTCCCCCAGCTCCTCGTCTCTGTGAGGGGTGACATGGCGTGGCCTGCATGCTCACCAGATTTGAGCTTTTGTGACTTTTTTCTTTTGGGGTACCTAAAGGAAAAGGTTTTTAAAAATCGTCCAAATGCCCTGGAAGCACAGAATCAGGAAGTTACGGCAATACCCATCCAAATGTGCTGAAGAGCAGTTGAAAACTTCAGAATTCGCCTTCAAGAGTTTATCGCTGCTGACGGCCGTGATTTATGAATCAAATCCTGAATCCAATTGCCTGAAATCTTATTCACTAGGGTAGTCTAAGTTGATCCCAGTAAGCATACAGGCCTCTGGTACTTGTTTTCCCATGCAACATGTTCTATTTTGATTGGTCACTTATTTAAGTGTAGAACATCACCAACTGTACATAACATTGATACTGTATATAGATTTTTGTAGTTGTATACTTTCAAAAGTTTAGACTCACCCTTAGTTTTGTAAAATAATTAAATAACAACATTTTATTTATTTAACAAAATAAAAACTAAACTTTTATTTTCAATTTATTTATAAATTGTTTTTTTTTTTTTTTTGTTTAACGCCCCTTTCTGCTACTAAGGCTAATTTGACGATGCTGCAGTGAGAGTCCTAAATGTTGCCTATCCAGGGATAATTAGGATAGGGATCTTTAACGAGTACCTGACATCGCACAGGCTTGGGACCTCCATTTGACGTCCTATCCGAGGGACAGTATAGCCAAGGATTTTTTACTCCCATTAAAAAATTTTAGGGCCACCTCGGGACGCGAACCCGCGACTTTTAGTATATTAGGTTGCCATCCTAACCACTACACCACAGGTGACCCCTATTTATAATTTTATTCTAAAATTAATCATATAATGTTTGAAATGTTACCTCTTGAGTTAATGATGGTGGAAGATATCCATTATATTCTACCTCTTGAGTTAGAATTATTTTATTAAACTTGAAGATTGTGAATTGAATACAAGTGAGTCTAAACTTTTGACTGGTACTGTATTTGCTGTTTTTTTAGTTGTATAAGAGCAATATCTACTTTATTGAGCACCATTATAGTGCTGCTATTATCATTTTATTTCTGCCTTGTTTCAGAGGAACAAAACTACTTCTGCAGTGGCAGAATTTCAGGAGGTTTTATCTCTATGCTATTACTGAAGCCATGAAGGCTATAATACTTCGTAATAGAAGTATTCTATTGTCAGAGGAGGCCAAGAAAAAATATAATCTTATTGAAAAAGAAGTGGCATCTGCTGCAACTTTGCCTGAACTTGATGATTCTTATACCAGGTATTTTAAGATGTATTATCATCAGTGGCATACTAAGGCTAATTGTTATTTAACAAAATAATAAAAGAAAATATGACAAATAAAATTGTATATTAGGCCTGGAACAATTATTTTTTCTTAAACATCTAAAAAAAAAAGATTTTTTTCAATTTTGGCTGAAAAGTTGTGTGTTGCACGCATCGCACCAAATTATTTTTTTATATTCTTAATGTGTAGACCAAGCTTTTTTAACTCTTTAACTGCTACTAACACAGATATGTGCGGTGGGCAGGCGTGCCTCTGGTGCTACTATCACAGATCTGTGATTCTGAACGTCTGCTACTCGCACATATTTCTGTGCCGCTGAAACGGCATCTAGCGGTATCTAAATCAATCTGTGAACTCTTTGAATACCCAGTAGGTAGCGTAGGCATCTCCTTTTCATTCTATGCCAGATCCGAGTGGCCAGACCTTTTTATACCTGGTTTGGCCTAGGCACTGTACCTGTTCAAGTCCCACAGTATAGTTCGTAGTAAACACAAAAATAGAAAATTTGTGATTATTTGCCGTGCTTCAAAACATTTCAAACACAAGAACATTATTAAAAATAAAATAAAAATTTAAACTCTACCAATACCAGTTTAAAGTCCGGATATAATGAGAATGGAATTTTTGTTTTTTTTTTAAATCGGAAATGACGAATTTGCGATGAAAAACTAGCAAAAAGAGCTCAGCACTGGGTGGTTGCTTGACCCATTCAAGGTCAAGACTTGGACTAATCCACAGCGAACAGGTTAAGAGGTCTCTGCCTTAGCATTCTCAAGTCTAGTCAAGTAGGTTCAAATCCAGCCCAGGCTGAAATTTATTTTGTGGTTGGTTCAAAAATTATAATTTGAACTGACGTTAAAAAGTTTGGTTACACCACCAGGTGGTTACCTCTTCCCCCCACTTCACTTATATGACAAAAAAGAAGCGAGTAAGGAGGAGAAAAAAGGTTTTGTCATGAAATTCATATTATATTCCTTCTGATTGATATACCTAAAAAAAACAAAATAAAATAATTTTTTTTCAGGAAAGTCTACAACTACCCAAGTCTTTCTTCACTTTACAAATGGAGTAGTAGCTGTAATTATATAAAGACTATTAACATACCTATGATTTATATCAACGCCTTGGACGATCCACTTGTTCCAGAGGAATTATTAGTACCAATGAGAGAATTTGCCAGTTAGTAATTTTTAAGAACCTATTTTATACTAGTATAATTAGTTGTATATATGGGTGATTCTCATATGAACTGACCATTTAGTGTCCCTGAACTTAACATTCATTTTTCAGATATTTTTTTATATCCAAAAATTTTTTTTGGATATTTGTTTTATAGTTTTCTGTTATAACAAAACGATGGTAACATTTAAATGAACCTAGGCATCATAAAAAACAAAATATCTCAATATGAAGTTTGAAAATGTCACGAGTGTTACAGTCCCCAAGCTGGTTATGCTTAGTTCACCACACCCTGAAATGAACCCCTGATAATTAATTAAATTTGAACAATTAGGTATTTCATTGTAATACGGTGGTGTTTCAAGTTATGAATGATATTTTTAGTTACCTCTAATACTTCGAATGTAAATCAGGAAAATGAATCTATCCCCAAGATTAGTAGAAAAATTCATGGCGAGTGTTGTCAGCTGTTCTGGGCAACACTGTTCTTTGAAAATGTTGGGAATGGCCATGATAACCTTTGTTTATAATACCGGCTATCAGTCGATGTGCAAACTTGGTGAAGAAAGTATCTAATAGGCAGTTATTTGATATCCAATGCCAAAAAATGTATATCACAAACATTAGTTGTCACGAGTGTTACATTAATTGTATGTATCAGCGTTCATTGAAAAATCCGAATGATACCGGCAAAAGATATTGGTTAGGGACATGTATTCGAGTTCATCTTCTCATATATGTCCGACACTTGGTTTAGCTAAGGATAGAGATTTTTTGTGAAAATGTCACGAGTGTTACGTAACACTCGTGACGGAAAAACAATTCTGGGGAAGTGTTGTTATTGTTATGTTTAAATGCCAACATGATTCATTTCTTTTGTATAGCCATTTTAACAAGCTGTAGAAAGGAGCAATAGAGAAAAGCAAAAATAGACTTGGGACATAATGTAAAATATATTCTTAATAAAAAAGAGATATTGGCCAAGAGAAAGAAAGTAAACAAATCGGCAGCTTGTAAAAATATTCAGTCTACTCAACTTGTGAAAATACCTCTTAGTCTTTGAATTTGACCAACATGTAAAGCAGTGAACAAATTAATTGTGGGAGAATCGTTGACACTGAACTGAGTAAAAACTGTGCAGCATATGTACTTTACAACGAGATGATCAATGAACTGCAAATATCCGACGAAAAACCTAAGCCTTGACAGAACGACTTATTCATAGGTCAACTAGCGAGAAAGTATAGGCTACTAAGCTTGGCAAGTAAAGGAGTAGGAATAGACGTCAGCCTAGTAATTATTGTACAGCAAAAGGAAAACCAGATTCGATGCCTTACAAATAAGTTTTTACACTGTGATATGGACTGACGAGAGTGAGCGAGAGTAGAAAAAAAAATAAAAACATTACAAAAAATAAATAAACAAAAATATATAAACGCTCCTCACAAAACTCATTTTTGAGTAGAAAAAATAATAAAAAATACTAATACTGAACGAACTGACAAACTTAGTTCACCTTTGTCTTCTTGAACATCTTATTGATGATATTCATATCAAATTTTATTCATAAGTTGAATTTTTTTGAACCCACAATTCAATTTCTAAAAAAGTTAAATGGTCAAATTAAATGAGAATCACCCATATGTGAACATGTAAACTTCCAAATTGAAGAACGTGTATTTCTCTCTCTTTTTTTTTTAGTTTCATGCACTCGTATCAAAATCCTTCAGAGGGGATTCATTTCATATTATTTATTTTTAAGTCATTATTCAAGATTGTTTTGTGGGCAAAATAATATCATACCAGTGGAAGAAAATGTTACTTAAGAGCCTACCAACCATTTCCTTGTATTGTGATTGAAACCTAATGTTGATTTCATACTTTACTTTGATTCTTAAAAGATGAATTTTGATTGTTTTATAATAATACTAATGATAGCAACAGTTAGACTTTAAAGAGATAAACATTAGTTATTATCCTCTTACTTCAAACATAATAGAATGATAACAATACAGTTGGTCAGGTATTAACCCTTTTATTACTAACAAACAAATCTGTATGGGGAAGGGATCGCACTCCAAGTACTATTCTTGTGCATTTAAATCAACTAATAGACTCTTTGAAAAGCAAGTAGATAGTGTAGTTGCTATTTACCTTTTCCTCCTATTCAATGTTTGCCATCCCTGTTCCAGCTTCTTATTCCTGGTTTTAGGCAACCTATTTCCTTATTCATATCCCTCATTGTTGTTTAAAAATTTCAACTCAACCAATACGGATCCAATGTCTGGATGAAAAAATGAGGATGGATTTTTTTGTGTTTTGTTTTTGAATGACAGTTTTAGGCACTGAAAAATCACATTAAGCAGGCAAAAAGGGCTCTGCATTAAATGGTTGCTAAGGCACTAAACCCCTAGCACCCACCAGGCAAGGTCAGCACTTTCACGGCTTTGTAATGAAGAGTTAATAGTTTCACTTAATTAGTTTAAACATAACTAAAATTAAAAAAAAATCTTTTTGATCTATGTTTAACCTGTGCAGTCAGCAGGATTTCTTCCCGGCATTTATTCATAAAAGTAAGAAAACAAAATATTGTCACTCTTGAGAAATAATCGTTCCCCACTCTCAGATAAGGTACATATTTTAAACAGAAAATGTGACCCTGAGAGTGGGTTGTTGCACGTTCATACAGAATTAACATCTCTAGAAAGCAATTGATCAATTGATTTTTCTTTAATAATTTCATTTACTCCTTGTTCAGTTATCAGACTGCTCATTCCAATTATCTTCTCATCCTATGGTGAAAAAAGTATGTTAAATGCCAGTATCAAATTAGAAGGTATGGTATGATTTTCATCTGTGGAATTTTCGAGATTTTAGAGAGATTCCTACATATTGATCCTAGTTTCACTTAAATTCTTGAATTTTTATTTATGTTTATAACTTTTTTAAATTACTTATGCTGATGTTCTGTTTTTTTCTTTAGGCCAGCAAGATAATGTAGCTTACATTGAAGTTAGTCATGGAGGACATTTAGGTTTTTATGAAGGCGGCACTGTCTACCCGAATCCAATCTCATGGCTGGACAAATTACTGCTAGATGTTGTAACATCTATCGATACTTACAATCAGAAACCTACAAGCTGTAGTAGTTGCATTTAAATTTTATGAAATTGAAGATGAGTTTGAAAGACATTAACTTGTGATTTGCTCACATTCCTTAAGGATTAAACAGCTGTTTTATATATTTTGAAATTTTACTGCCTGTTATAAATTTGTCTCACGTTGGACCAAGTATTTTTCTAAAGTTTGTATGTACTTAAAATTTATCTTTCTTCTTATAATAATAAATGTGAAGTGTCTTAGTGTCACTTGTTGATTTTTTTATTAATTTTATTTATTTATACTAAGATTAAAATAAATTATCTATTGTTAGACAAAATCATTTTTTTGTTTTATACCTTCAGGATCCTTTAGTGAAGTGAGTGGCAGTATATTTAACATTATGCGACTATCTGATTCTTATTCATGTAGACAATTTTACTTGTTTCTCGATCACAAATTATTTGAGGTCAACATATCGCCTGAGTGGTATAAGGTAACCCTTTAACTGCTTGTTCATATATGAGCCAGCCATGCAGTGGTCCTCGTGCTCACTGCTCCAGACTTATTTATGAGCCGGGTAACTAGCGCTTTATTTTGACGTTTTTTGGAATCTATAATATTTATATTTCCCCACACCGCTAGAGGGCATTAGATTGCTCTTTTCCTTACTATATTGCCTTGATACACGGTTGCTTTTCAGCTTTCTGTTTTAGTTTATTGGCTACTACTGTGGCATATAAACCTGTGTTGTGATGGCAAAAAAAATACAATAAACCCTCGATATAGCGAACTGGTAGGGGGTTTGATATTCATAATTCGCTATAACGAGATTCGTTATAACCGAGGATTTCTTTTTTTTCATCTTTTTTTTAGCCAATGGCCACTCTAATTTGATCATATTTAGAAGGGAATTCATTCATTAGAACTAGTTAAATTAAAACGCACGTATGTAATTTATTTTTAGTTAAACTACATATTAATTAAACAATGAGATTAATTAATTTACCTGCCAAGTTCTCTCGAGAGTTCTTCAGCCTTAGCTTTAATAAGACGGTCTGAGATTGTATATGAGATCTCGTTTGTTTAAAGCAATTTATCAATTTTTTTTCCAAATATTCATAAGCCGCAGAGCGCAGTCGTTTATTTGATGCTGAAGTTAATCCTTGGGCTGCGGTTGAATCTATTTTATCATTGGTTTTTATAATGGTTGACAATGTTGATTTGTGAATTCCATATTTTTCTGCGATGGTTTTTTTACTTAGAATTCCCGATTCAATATCCAGGAGAATTTTCAATATTTCCTCGATTGATAAGGATTTACATTTATGACACACGTTTACCAACGAACTCATTCTGTACAAAAAAAAAACAGTATAAAAAACTACAGAACACTGATTCGGATAATACGAAGACATAGGTCGAAACAGAACTGAGCTAGTTTTGAGAAAAAAGTCAATGGAATCAGAGAGAGAGTGAGCAGAAGGAAATCGGATTAGTTAAGAGTAAAAAAACACCTCAATTCCTGAAACTGGAGCTACTTCATCTTCCCGCCTTCATTCTACGTAATACAGTAAAAAAAAAAAAAAAAAATTAATAAAAATTCTAGCAGTTCGTTATAACAGAATATAATAATTCTCAGGCATAAAATTTAGTTCGTAGTTCGCACTAACCGAGGATTTCGCTATAACGAGGGGTTCAGCAGAAATGTAATGGTAATTTTGGGGGGATAGTATTTTGGTTCGCTATATCGAGGTGTTCGTTATATCCGAGTTCGTAATAATGAGGGTTTACTGTATATAGTGAGGAAGAGCTTTTGGAGCTCGTAACAGGTACTAGTGATGGGGAAGCATTTTAATTTTTAAAAAGGTTTTAACTCCACCAGTGCTGGTCCGCAGCTTGGATTGAAAAGTGAGGATAAAGAACTTTTTGTAGGATTAATTAAGCTCTCAAAAGATAAAAGATGCGAGCTCTTGAATGCTGTAAAAGTATTCATAATATTTCCTTTTCATATTCTATAATAATAGTTCACTACTTCTAAGAATTCAAATAAGGTAAAGACTGAAACTTCTTTAATATTTTTTTTTTATATAGTTTTCATGAGTTTTAACTCATTCCGAGCATATTGGTAACGATACTTTGAGTTTTATTATTGCATTTTTGAAAGGTTCTAATAATAATAATAACAATAAGAGGAAAGTTTTTGAAATTTTAAATGCAAGAAATAAATATAAAGGATGGATAGAATTAACATGTAATGTATTAGAGCAACAAAATAAACAATAAACACTTGCTTATTTGCAAAGAAAAGAATCAGTTTTGTATGAAAACTTTTGCTGCAAGATAAATTTTACCAATTTACGATTAATTAAAAAATACAGTATATATATATATATATATATATATATATATATATATATATATATATATATATTATATATAGGGTAAATGACTGGACACCCTACCAGTTATTAACACCCTTAATTTATATTGACAACAATGAGAAACAAGTAAACTTAAAACAGAAGAATTTGGTCTGATTGTTGAGTTCCATTGTTGCCCCCACCTCTACTCTCTTCCCCCTTTTTTATTTCCAATCTACAGCTCAGTATAGTGACAAGCGTAACAGAAGTCAACATTGTTGTGAAAAGACAGGGGATTTCCTTAGTAGCAGCCTTTCTTAATAATTTATTTGTTAAGAGCATTGCTCTTAACTGATTAATTATTTTAAAACTTTTATAAGGTATGTACATATTCTAGATACTTTTTTTTAAGAGGTGACAGTTTATTATTATCGTTTAAAATTTTTTAAATAAATTTAAATTAATGTGACCATTACCGGTTAGAGAGGAAGTCGTATAACTAATTATGGACACCCATGTCCATTAGTAATAATTATTTTTTTTTAAAGATTTTTTTTCGAAAATGTTGCAATTTCCTGTCTGAAGGTTTTGCAATATTCTAAAATTTAACCAGTCACTAATTACCAGTTATGGTCATGGGTGTCCTAATTAGAAATAACTATGTCTTAACTAGTTATGGACATGCCTTTATAAGTAATGGTCACATAAAAAATGGATTACACAAAAGTCTTGAAAGATTCTTAGAAGTGAAATTACTTAAGTAGGGGAATGTAAGATGCTAAATAATAAAATATATAAATATGTATATTTTTTATTATTACTTTTTTTTTATTTTTTATAGAAAGCATGCCGCATAAGTCAAATACGTACAATGAAGAACAAGTTGCTCTGGCGACTGCTGATGTCAAAGCAGGGATGTCAGTGAAATCAGCTGCACTCAAGTATAGGATTCCTAGGACAACACTAATTAGAAGACTGAAAGGGACAGGAAGAACAAAATGTGGTCCTGATACAATATTATCAGAGGATGAAGAAGAACTGCTGGTGAAATGGCTCCTTGAGTGCGCAAGAAAAGGATTTCCAAGACGTAAAATTGATTTACTGTTGAGTGTCAAGGAGGTAATTATACAGTCAAATAGAGAAACTAATTTTAAAAATAATATGCCAGGAGAAGGATGGTACCGCGGATTTCTTAAGAGACATCCAGTAATTTCAAAGCGTACATCAGAACCTGTAACTGTAGCTAGTGCATGTGTGAGTGAAAAAGATATTAAGGGATGGTTTTCAAATAGTAGCAAAAAAACTCTATCAAGAATGGAATTCGAAGAATTTGTTGGAGATGAACTTTTAATAAAACTTCAACAAGATGATGTGCTTAACAATGTTTGAAAACAATTTGGCAACATTTTAGAAATGAAACTGACAATGAAGTGATGATTATTGAAGAAGAAAGAGGAAATTTCAATAATGAATCTAAAAATAATATTGCTCTGCAAGGATTTAGCGTGGTTACTGAAACTCTAAACTCTCAACAGTCACTCACAGAATCTAAAAATGATGTAGAAAGTTCGAATAAATCCAGCATGGTAAGCGAAATCCCAAATTCACGAGAGCGACATGTTTCTAAAAGATTGTTTGATGAAGATACAGAAAAACCCCATTTGCTACAACATTTTGACCGGGAATCGCCAAAAAGAAACGGGAAACGCAACATTGCGAGATTCCCTTATGTCGTTTCTTCTGCTAGATGGCAGACATTTTATGATAAACAAGAAGAAAGGAAAAAAGAAGAAAATAAAAAAAAAAGAGGAGAGAAAGATTGAATGGGCACTAAAGAACATAAAGGCCGAATCTAAATAAGTAAAAAAAAAACAAGCAAGAGATATAAATATCTTCGGTCTGTGCTTCAATTCAATCAACAATATAAAAACCAATGGGTACAAGTGCTCTCTTTATGACCGATTATTTCACAAAAAATGCATACCCAAAAGTTATACAGACAATTTACCAGGTAGTGATAATGAGAGTGAATTTGTGTGCCTGTCCGGCTTTCAGCTCGATGATGAAAGTAATAATGATAGTAATATTTTTGCAGCCACTTAAAAACTAAATAAATCAGAAAACAAAATTTATTTAAATTTATCAGAAAACTGTTCAATTTCATTATGTTTATATTATAATGTAAATAAAAAGTATTATTGATTATTTATTGTTCATCATATTTTGCAAAACCAGGAGCTTTTGAAGGGACTAAAGGTAAGTTGAGGGGTGTCCTTAACTAGTTTTCAAGGTGTCCATAGCTCATCAAGCTGACAACCTAAAATTTTTAAAAAATTGAAATTTCAGTCTGTGGTGAAGGAGGGCACAGATAATTAATCGGTAATCAGTGAAGAACAAAAATTAATCATCAAAACAATTAAAAAATAATAACTAACCTGTTAGGTGTTGACCAAAAGAAAAAACTTTCCGTAAGGGTGTCCATAACTGGTCATTTACCCTATATAAATTTTTTTCCAGAACATTACTTAATTCATTTAAGCAACACAGTAAAAAAAATTAGTGTGCATGATTTTAGTTTCAATTTTATTGAAAGTTTTAAAGGATATAAGACAAAATTTTGCTGGTCACTGTATATATAATATAAATTATTTTATTATTATTATCACTTTCTTCATATTTTCTTGGAAGACTATTTTGATTTCTTTTCAATTTTAGTTATTTGAGTAATGAATTTATTATACATATACCATTTTGTAAACTTTTAATTTTTACTTTCACTTACCTATATATGAAATATATAGTAAGTGGAAGTATTGCGATCGTACAAATTTTCGACTTCCGGTTTTCAACGGAAATACACGTTTTGGGACCCCCTAAGTCGAAATAACCAAGTCCCGCGAAATGGTCTGTGTGTGTGTGTGTGTGTGTGTGTGTGTGTGTCTGTGTGTCTGTGTGTGAACAGACTAGCTCAAAAACTATAAACCGTGGGAACCTGAAATTGGGTATTTAGTGTAGGTATATGCCCGCGATGTGACAGCAAAAATTTCATCAAAATTGCTCAAAGGGAGGGGGTACTTTATTTAATAACTTTTTACGTTTTTTTCGATTTTCTCAAAAACGGCTCTAACGATTTTGATTAAACTGAGTATTTGATCGACTTATATGCCCGAAATATGACTGTAAAAATTTCATCAAAATTGATTAACCGGAGGAGGGACTTTACTTAATAAATTTTGTATCATTTTCACGTGTTTTTTTTATTTACTCAAAAACGGTTTTAACGATTTTGATCAAACTTGGTATTTGATGTATTTATATGCCCGAGATGTGACTGTAAAAATTTCATCAAAATTGATCTACGGGAGGGGGGACTTTACTCAATAAATTTTGTACCATTTTCACATGTTTTTTTTATTTACTCAAAAACGGTTTTAACGATTTTGATCAAACTTGTTATTTACTCAAAAACGGCTTTAACGATTAATAAAAATAAGATATGAATGTAGAAAAATGTGTGACTTTGGGAAATGATATTTAACAAAACACGTCAATTTCTTATCTAAGTAAGTTGGTAAGTGAAATTGTGTGTTGCGCGCACGCACCAGATTTTTTTACTTTCACTTACCTATATATGAAATATATAGTAAGTGGAAGTATTGCGATCGTAAAAATTTTCGACTTCTGGTTTTCAACGGAAATACACGTTTTGGGGTCCCCTGAGTCAAAATAACCAAGTCCCGCGAAATGGTCTGTGTGTGTGTGTGTATGTGTGTGTGTGTGAACAGACTAGCTCAAAAACTATAAACCGTGCGAACCTGAAATTGGGTATTTAAAGTATGTATATGCCCGCGATGTGACAGCAAAAATTTCATCAAATTTGCTCAAAGGGAGGGGGTACTTTATTTAATAACTTTTTAAGTTTTTTTCGATTTTCTCAAAAACGGCTCTAACGATTTTGATTAAACTGAGTATTTGATTTATTTATATGCCCGAGACATGACTGTAAAAATTTCATCAAAATTGATTAACCGGAGGGGGGACTTTACTTAATAAATTTTGTAACATTTTCACGTGTTTTTTTTATTTACTCTAAATCGGCTTTAACGATTTTGATCAAACTGGGTATTTGATGTATTTATATGCCCGAGATATGACTGTAAAAATTTCATCAAAATTGATTAACCGGAGGGGGGACTTTACTCAATAAATTTTGTAACATTTTCACGTGTTTTTTTGATTTTCTCAAAAACGGCTCTAACGATTTTGATTAAACTTAGTATTTGATCTATATATATGCCCGAGATATGTCTGTAAAAATTTCATCAAAATTGATCAACCGCAGGGGGCACTTTACTTAATAAATTTTGTATCATTTTTACGTGCTTTTTTTATTTACTCAAAAACGGCTTTCACGATTGTGACCAAACTGGGTATTTGACGTATGTATATGCCAAATATGTGATAGCCAACATTTCATCAAAATTGATCAACCGAAGGGGGGACTTTACTTAATAAATTTTGTATCATTTTCACGGGGTTTTTTATTTACTCAAAAACGGCTTCAACGATTAATAAAAATAAGATATGAATGTAGAAAAATGTGTGACTTTGGGTAATGATATTTAACAAAACACGTCAATTTCTTATCTAAGTAAGTTGGTAAGTGAGAGTTGTGTGTTGCGCGCACGCACCAGATTTTTTTTAAATATGTATTTACTTTTCTAAGTTTAATTTTAATATGCAAATATTAACTTTAATCATTTGGCCAGAGTAATTTTACCTTTAGGCTCCATTATGTTATTCTTAAGGGATATTGTACCAAAATAGTGTTGTTTTTTTAAAATTCTAATAAGATACTATCATATACCCCACAACAAATTGATAAGGTTGTTGTTTCTTTTTCTTAAATAATTTTGAAAAAAAAATCAACAATGAAAAACAGCAAAATTAAATATATATATATACACTTATAAGTATTTAGAAAGTGGAACATGGGCAACTGTTTTCTTAATAACCCTTTTAGGATTATTGATAGCCACGATTTTCAGTCAAAGCTTTTACTATTTTTGACCCCATAGTATGTTTTACTGTCACACCTCCAGTAATCTATCTATTCATTATTGTGATTCAAAATATTTATAAAATAACAGTGATAACTTTACTTTTGTTGTATATCAAACTACCAACACAAATCCCCTGCCTAGAAATAAAATATTTCTTTTACATGTATTGAATATTGTTTAAAGGTGAAAATTCTAGTATTCATTAAAAAATTATATATACATTTATTTATTTACTTAAACAAGAAAAAAACAGTCAGTAAAGCTCATAAAATCTAGTAATATTTACAAAAGTCTTTGTAATTATATAATTATACATATACAATATGTGATCATACATTCATAGAATTTATAGTTTTTACAGATCTTCTTATACTGAATCCATTTTGAACTCAATATAAAAAAAAAAAAATCATTCTTTTTATCTTAAATTCTTCAGTCAGTCAGTATGCTATAAACTTTCAATGATCATTCTTATCAACTGAAGTAAAACATATGATCAGCTACAGTTCCAGATATATTTAAAATTTAGAGCTTTGGAGAAATCACAACTGATTTCCAAAAATAGTTACCAACATCAAGATACCAAATTTAATTAACATCTTTACTAAATTAATGGAATGAGAAACAATAAATAAATCTCAAATCAGCAATAATTAAATTAATAATTAATAGAGATCTCAGGAAATAGATATAAATCCATTTAATTTTTCAACAATCCATTTTTTTCATACACTCTCATATATTTAAAATATTCGAAATCTCATGATACTTAAGTGGTTGTTTTTATTGCCCCGATAGAAGTTTTCCCTTTTATATACAAACTTATTATAATCATTACATGGGACATCAATAGAACCAAACTTGAAATATTTGTAGATGGATAAATATTCCAGCAGAGTTCAATTACACCTAATAAAGTTAAACGACTTATAACGCTGAAATTACAACACCAAAGTAGATATGGAATACTATGGTAATACCAAACATAGAACTGGTAGTGTAAAGAACGACTACACACTATTCCAATAAAATTAACAACGAAAAAAGGAAATAAAAACAATTGCGCCATAGAATCCATATTAACATGAGCTGATTTTTTTTTCAGTTGATTTTTCACACCTGACTGAATACATTTAAGCCTAGCATAAGTATTGAAGTATTTATTTATAATCTTTAAGAATATAAAAATCAATGAAATATGTAACAACAGAAGAAATAGATGAAACCAACGATTAAGGAAAATATATTCAGGCAAAAATCTCCAATTGACTGTCCATTGATAAAGAAAAACTCTGCCAAAGTCAAAAGAACCTTTTATATAAGAGTAAGGATTGTATATAAGAAATGGTAAGCCTATAATAACTTGTACAAAAGCACAAAGCAGAAGTTGGAAAAAAGTTTTCTTGATTCCTAAAATATTCAAGTACGCTAAAAGTAAAGCGGGTGAATAAAGAAGAATATTCATTTTAACTGAAACAGCTAAACTAAAAATAATTGACCCCAGAGACCACATGTCATCAAGCATAAGATTCAAAGAAGCATAAAACAGTATAACTGCAATTGGGTCATTAAATAACCTTAAAACAAACAATGAATGGATTCTGTAAGTTGTAAAAGAAATAATCAGGAGGCAATAGGCAGGTACTTTCTTACTTTTCCTATAGATTCGAAACACAAGTTGTAATAATACCAAGTAAAAAATAAGGTACAAATATTGGGCTAATCTTATGTCATTGCCTCTATTAGTAAGAAAGTATAATAATGAAAACAAATAAACAAATCCACCTGGATACACTAAAGGTCCAGTATCTCCTTTAAGCTCTCCATAATCCAATGTACCATTTAAAAATCCTTCCACTTCTTGCATGTATGCTTTCCAGTCGATTTCGGTATACTTCACATTATTAATAATGCACACTCCTAAAATAAGTTCACATATCAAAAGAAATACTGATATAATATCCAGATGCTTATTAGTCAAAAGCACTTCTTTAAATTGATCCATATTTAAATATTTTTGAACAATGGTTTTAAAGTACTTCAGTCCATTTTGTTTCTGATTTTTCACGGTTTTCCTAGCCATTTTAAAATCCTGAATTTAAAAAGATAATTTTAAAACTAAATGCAAGACCATCCTTCAAGATAGCGTTGATAAGACGACAGCCCACCAAATAACGGCAATAATACAAATATCTAAATAAATATTAAAAATTGATTTGTATTATATATTTATGAACAATATTTTTATTTAATACTTTTAAATCTTTTATATTTGTTTTTATTTAAATAATAAGAACTTTATTTTTTAGTTAGTTTCTTTATACAGAACAACACTGTCAATGTTAATTGTGGGTGAAGGAAGGACAAATGGCTGACCACTGAAGTTTTCTTTATATATTTACGATATATGTTTATTAGGACTTCGCAGCATTGGTCGAACCGATAGGGAGATGACTGTTTAGGAATGACTTTATATAAAGTAAATATCATATCTCTATAATTATTTATTTTACGTAGTATTAGAACTTAATGTTTTCCCTGAACAAATACATCCCTTGAATCAATGAATGACAAGTGGGAGAGTGTTTCTGTTAATATTAATCGCTATGTTTGTGATTACTATAGTTTCTGTCTTTCTAGACTTCTAATTTATTTAATTTTGATTATTTTAACTGTTGTTTTCAGATTCACCAAAAATGGGTCACATGAGTGAAGATAGGTATCATCTTTGTGGAGTACTCAACAATTTAACTTGAGAATGTGAAAAGAAGTGATTTACACACTGGCCTTGGATGCAGGCCAAATCAAGAATTGGCATTTACTAATCAAGATATTAATGAAACTGTATTCAGTGTTTGATTAGTGTCATTTCATTGTGTTTCCAAAACTTAAGACAAATGAATTTAATTGGGTGTCGAAGTATTAGTAACATCAACCTGCATAAAAATGCAAGGTTTTAAAAGTTATGACAATTGGTATCTTTTGCAAAAAATGTCTGTGTACTATATCATGTTATTTATTGTGTTAATGTTGTTTAGTTTTGTGAATTCTGAAGATAGTTTTATGAGTGTTATGGTCTCTGATAAAAGGATTTTATCAGATAGTGAGGCAAGTGAACTTTTTAATAAGACCTTAGCATCTAAAGATCGTAATAAGTTTTTGCGAGGAGCAAGAACACCCACACCACCTACCCGCGCTATGCCATCTTATTCACCCCCTAGTAGAGGACTTATTACACCTGCCTTACCTCCTGAATTTTTATATCCGTTTTTAGACAAGCCTACTTTACGAGGTAGCAATTCTGATTCGGTAAATGCAGGGAATAGAAGACTTATACCTCCACCACCTCCTCCTTTTAAGCATTCTCCAGAAGAATTAATACCTATCCGACCACCTGATCTGGGAAAACCTGACTCAAGAAAGAAAACTCTGAACACACCCAGTTTCAAGAAAGTGATTGATTCTTCATCTTACTTTGAAACTTCAAGCACTACAAATTCAAACAGTCGTGTCAATGAAACATTTGATTTTAATCCTATCCTGCCATATCCTAGTGTATCACGGATTCTTTCAGTAGGAAATGGTCGTAAGCATGATGTTCTTCAAGATATACTTGAAAGGACGAGAATTGAACATGACAAAGAACCGAGGACCATTAAGCAGGAAGTCATTAAAACTTTAATACCTCCTGTTAAACAGGAAGATATTAAAAGTCCTGTTGAACCTCCCAAAGAAGTTAATATTCCTGAAAACGAAAATAAACCGAAGGATCCAGTTCTTACTTTTACAGAACCACCTAAGGGAGAGGAAGAAGCTCAAAAACAAGAGGTGAATGTTGATATTGTCGAGTCTGAAGCTGCTCCCCAGCCTGAAAGATCAGAGCCTCGAACCAAACATATTTTAGGCATTGCCTGGGATATTCATGTATATCTGATAGCAACGTTGTTTGCAATTCTTGCTTTATGCTCTCTTATAAATATTTTTCGATTAGCTTATTTTAAACATCTACTGAGCCAGGGTTATTTTTTAACAGTCCATGGTATACTGTTGATCATTGGTTGTATGAGAAGCTTCTTTTTATTTTATGATGCCTACAATATTAGGAGGAGTCTACCTGAATCAGTTTCAAGTCTACTTTTGAATATGGTATATCCTCTTTTAACTTCAGCTTTTGGAGTACTCTTTTTATTCCTATTGACAGCATCTGAAGTTAAAGCCATGAACAACAAATTACAAAGAGCTTCATTTCTCGCAGTATTCATTTTGCTACATCTTGCTGTGAGCTTCAGTGTTCATTTATATGCAAATGATACCCCTTATCCATTGCTGTTGCCATTGATTTGCCAATGTGTTTTTATTATATTATGTGTGGGTTTGGGTTTTGCTTATTTGTATATGTACAAAAGTTTATCCCAGTCTTGTATACAAAAGGCAGGGCATATGTACAGTGGGGAATGTGAAAGGTGGAGCCTTTCACATGCAGTTAGGGTAACGTTAGCCACTGCTATGTTGAGTTTGTTAATGGCAGCTGTTCACCTTTATGGTATGCTTGGTGACTACGAAGCCTTAACTGAAGATAGGCCACAAGTATGGCTGTGGTGGGGGTTTCATCTGTCTGTAAGGGTCATTGAAATCTCGATGTGTGCTCTTATGTCATGGGCAGGAATGCAAAAAGACTCCTCAACACTTCCTGAACAACCTGCAAGTGTTGAAGACATTTACCCAACCATATGCACTACTAACCAAGCATATACAATGCGTTCTGCGAAGCATTATGATGATACATTCCCTTTAAATAGTTTGCATGTTCATGCTCATACTGCGGAAAGGCGTTCCATTAAAAAACATCCTTCGTTAGATCGTAGACTTCAACCATCGCCGTCCATGTTGGTTGCGGAAAATGGTTTTGTCCGATTCCGCACAATAGCAGATGCTGAAATTTCAGATGACGCTTATACAGCTGCCAACAGTATTCACGAATTTGCGTGAGAGCCTATTCTTACCTTGTAGATGTTCCTGTAGTTGAATATAGTGGATATTACATTCCCGCTATTTTGTGATGTATGAAGCAGTTTGTACTGCTATAATTTAGAAATCAAAGTTTAGTTTTTTTATGTATATTTTTTATTGATCTTGTTTTATTTCAAGATCGGAGTCTGATATTTTTAAAATAATAATCCCAACGAAGTGATCTAATAATTATTTTATTCACTTTTGGGGGAGGTACTGATAGGCTATTTTTAATTAAAAAAAGTCCGAATACTACTTATATCTAATAAATATTCTGTTATGTCACCATTTAACTACTATAATGTAGTAAGTGCTTTTAAATTTATTTATTTTTGTACTACTTATAATCGAATTATTTTACTGAATTTGGTTACATTTTTCTTAAATGGCTTTGTGTTTTATAATTGTACATTAAAAGTACAATTATATCACACAATTGTGTAATATTTGTATTTTATATTTTACTTACAGGCACAACTATATATATATCAATGAAGATAAATATCTGTGTTTGTCAGTATAACTCATAATTCTTTTGTTATAAATGTTTAGCCGTCATTCATGATAAGTAACCTGGGACATCATGGCCTGTATTTATTTTGTCCTAACGTACGTTGAAAATAGGTTTTAAATACTTCTAATTTAAGTGATTTTTTTTTTAAATATATACATATATATTTTAAAATTGACTACAACTATTTAAATGTAAAATTGTTCCCATTTGGTTGTGGGATGTCCGCCCATTCGTAATCTGTATAAATGACAGAGAAATCTATTTATTGTACTAGATAATAAGATAGTATTAGAATTGCTTTGCATTTTATCCATGGATCAGATTGTAGTAACTTAATGTTTATTTAAGCGTGTATAGATTTTAACATAGAAATCTCAGTATTAGATCTTTACTTTACATATTCAGAAATCTAAATAAGCAAACTGTGTTATTTATCTTGGCAATGTACTTAGAAACGGGACAGAGGATATCGCCTTGTATAATACTCTTGTAGATATTTCAGTCTTGAAGTAACATTGGTCACTCATGTTTCAAAAAATAATTCTCATTCCTGTCTGGTTCCTCTTGTAGTTTGGATTTATAGTTTATTGGTCACAATTTGATGAAACAGTGTCATTATATCTTTGGGTTAATTGGTTAAATTTTATCTAGACATGTGAGCCATGTTATTTCTAAGGCAATTTATTTTTCCTTTTAGCTTTTAATGTCATTACCATTGGTGATATGTATTTCACATGATTAACCAAGTGAAATCCTCATTTTGACGACTGATATTTGTTTTTCTGTTGGCACGATTCCAGCTGGCTGGATCTAAGAAATAGTTGTACAAGCTTGTTATACATATCTCTAATTGTAATTTTGCTTGCCATAGCCATAGGCATTTTATTTCTGTGATCTTTTACATTACTGTAAGGTTGTATTTTTTTATATTTTTTTTTTTGTATTTTTTTACAAACATTAATAAAATAAGTAAATTGTGGCCACTGTTATGATCTGATTGCATGCAGTCATATACTGAATATTTTACTTATGTAGATTTTATTGTATTCAATTTATCAGTTTCTGCAAATGATATATAAATATATATATATATATATTTGGTCATTTTAAAGTGGCTAACAGTTATGTATTTACAATTGTACAAATATTTAAAATATATATACCATTGTATTATTAAGTTGTTTTTTATTATTAATCCTTTGTTTATGAGATTAATGGTAATGTTGATTGATTACTAATTTTTGCAAATCTTTGAAACATTAAGAATAATTTGACTAAACTTTATAAGTATAATAATAAAAAAATCTGGTGCGTGCTCGAACACACAACTTTCACTTACCAACTTACTTGGATTAGAAATTAATGCGTTTTGTTAATTGCCACTTCTCAAATGAACAGAACGGCTTTAATTATGAACAATGGTCTGTCGTTGAAGGCGTACTCCACATGCATGGGCTCAACGAGTTTTATGAGTTCACTGAATATTTTTCTTTTTTTTTTTCCTCTTTATGTTTTCTTTATTTTTATCATATCTCATACTTAGCCATTTCTTATTTTTAGGCGTAACGAGAGACAGTTAATTTCTCCATGTAAACAAAAACAAAGGTACTTTATCAGAAAGAAACAAACAAACAAAAAAGGGGGGCCTTAGGGGCCCCAAAAAAAAAGCCCCCTCAGAACATTTTAATAATGATAAAGCTTACCTGATATTAAAGAAAACCTAATTTTCATTAAACATGACGAATTTGATAAAAATAGTTAAAGCCGTTTTTGAGATAATCGAAAAAAAGTTAAAAATTGGAAAAAAAAAAGTCATGAAATAAAGTGCCCCCTCAGTTGGACCAATTTTGATGAAATGTTGGCTTTTACATATTTTGTATATACATACATCAAATACCCAGTTTCTTCAAAATTGTTAATGCCGTTTTTGAGTAAATAAAATCTGGTGCGTGCGCCCAACACACAACTTTCACTTACCAACTTACTTAGATTAGAAATTAATGTGTTTTGTTTATTTCCACTTCTCAAAGTTTTACATTTTTCCACATTCATTATCTTATTTTATGTTATGTTATTCCTTATCTTATATTCTTATTTTATTTCATTTCTTATTTTTGTTTTCATTTGCTCAAAAAAAAAAAAAAAAACTAATTTCTTTTATTATTAAATAAAAGTTTTTACTTGTGATAATTCAGCAATCCAAGCATAATACTCCAAGTCGTCTGATTTTATAATTCTCTATAACATTATTGTAACAAATAATTATATATATTATTAGTATATTATTGTAACAAATAGTTTTCATTAAATGAACAGAACATCTTTAATTATAATTTATAACATCTTTAATTATATATACATCTTTATATATATATTTATACATACATTTATTTATACATTTATATATATACTTTATATATATACATCTAAATATATATACATCTTTAATTATAACATCTTTAATTATAACGCATTGGTTTGTCATTAAAGGAGGCGTATGGCGCATGCGTGAGCTCAAGGTGTTTTATGAGTTGACGGAATAGTTTTCTTTTTTTCTCCTGTATATGTTTACTTGGTTTTCTTCATATATCATATTTATTCATTTCGTATTTTTAGGCGTGATGAGAGACAGTTGATTTCTCAATATAAACTAAAACAAAGGTAGTTTTTAGGAAAACAAAAAAGGCCCCTTCCCGGTTAAGCGCCCTCAGAAAATTTTAATACTGATAAAACTTACCTGATATTATTGAACACCTAATTTTCATTAAACGTGACGAATCTGATCAAAATCATTAAAGCCGTTTTTGAGATAATCGAAAAAAAGGTAAAAATTGGAAAAAAGTTATGAAATAAAGTGCCCCCTCCGTTTGACTAATTTTGATGAAATGTTGGATGTCATATCTTTGGCATATACATACGTCAAATACCCAGTTTGATCAAAATCTTTAAAGCCGTTTTTGAGTAAATAAAAAAAACACATGAAAATGATACAAAATTTATTAAGTAAAGTCCCCCCTCCGGTTGATCAATTTTGATGAAATTTTTACAGTCATATCTCGGGCATATTAATACATCAAATACTTAGTTTAATCAAAATCGTTAGAGCCGTTTTTGAGAAAAACGAAAAAAGTTATTAAATAAAGTACCCCCACCCTTTGACCAATTTTGATGAAATTTTTGCTGTCACATCGCAGGCATATACATACACTAAATACCCAATTTCAGGTTCGCACGGTTAATAGTTTTTGAGCTAGTCTGTTCACACACACAGAGACCATTTCGCGGGACTTGGTTATTTCGACTCAGGGGGTCCCAAAACGTGTATTTCCGTTGAAAACCGGAAGTCGAAATTTTTCACGATCGCAATACTTCCACTTACTATACATTTCATATATAGGTAAGTGAAAGTAAAAAAGAAAAAAACCTGGCAGTGGAGAATCTTCACAGTCAAATCACCTTCCAGGACTGCTGACCAAGAAACAGTTCTTCCTTACACAGTACGTGTTAGGAAGTACATACTATTGCTTGTTTAGTGGTCCTGCAAGGAGGCGATTTAACCATGATCACGCTCATCTGCCAGGTTTTTCCCCTTAATTTTTCACTTAAGGTTACCAAATTTTTAGAGGCTGGGTTTGCCCTAGGAAGGTCTCGGCCTTAGAGGCAATCTGCAACAGAACATTAAAAAGATATCTTGCCAAGCCAGATTCAAACTCTGTATCTTGAGCACACCAGCTCAATGCCTTACCAATGAACTGCCATGCTCCCCAGCCTTTAACTAAGGACACCTTAAGTGACTATATCATGATTACATGCACCTGACCTGGGTGGTGCAGGAGAGTACAAGAACAAAAAAAACTTGAAACAGGAGTCTGTTTCTAGCTTGCTTGCGAAACTGTAGTAGCCCTGAAGATGCCTGAATAGGCGAAAATTTGGCATGTAATCTCCATGATTAAGTGCATTATTGAAATAATACGAGACTTTGAGGCCTTGCATTCTATATCTCTTATACTATCAATATTTACATCTGATAATATTGAAGTTGGTAGTTTTACAGCACTAATACATAGAAAATAGTAACCGTTTTTGATTTATTTTAAACTGAGATCTGATAAAACAGGCCTGCAAAAAAAAAAAATATTTTTTAAATTTTTTTTAGTTGTGATGACTGATTATTGTGTAATTCTTAGTGCTGATTTCATAAATAATATTCTTGTTTTTCTATCACATAAGGTTTGTCTACAAAATGAGGTGCTACAATCATAAAATTGACATATTTTATATCGGTATTATTTATGTGCATTATTAAAATTGCTTTAAACATAACTAAATCTTAATAATAGTAAGAAAAGTTAATACGGCTTTACTACAATACATTTACAAGTTTTAGTTATAACGTTCCTTTCTCCTTCAAAACTTTGTTTAGTACTTTTCCTGCTGTGGGATTGAAGATTTTCCCTCTTTAATATCCAGCAGTAGGCAGCTATTATGTTAACGTTCCATCATCCTTGATATCTGCGTTCCGTTTCTTTTATATCCTGGTGGAATCGTTCTCCTAGTTCCTCACTCACTGCTCCAAAATTTTCTTGATAATGGTCCAGATGAGAATGTAGGAAATTAACTTAAACACTCATGTTACAGCCCAAAAGTTTGTAGTTATTTAGCAGCTTGGCAACAATATTATTGTAGTTAGGGTCTTTTTCATTTCCCAGGAAGCCAGTTACCACTTGTTTGAAAGACTTCCATGCTTTCTTTTCCTGGTCTTCCACTTTCAACTCGAAGGCTTCATCCTTTATAAGTTTCCTTACGTCCGGACCAACAAATACCCCTTCTTTAAGTTTTGCCTTAGAAAGACCGGGAAACTGCTCACAGAGATATCTGAAACACTCTCCTTATTTAGGCAATGCTTTGATGAATTGCTTCATTAGTCCCAACTTGATGTGAAGTGGTGGAAGTAGAATCTTTTTGCTGTACAGTTTCTAAAACAAAAGAGAGGCTGTCGCAGGTTTCCAACCTTAGTTTAGTTTTTAGTTTAGTTTTATCATTATAATTGAAAATTTATTTCACAAAGATCACAGTTTTTTTTTCGTATTATATAGAAACCTGAAAAGTAATAATTTAATGTGTGATTTGTGGGTAAACAGAGGATGATGGAATTTTTTCTGTAATCAGCACAAAAAATACAATTAAAATTGCTAAAAAATTTGGAACAATTTTTTCATCGCATACCTGTGTAATTGGTTATTGAGGAAATACCTATATATTACACGATAAAAGTTATAAATGAACTTAATTTTAATTTATGTAATGAATTTCATGGCTGTGTTGCTCTTTAAAATATAATTGCTGTAGGTGTGGCTCTTTAAAATATACAAGAACAATTGGAAAGCAACTCCCTTTTTGGATTTCATAAAAACTGTTACATAATTTTAAGCAAAGTATGTTAAACACGCATAAAAAAAATTTAGTTCCAGGAAGAAATCAGCAATAAAACTCTTTCAATTTATAAAATATATTTTTATTAGATGTTATGATGTAAAATACATCTAATTAAAAATCATTTATTTTTTTAAACATAATATAAGCATAAAGATTTAGTGTGTTTAGTAATAGTTAATTTTTAACTGATACAAAATTATTTAAAAATCATACTACGTTTTGTTTTACTGTATAATTATATGGGATAAATGATAACAAACATGATAAGGTAACAGGTAAATTTTTAAAAAAAAGTTCTATATTGCACAAATGAATATCTATACGTTATAAACAATAATAATTTTTAACAAATAAAATGGTTATGGTGTTATTCATATAACTCAATCGTCCCATTCTTCATCGTCAAAGGCTTCATCAGAATCTGAGGTAGAACTGCTGTCACCTTGAATATCTTGCTTGCGGTTAGCCAATGCTTGAGCGAGAGCACCAGCGAGCCCGCTAGGCTGGACGTTTCGGTTTTGTACAGGTGTCACCTAAGAATTTTAATTAATTAAATGTAAATCCCCAAAACCATTAAATTCTTTCTATATTTAAAAGAGATAAAACTTACATTAGTAACTGGCTTCAAATCAATTCCTTTTCTTATTTCATCCAAAAGTTGATCACGCGAATCAGAGGGTGGCTTCCTTTCTTCATTTTCCGAAGAGTTATTTACATTATTCAGAGGCTGTAAAATTCAGTAATTATTAAAATAAAACAGTCCCCAATCAATAAAAGGTTAATCCATTTTTAGAGAATATTTTCTGGTTTAAAGCATCGATTAAATATTAAATACATAAAAAATGGTCTACATATGACAAGACTTAGACTGCATTTAAAATAAAATAAATCATTATTTTATCTTCTAATAAAATAATTTAAAAATTAAAATAAATCATCTTTTACGTTATTTTATTTTTTAATCAAATTTGGGATTTTTGTCTTTCTCTACCTCATGATCCTTAGATATTTAAGGGAATTATTTATATATATATTTTTCTGGGCAAATCTCGTATGTGCATATGGCACGAAAAATAAATTTAACATAGTTCCAGAAATATACCTTTAATTGCTTTCCTTTGTTCGTTAGTTCTTCTAAGACAGCTGATTTATTGCGAGTGTAACTATCATCTGCGACAGGCATAGGCGGTGGTCCCGGGGGAGGTGGTGGAGGGGGTGGTGCAAATATAGGCTCAACAACAGCAACTTGCTTTGGTGTGGCTAGAATAATTTAATAAACAACTTAAATAATATTCTATTGACATTATGATTTCAAAACTATTTAAGACAATACCGAATTAGAAGTTTGGCCAACACTTCTTAAATTATTTTAAATGTTTAAATGAATTCATATCTGACTGTGAACAATTTTTACTTTAAGCTTACTACTTATGTTGAAATTAAGACATCAAAAGAAATACTTCATACGGATTTAATAGCTGACATACATTACTTTTTTTTATAATTGTTTATAATTAATAAACATAATTTGTTCAAAAACATTGTTTGGAAGGTTCTTAATTTTTCAATTTTTCCTAAATTCAGGAAACAATAATGCATTATCAGTTAATATACTAGCTTTGTACTGTGAAAAGTCAATATCACAATAAATGTTGTGATATTATTTGAAAATATGGTCGGTATAAAACCATAGGGAACCAAGCGCCAAACCAATTTTATAAATTATTAATTTTTTTTTATTGAATTACCTAATGTTATTTTTTTTTTAATCATGCTTCTTTATACTTGAATAATATAAAAGAAAGATTAAAATATGTTGTACTTCAGAAGCGATAGAAGTAAACACAACCCTATTTCACAATATTCAACTTTAACTGAAGTTTTCTCGAAATATGGAATTTGGTGCTTAGTTCAATTGGGTGTTACTAAGTACCGACCATGTATAATACCAAGAATATGTTAAATAATATTGAAATAATCTAAATCAATAAGGCAAAAGTTCAAATGATGGGTAAAACATTCAGCCAAAAACTATGAAAAATATTTATAAAATAGAAATATTTTAAGGAATTAAAATTGTCAAACCGATCTAGCCTGGTCAAATTTAATCACTTTCAATAACATAAATGTAATAAAAAAAAATTATAAACAGTTTACTAAAGTAAGTAAATTAAACAGTTTACTTAAGTAGTACAAATTTAAATAATTATAATATTATTTAAAACGACATTAAGTAATTAAAATTACGCACAAGGTGCATTTCTGGATGGTGGAAATCGCTGTGGAGGGGGTGGGGGTGGTCCTAAGTTTTTAACTGGTGGTTTCGGAGGAGCTCTACACCGAGCTGGAATAGGTGGCGGTTCCATAGGCTTTATCCCCTCTTTCACTGCATCGATACCACCATTTTTAATAATGAAATCATAAATGAATTCTCGTGTTTCTTTATCTCGCAAATGGGTTTCTGAAACTCCAGCCTGAAAAATGAAGTATTATAAAAAATAAGAGCAACGTATGAGCAATAAAATAAACAAATACATAATAACAAATTTTATTTCATAGGCGTTGATGACTTCAAACACTTTACGCCTCTAAACAAAAACAAACAAACAAATTTTATTTATTTTTTAAATTATATTTATTGAATTTCACAAATGTATAAATGTAAAAGTAACTTCTATCATGCCAAGGCACAACCCAATCACTTTAAATCACTAAGACTGCAAAAAAATGAAGGAGAGAAAAGTTATAATGATAATAATAATAACTGTTAGTCTGTAATATCAAATTTATCCATATAGTAAACAGATGGAACATTCAATTAAAGCTAATAAAAATTTAAAATTAAGTAATGTAGAAAACAGATATTTGGCTCTTTTAGAAATAACATTATGGAAATGGATGAGGAAACAGCCAAAGAATCAACTATCAATAAAAGGTAAAAAAAATTTAAATATGATCTGATAAGATTTTTGCCGCTACAGCAACGAATTTTTAAATTTATATTATATTCAAAATCCAACTCACATAAACATAATTGTAGACTATGCATTCTTATTAGAAAGTAGTGTCCGACCGAAACCAAAATTTTAGCCGAAACCGAAACCTAATTTCGGCCGTAGACCTAGTTTCGGGCCGAAACCGAAACCGAAACTTATTTACCTGTCTATATATAATGCATATAAGTGTGTAATAGGTCTAGTTTAGCAATAACATCAATGAAAGCTTATTAAATAACAGTAATTTAACTCAATTATTCATTTAATAAGTAAGCTGGTATACAAGAGTGATAAAACAGGTGTATTAGCTAAGTTATAGGATCGAATCCCGGCCCCCTCCTTCCTAGTACGGCTGGTCCCCATGGGATATTAGACCGTAATCCCTTAACTAGTACAGCCCTAAAAGTTAAAATAATCTTGAAGTAACAGGCTGATATTAATAGAAAATCATATTATTATGTATAAATAATAAATATGATAATAAATAGTAAATATTTCCATAATAAAACCAATAGAATACAAAATGATGGCCTATTGAATACGTAAAGACGTATGTCAGAACCTATTTAATCTACTGAGTCAGTTTTGGTCTCAAATGTTAGTAGATTTAATCTAGTTTCTTCTTCTTCATGGTAAAAATTGGGACAAGTTTTTGGGATGTTATTGGTGAACCACTGGGGGAAAGAGGGCTGCCAAGGTTGAAAAATTGGTTTTACATCTGATTCCCATTCCATAAAAGATCAAAGACCAAAATCTACTACCACCATTTGATGCAACTTTTAAGACAAGGTTACTGACTAAAATATTTTTTTCAATTTTGAATTGAATCTGTGGAAATGTCGACTAATTTAAGTTTAAGTATTTAGAATACATATTCTTATTTATGTTAATATTTTTTTTTAGAAAATAAATTTCATTATTAATGAGGAGATGATTAAAAGCACAAAAAGGTTCTTAACGCTCAAGGTAAAGAATAAATACTATTCTTTACACTTAACGTAAAGAATTCTGTATGACAAGCATGCTTTCATTACATGTTAAGAGTTGATGTGATTTACGCGGACATTTCTGTTTGTCACTCTCAAATTTTTGTCTCCACACCCAAAGTTTTCGATCAAGTAAAGATACCAAAAGAATGAGAAAAATCTATGTTCTACCGAAATACAATACAAGTGTAATTAACTAATATAACAGATACTTCCTACAATTAAATGCCATGAAAGAGATCGAACTTACAAGCTGAAATTGTGTAGTCCTACTTCCTTCTGGGAGATATCAGACACAGGAGCTAGTTTCGGCCTGGCCGAAGATTCGGCCAATTTTTGGCCGAAACCGAAACTGCGGCCGAAACCAGGTTTTTCGGCTGAAACTGGCCGAAACCAGGTTTTTCGGCTGAAACTGGCCGAAACCGAAACTTCGGTCGGTCACTATTAGAAAGTAATCCAAAATTTTACATTTTTCTACTAAGGTGCCCCCCTCTTTCTGCCCATAATGTCCAATTTTAAAATTGTTACTATTTTGAAAAATGACCCCTGCATAAACAAAATAATATACTAGTTGAGTAGAAATTGGAATTCCCACATCAATTTTTTAAATTGATAATATTTTCAAAATCTATGTATGTTTAAAAATAATATTGGATCCTTATTTCGAAAAAAAGTTAAAATTTTGACCCCTTAAGAATTATATAAAAAATATAATAATATAATTTTAAACATCCCCAGCCCCAAAATTAAATCCGGAATCGTAACTGAATTATAGCTATAATTCATATTTTAATCCGTAGATTAAACTACCTGTATCTGCTATGAATGACTACTTTTTACAAATATCCTCTTAGAATTATCCGGTATCTTTCTCTGCAGATCCAATTCGGCCAAATCTGCTCTGATCTCAAATTGCTTCAGTTATCATTAAGATGACTTTATTCAAGATTCATTTAATAATTTTTTTCTATATCTCAAATCCATAAAGCAGAAATGGTTTTATTATTGCAATATATGTTCTTAATTTAAGATTTGTTGGTCATTTGGTCAATATTAGTATTTATATTTATTTATATTATCAAATACAAATATTCGATATTAAAGCCACTTGGTTCATCATATAATATACGAAAAAATCAAGGCAGCTTTTACCTCATATTTCAGACTGAGAATTTACTAAGCCTGACTTTTAAAATTGTGAGATAAGTTGACTGACAACACCGAAATTTCAAGGAAAACTGATCCTAAAGTTCATAATTATGATCGATGAATGACATTATTTGACATTTTAGATTAGGTACTTTGCAAAACTCCGTAAATTATGAATGCCAACCAATTTATAACTTAACAAATCAGAATAAATTTATAACATTTTGATTTATTTAAAAAGTCGTAAATTTCGAATATTGTGAAACTTTGAATATTCTAGCTTAAATAATTAAAATAATTTTAATAACAATTAATCAATAACAATAACAGAAACACGTACCTTATTTGTAAAGTCATAAAATATGATGTTATGAAAAAAATAGTCATTACTAAAGGCATATAAGTGACTCAAATACAAACCTTAAACGCCACAATCAAAATTAAGCATGGGAAATCTCCAAAAAGTACACCACCAATTGATTAAAAAAAAAAAAAAAAAAGAAACTATAAAACACTAAAATGTATAGATAAATACACTTGTACCTAGTCACAAATTTTTAGAGATTTTTTAAGATTTTGGTACCTATATGTGAGAGAATTAGTCATAATTAAATGTTTGTTGGTCATTTACTAAGGTTAACATAGAGCCGAGGTATTTAAATCAAACCACTTGGAGGAAGAATATTAAGTTATAAAAGAAAATACAATACAGTGCATATATATCAATTATTTATTTTTACCTGAGCGAAAAATTCTTTGAGTTGAGGGTCATCAGCCTTTTCAAAATCAAACCCTTTATGAGGATCCCAGCCAACATGTGAAATGTGTCGGAAATCTTTAGGTTGTCCGATGTCAGCTTTTGATAACTTCTGTTTCCTCTTTCCTTCTTTCTTGCCTAATTCAGTTACAGTTGGTGATATGATTGAACTGCCATAACTTACGCCATTTGTATGAGGTGCAACTTTCATGGTATGCGAATTATTGTATCTATTTCTTTTATTTTTTTCAACTAAAAACAAATATAAACAATTAAAAGAGAACAATGCAGAAGAATTAGGTAAGTTCTAATAAATAAGGGGATAAATGAGAAAACTGCACTTTCAGAAAGAAATCGTAAAGCACGTTTCAGTTAGAACTAATAGTCAACGTATAAATTTGACCTTTAATGAGGCCCTACTTTTTTCCATAATAACCTTACGGATGGATTAATTTTCTGAGTTCAATGTTAGTGGTTTGCTCAAAAGACATGGGATCTAATCTTATACACAGCGGATTTGGATTAACCCTGTTCGTGACAAGCCATACTAAAAAAAAATATACTAGGAAAACTTTTAATTAAAAAAAAAGTTGAAGTCCTTCGGAGCACTGTAATGTAGTCCAGAACATGAACATGTAGTTCTTTGTTTCATGAACATGCAATAGATTTCAGGAGGCGAAAGCGAAACCTTATAATTTCTTTCTCATTAGAAACTATTAGAAACAAGAAACCTTCAAACCATTATTTCATGATAAGGCCCCAACACATCAATCAGAATCAACCATGAAAACCGGATGGACAAATATTTGACTATTATCTACCACCTAACATGACTTCCTTAATATAGACATTGAATCAAGGAATAATTTCCTGTTCAAAGCGATGATAAAGAAAGATTTTAAGTTTTCAAAGAAAATTGTTATATTTCTACTAAAGAACTTCTAAAAATTTGGACCATTAAAGATGTCATTTTCTCAGTAAATTTGCGGCTAGCGTGCTAAGCTTGAGAAAATTGGTATATCCTTCGTATAATCCTACAAAAAAAGTTATAAAAAAAAAAAACTTGATTTACATATAACTCAAAAATTATCAGTTTGTCTATCAATAGAGGTTTATAAAACCAATAAAAATAAAAGTAAATATTAAACAGTAAGATAAATAATGCATAAATTAATAAAAATAACACTATTATGGGCATACTTCTTTTTTGTTTTCTAAGCTCCAAAGTTTGTACAAGAATCGAATGCAGCTTTGAGCCTTCTTCTTCACTTGCAAAATTAAAGCCGGCAATGCAATTCTGAAACAAAAAAGAAAATATCTAACATAATCCAGTATAGCTCTCCCAACTTAAGAAATATTAGATACTTAGATAAAAAGAATTTTTTGATAGATTAATAATTAAGATTTTCTTTATTAACTTTATCAATATATGGTGAAGCTCTTTATAAGAAAGAAAAACATCTGACCCACCATAAAAAAAGTAGATAGTGTTACAACCGTTCATATACTTTAATAATAAATTTCAAGTCTTCATCCCAGCATATTAATTTGTTATTTATTAAAAAAATGTGCTAACAGTTTTGAAATATAAAATATAGCATTGCATTTTTTTTATATATAATAGAATGATAATAATATAACTTAATATTACTATCCAACATTTTCATGGAGAGCAACATGTCAAAATCATATTACATTAACTTAAAAGGACACATAAATTAGAAAGTAAATACTACCTCTGCTTCAAAAGTATGAAGAAATTTTGTAGGAGTAATATACTGAATATTGTTGTAAACTTCATGTTCCCACAAAAGTCTTTTTCTGATAGGACAATAAATCCGAAAAAAGTATGATTTCTTATTACTGTCTTTCACAAGACATAGAACTCCAGTTTCTTTATGATACCATTCTCCATTTTTTGGGCCCCCAGTAGTATAAAGCTCAATCACAGTAGTGGCTAGTGTCTGAAAACGAAATAATGAATATTAATAAACAAAGTTACAATTATTCAGGCTGTTTAGCAAGTAAATAAATATCCTTACTTCACATTTGTAACCAAGAAGATTAAACACTAATTCATTTTCTTCTTGAGTTAATAATATAGAAGTTCTATGTTCTGGCATTTCATATAGTTTTTCAGAGAACAAAAAATAAACAATAAAACCCCACACCTCTTAAATAAATATCAGCATATTTTAAACTACGTAACTGTAAGATAATGTAAATAAGTATTTATATCTTTAAATTGTTGCCCCATTCTCCACGAAATTTCAAAGACAATTATAATCAAATCATAATCACATAAAATATTACAAGTACTTGACTAGAAACAAATACTACATTCAAGTGACACTACCCAACCTAAGCATAGAACAACATTGTTACTGTCTGATTTCTCAATCTTTTACTCAACACAGAATGAGTGTGCCTCGTGACGTCATAAGACTGCTTCAATAATGGACTCACTCAATAAAAGAAAATTATCTTCTAATTATTCAAAAAACACAAATTCAATGATTTCCTCTTTAAAACTGAAGAATACTTCAGTCAGCAAATACTATTCCAATTAAGATCATGTTTTAAGTGGATAACTTTTTTTTTTTTTTTTTCTCAAAGACATATTTATTTAGGGGTAGATAAACGTAATTTTCCTCATAGCTCATTTCTCATTTACCTACTATATTTTCAACGGTCCCTTATTTTATATTAGAATTCCTTGTGATAAAGATCATATCAGGACTTTTATTTCTGTTTCGAAATATAAAAGTCACAATGTGCTTTTAATCATTTATTAGAACTATAAAAGCCCGGATTTGACTTTTATTCTAGTTCCGAGAATATAAGAGTTAATTTCGAACCCTGATAACATTACTTCAAGAAAGACTTTCCTAAAACTTCTATTTGAAGAAAGGGAAGACTAACAGATTTAGAAGCGATGCTAGTTAGAATCCGATCTGGCTTTTATGCTTAGGATAACTTAGCCTCCAGTCCCGAGCACTGGAATTGCAAAAATATTATTTTTGTGGAAATCATATAACGATACACAGATAATCTGTATATAGTTATATGATAATTAAATCAATGAGAGAATTTACTATGTAATATCTCTCTTTGGAATGACTGCTGCTATCCAAAGAAGTTCATATATTAATTCTTACGATTTCTTAACTCTATTGAAGACTAATACAGCTGGTCCCAGGTATAAATATTGGATTTAAATATGTCACTTTTTCAAAGAAAGATAACGTAATTATTAATATTGCTGCTTCTAAACTAGTACCATCGCATCTATTTCAGTCAATAAGGGTCTTGACTAGCTCTAATTATTCTAGCTTTAAACTACCGCTAGCTTTTCAGTGAAAGATAAACCCCCGAAAGGGGGTCACCAGTCCTTTCTGTGTAGGGCGCCATACTGAACGGCCCAGGAGCCGCTATTCGAGAGTAGTATCCACGTTCGAACTCACTTTGCCTCTTTTAAAAAAAAGTTTCTCTATTGTAAACCCAAGTTACAAATAAAACATCTAAAACGATGAAACAAGAGGCGTGATGAACGTATCGTAAATTTCACAAAAAGTTATACAATCATTTTATTACATCAATGAGGAAATATATAGTATATCTTACCAAAACAGTATACTTACTTTAGTAAGACTAAAACTTATTCATTTTAATTTATAATTTTAAAACATATTAATTAATTAAAACTTATAGCGTAATAACAATATCAGGGGCGGATTCAGCACAAAATTTGGGGGGGTCATGACCCCCTGTCACATAATCAAGTGGTTGACAGCACCGTTTGTAATGAGATTATGTATACACCATATTAAGAAAAACTGTGATCTAAACAACCCAAAGTGTTAATTTTAGGGCATAGTAAATATTTAATACTTTTAAAAATAAAAAAGCTATTATATGGGGGGGGTCATGACCACTTTGACCCCCCCCCCCCGATCCGCTCTTGAACTATAAAATTAGATTAGTGATTTCTTGGAAATTTAATCTTAATTTTTTAGTAAGGTATTTATTTAGTAAGAATTTTAAGGTTTTATTTGTCTAAAATACACAAATGGTACTTTACCATCAACAGCGCCTTCCTGATTATTCCACTCGAATTAAGCGCCTGCCAGCGGTAACCAATAAGATAGGGACATTTGGCCTAGGGTGTAATTTCGAATAACGTGTGAGGTCCTGTTTGATTTTAGTCTCTTATTTTATCACGTTTGTTATGTCAGTTAGCTAATTAAAGTGAAATACGAGGAGTCTGGAATTTCGGCACAGTTCTCTTATTTACGTTTGCATTGACGAAGCTTTTATCTTTAAATTAATTAATCTGTAACAAGCATTTAAAATGAAAAGTGATACAAAAACTTTTTTTATTTTTCTCTCAGTATGTTTACTACAATTAGTCCATAGCTTAAAGAAAGAAGATTGTGAAGGTGGTTACAAATCCTATTACTGAAAATTGTAAGGTTTTTAAGTATTATAAGATAACTGTTAATAAAATTATTCTCATTTCAGTTTGTTTCACTGTTCTTGAAAGGTTTAGTGCCCAATTAACAGATAAAATGCGGGCTAATCCTCAACTTATTGAAGAAGAATTTAAAAAGTTCTGTAAAACAACAGCAAATAGTAATAATAGTGCAAAACTGAAAGAGAATAAATTTGTAAGTATACGTAAATTCTATATGTTGTATTTATTTCTTGAGTGATAATCTGGCCTACAATTTTCCATTTTTAACTTATATATTTGATTCAGAAGTTCTTTACCTATTATAGAATAAGTACACATTTAGGGTCATTGTTTAAAACATTATAAGCCTGATTAACTAATATGAACTAGAGAGAAGTATTTAGGAATTTACTAGGCCATTTCAGTTTCCCTTGAACTATTAATCTAAACAAACTTATTCTTCTTATTGGAATAAAATGATCATCTGTTTCAAATGTCCCGACATATTTAATTTCAACGTATGCCTAGTTTTTTTTTCATTTCAATTCCTTTTGTTACCTGGGTTCAATAATAGCCAAAGTTCATGATCAAACAGCCATTCTGTCACCTATTTTATCAATGAATCTATCAAAAAAATTACTGCTACATATTTTATAAACAGCTTCAGCTAGTATTTGGAAATGGTATACATATTATATAGATAGCTTCAGCTATTATTTTGAAATGGTATGTTTTCCTTTCAGTGTAATTTTTAGCTTCCTTGCCTTAAAGTAGAATTGGTACTAGTTTCCCTTTGTTACTTCTTGGCGAAAGCCAACATTGCGCTGTGTACTGTGGCCCCGATCTCCACTAAAAAAGGATGTTTGGGGTTTATCTCTGAAGAGAGAGTGTAGTGAGCATGAATTGAAAGTTTTCTAATAAAGCTAACCAAGGCCCTCTTTAACTCAAAAGCACAGGATGAGAGTCCCCTTAAATCATGGGAACATAACCTCCATGACTAGAAGTAACATAGGGAAAGCTTTATTACCGTAAAATTGATTAATAGAACTAAGTAGTTAGCTAATTGTGTGTAAGTAATCATTAACAGAACATTTATTATGATTGTTATTTTTTTATTGTCTAGTGCTATTACCTTGGTGGCTTAGAAGAATCTGCTACAAGTATCCTGAGAGATTTATCAAAACCACTATCTTATTCTCTACCAATTGATAAATTGTGTGAACGACTAGCAACAAAAGTTGGAGGAATATGTGCTCTGCGATATGGTATACAATTTGTTCATAGTGTAATCTTTATTTTGGTTTAACCTTATCTTTTATTTAAACGATATTTTTTTATTAAAATATTAATACCTGTATTTTAACGATTTCTTCCTATAGAATATAAGTTTTCGAAATTTACTGACTGCTCAAAGTTTTACTCATGAGAAATAACTTTGATATGTTAAGAATTGTTTTTTTCTCTTAGGTGTGTTTGCTTGCTTATCTAATTTAAATTTATTCTAATAATTAAGAGACTCCAAATGAGTGTGTCCAACTGTTCTGGCTTACAAAATTCCTGTATAATTCCCAGATTCCCCCCCCCCACCTTCAAAGGTGATATAGGAGGGGGTAGGGTTTAAATTGATGTCATTTTGATGTATCCAGATTTTTTTATTACCTTTAAAAAAGAAAATGAATAATAATTTGTTTATTATTACCAATACTTCCAGATCAACTGGATTGTCGATTTTCTGGAAGCTCGTCCAGAAAAATGAAATTGCACTTTTTTTTATTGTCGCCCGGATTTATACCCAACAAAAACCGTGGTAATAGAGCATGTAGTACGCACTAAAATTACAAAACAATAAATTATCATAAGCAGTAAACCGGAAAAAAGTATGTAGTGTAATGTAGAATCAATTCATTGAGAAAGGTGAAACAAGGTTGAGGTATAACAAATTAAATGCAAAAAAAATCTGGTGTGATTCGCCCAACACACAACTTTCACTTAAGAACTTACTTAGACTAGAAATCGATATTTTTCGATAATATGTAAACGCCATTCCTCAACTTTACACATTTTTCCATATTTATATACGTATATTTGTATATCTTAATAAGTTTTTAAGTATCTGTATAGCAAAATTTGGAAGTTCTCAGCACTTTTCAATTCATTATTGCTTATTTATTTTTTGAAGGGACCTAATTTCATGATTAGTCTAGTTTTTCTTATTGCTTGCTTGTTTATTACTCCAAGTTGCTTTTTGTAAATATATTGTCAAGGTGAATCAAAAGGTGTATTCACGTCTCGTTGTAAAGTTTGTCTCTTATGCCTTTCTGGAAACCGTTAACGATTACTGTTCCTCTATAATCGCTTTATATTGTTTTCAAAAAATTATTATGGATTAAAAGTTTCTAGACTAAAATATAATTAATTATAGATTATATGTTATACCATATTTTTACACACCTTAAATGCTTAAAAAAGGTTAAGCATCACGTATTTACTCTCTTAAGTAAAATAAATTTTTTTATTAATAAGTAAAAGCTTTTATTTTTATGATACGGTTAATAAAATTTTGGCTGTCACATATATATACATCAAATACCCAGTTTGATCAAAATAGTTACAGCCGTTTTTGAGGGGGACACACACATAAATTTAAAAAAAAATCTACTAAATAAAGTGCCCCCTCCGTTTGACCAATTTTGATGAAATTTTTGCTATCACATCGCGGGCACATACATACACTAAATACCCAATTTCAGTTTTGTACGGCTTATAGTTTTTTATCAAGTCTGTTCACACACACACACAGCCCATTTCGCGGGACTTGGTTTTTTGGACTCAGTGGACCCCAAAATGTTTTTTTCCGTTGAAAACCCTTCATTAATCGACAAGATACCCAATTTTTAATAAATGCTGAATTGAAAAAAAGTTTCTTGGTTTTCTTTGGTCCTTGGAAGGTTAAAGGTTCATTGACTTCACCAGCCACTGTTAGTATGAAAATCCAGTTGTCATTCCTGATGCTCTATTTTTTTTTTTTAATTTCATATTATTTTATATATTGATTTCTTATTTTGGTTCTTAAATATATTTTTAGAATTCAAACAAGCAATCATCCATAAAGTACAATTTTCCAAGGAACAGTGAGTGGAACTCAAATGAGCTTGCAAAATTTAGGGGCTATGCTTTGTTTGTATTGAAAATGACCTAAACACTGTTATTATAAATATATTTCTTTTCTAATTTGCCTAGATATTTTTTCATAAAAGTTAATTTTTTTAAATCCGGAAAACATTTTGAAAATGAATTTACAAAGTTTACACCTTTTTCAAATTTGTTACAATTTTTATCATGAAATAAGTCGAATGCTGGTTCTGGTTTCTTGAGGTATCAATTAATACCTTTGAATTGGAGTATGGGTAATACCTCGATCGAATGGCCTTCAATTTTATTATAGGTTATTTTTTCTGCTTATACACAAAATATCTGTGAAATTCATCAGCACTTGTAGAAAGTTACTGTAAATTTTATACTAATTGCTCTCTCTTTTATTTGCAGAAAGAACGATTGATTTAAAAACAGTTGACTTAAAGAAGCTTAAAGTGAGGGACCTGAAGAAAATACTTAGTGATTGGGAGGAAGACTGTGATGGTTGTATTGAAAAAACAGATTTTATTAAGAGGATAGAATCCCTTAAACCGAAATACTTAAAAGACGAATTGTAATAATCTTTCGTAATGACTGAAGTTCTTTCCCGGATATTAATTTATTATTATATTTTGTTTTTTTAAATGGTGTAACAATAATGAAGAGGTTGAGCATTTCTACCTAGTCTGTGGCATCCTTGCTGTCGAAAATGTTTTATAGCTAACAAATTTTCATTTTTTTAAATGTCTAATAAGAAATAGGTTAAGCATAATATCATGGGTACTCCATTATATATCTGATACCTTTTATGTAAGATATTATTTATTCATTAAATAGCTTTGTAATAAAATTGTTTACAATCTTAACAAGAAGTTCCTTTATTTTATCTGTAAACTTGTTAAAATATAAATATTTGTTGTATAAAAAAAAAGTTAATGAATAGTTGTTCTTGATCTCAGATTATAATCGCAATCCCCTCGATTTCAAATCTTCCCTTGCAGCTTTGATTTGCTGAAAAAGAAAACATTCAATGTCAGAATAAAACTTAGTAAATAAAAATTTAATAATTTATTTAAAGTTGGTGCTATTACTTCTTGCAATTCCTTGGCTGCTTCTGGGCAATCGTTGAAGGAATAAACTCTCCATAGAACTACCACCAGAGAGTAGACCTGTGATTTTAATTAACAATACTATTAACTTACATCAAATAGAATGTGAAATTTGGGACCAATCAAATTTACAAGATGATTTTTTCTTCTAAATCAATATTATAGAATACAGATTATATATATATATATATATATATATTTTTTTTTTGGAATTATATAAAATGAAAAAATGTTTCCTCCTTAACACATTCAGCCGGAAGGTCCTTCTTGAAGGACCATTTCTTTAATTGTTTTATATATAAATATATATATATATATATATATATATATATATATATATGTGTGTGTTTTTAAATATCAACTGATATATTTTTTATCGCTGATATACTAAATATTATACTGATATATTAAAAAATATATATCAGCATAATATTTGGATCTATATATGTGCCATCTATTTTGAAAGTGGCCTAAATCCAGTTATACGTAGATTGAGACATTGAAGTTGTTGTGTTACAATCCAATTAAAAGAAACTTACATTTTACTCAACTAAAACTATTGTCGGAAAGCTAAGATAACCTTGTTAAATACTAATTAGTTAAAATTGCCTTCATTACACCTTTCGAACATTATCAATAATAAAATTCACAATTTTAAGTTAGAGACTTGAGCTACTTTCAAAATAAACGGCTTATATAATTCTATACATTTAAAACAATTTTTTAATTTGTAACTATTAAAAATCCAGCAGGATTTTTTAGTAAACAGATGACCATTTTACATCTCTAAATAATAAATATTTGCTCCTTTATGTGAGCCATGGGACCGCATCGATCCACAGTTAAATTTGTAAAAATAAACCTAGAACCTAAAGGACTCCCCATTAAATATCACAAAGTGCTTAACTAATTTCTATAATTCAGTTAGTGGGTTTTCTATAAACAATCAGACAATGTATCACAATAGTCTGCCCCCCTCCTACCTAAAATTGCCCTCTAACAATCCGAATAAAATAAATAGATTATAAGGTGGATATATATTACGAAAAAATAAATTATAATACTATAATAGAAAAAAAATAGATAAGCATAAGCAAAAAAATAAATTTTACATTGACCAAGAGTATACTAAAGAAATAACAAGATGCCTGGGAAAAAAATGCTGTTCCTGGGAAAGCATTTTTAACATGTTAGGACTGTTAATGACTCTTCTATAAAATATTCCTGTCCTTCAAGTTCTATTTGCCAACTACATTCTTGCTGGCCCATTGACTCCTTCTAAGATCTTCATTTCAACCATATTACTATTTCTTACCATGCGATTCTAAGACATGCAGGAACCGTTTGTCCTCTACCCTAGGCATCTAGTATGCAGGTTTTTTGTACTTTTTCTGACTTTGCTGTCTACTTTCCTCAAACAGCTTATCTTTATTCTCAGCAGTTGGCTGGCTTGAGTGCATGGTAATCAGCACTCAGGATACACACACAAATGGCATATTTATTTTCAGTAATGGTAGATTGTGATTATTATTTTTATGCAATTAAAATTTCTCTCTTAAATTTGAAGCATTGTCCAGCTGACTGTACCGGTTTCCTCAATCCACCTAGCTTAGTTCATTTACAACATTTCAGCTGCTTAATTTTTTTTACTCTTTACTTTATCATAGGAATCTGAGTTCTCCACCAATCCTCATGATTTTCACGTCAAAATTTATTTTTATGGTAATTGGTTCTAATATTTCCTATAGTAAGTATGTAGAGGTAAAACTGGAGGTTTCTCCTATAGTCACCAAATATAATAATGTCAGCTCAAACAAGCATGATTTGGTTAGAAAAATGGATTTTTTTTTATAAATATTGACAACCATGGTTTAGGGTATAGGTCTCAAATTCTCAGGTAGTAGGGTCTCATCCTTGACTTAGACCTTCCATCGAGGACTATTATGAACATTTTTTTTTTTTTTACCAACAAGATAAATTTATCAGTTTAAGAATAAATCAGTTCTAACACTAGAATACACTACTTGATATACTTTAGAAAGCACAAAGGAAGGATTATGCTAAAATTAATTTTACCCAGAGTGATAAGGTGGACAATCATTCTGTATGCAGACAACAGAAATCAAAATGCCCACATCAAACAATGAAAAAAAAAAGTGGTACTAGTATCGATAAGCAACTTCTACGCATGGCAAATGTGGTGCAGTTAAGTGAGGCCCAGGCCTTAACCGAAAAGGATCCTTTAGGCATTTATCAATGAAGAGTGAACAGGAGACAAAAGCTGGGATCAAATAAAATTGGGTACTTTTTAACTGAAAAGTAGTAAGCTTACATTACATATTACAGAGTACATAATCTCCTGAAATAGGCCATGCCCAAAAGGAGCAGAGGGATAGTTATAGGAAAAAAAAAAAAAAAAACCATTGATGATTATAGGAACAAGTTCAAAAGCCAGATGATTTGAATAAAAGTATAATAACCCTACAGAAGCTGGGTAAGACCTACTGAAAGAGCAAAATCACTTAGGCATAATGTTAAATAGAGTTCAAAGAGTAGCAGATTATCTTGGTTGTGCTAGCTCAACAGATAAACAAATCCCTTTCTGGAATTATTGCCGATGAAGATAAATCCTTTTCAGTTTTATTATCAAATAATTTTCATTATCATTGTTGGAGGCAAGTGTGGCCATTGATAACATTCACATAATTTCAGGATTCAAATGTGATCTTAAACAGACATAAAAATAGGGAAATTGTACCCCTCGAAGTACTCATTGGATATGAACATTACTATATTAGTTGAAAAATGGTAAAATATTTTCAATTTCAAAATACAAAGCTTACAAAAAAAACTTACTCCAAATAAAAGGACTGAATAGACTGGGAAATATGCAACAACATTGTTCCAGTCATCCGAGATATTAAGATTAATGTACTTAGTTAGAACTAAGACCCAGGTTACAAAATAAACTAGCAAAAAGCACAACCACTCAAGTAATTTAGTCATGTTAACTTATCAAAAATTGTAAGGAGCCAGATAAACTCCACATTTCAAATTCTTAGAAGGTTATCACAAAGAGGAATGTTTACAATATTTCCTAATGTTCGTTCATAGAATATCGATTGATTTTAATGTTGAAGTTGATAGTTTTTAAAACATTTTTCTTAACTTATATTTTTTTAATGGTTGTAAAAGCAATTTATAGAATCAACAACAAAATTGAAGAATCTTACAACGCAATAGCTGTTTTAAGAGTGAATAGTTTATAAATTTCACTTATATTTAACTTGGTAAAATCCATATCTGGACAAGAAGAACTTACCGAAATTTGATAACTAATACTTTATTGGTATTGGTATTTCCGATATGTCGATGACTACAAAATACTAAATGGTATGGTCAATAGCTTGGTCTGTTGGACCACCTTTTTGTATGCAATCCATCCATTGGCAGATCCAGGAGGGGGGGGGCTGTGGGGGATGCAGCCTTTGGAAAATGTTTCGTCATTTAAAGATAGAATTTTACTTTCCTTAAAGTAAGGAAGCAAGTTAAAGAACAAATAATGTGCAGAACAAGTAGAATTTTAGTTGTGGGAAAGGAACATAAAGGTAAAAAAGCTGATTAGCAGATCCAAATGAAGGGCTGTGGGGCTGCAGCCTCCCCCTTAACGATCGGCTGGATCCACCCCTGAATCCATCTCAACAGCTTCGTGGGCATACTCTAAAACGTTCATAATGTTTGTTCATATTCGCGGGCGCAATCGACTATAGGGTGCGCTAGTAGTTTTGCGAAATGTCGGAAGGAACGGGGATAGACATAGCTTATAAGCTGTAGGAAATCAGACAGTATTGGGGGGGGGGGAGATACCGGCTTCGTGAATATCAAGAATGTTTTGCTGTTGAAGAGAGAGATTTAGTTCATATATGCATGCCCACAATTAGCCAAGTTCTTATGGCGCTCAGTAAAAAGAGAAGCCCGGAATGGTTTGGGCCAAAGAGGGTTAACCGATGAACATTACAGGTTAAACTGGTTATTTAAAAAATGCATTAACCGCGGGGTGGGTGATCTGTGTCTCAGAGATGTTGACCAGAGGGGTCTCCCTTTCAGTGTCAACCCTGGTATTTGGTATCGATGTTACGAACCGATTAACGGTTAAACCAGTCAGTTCTGAATATCCCTTAGTCGGAGATATTTAAGCTTATGTCGGTGATGTGGTGTTTGAGGCTGCTCAGCGCCGAGGTCCAGAGTCTAAAAGTGCTTTCAAATTACTTAAATGGCCAAAACGACGTCTGCATTCTTTCACCTAACCCCTTATTTCTTCTTTTTTTCAGTCGGATTACAACTGATATCCTCCCAATAATTGCCATGTTGATGCTATGTCTTGTTAGAAACGGTTAAAACCTCAAGACTGCACAACACAGGTCATGATTCCCTCCCCCACCCAAATTGTTCCACTGACGACCGCTCGACGCTCCGGAGATTGTGTGCATGATCCCTCTTTTTTTTCTATACTTTCCTTCCTTCTCGACATCGAGTAGAAACGTTTTCGTCAAAGAATACGAGTTATCGCTTTTTTGGCTTCCAAATCTATCCCGCACGATTAAGAGAATTTTCCATGCGCGCAATCCTTCACAACTCAGATGAGTGGGAAGAACCCATGTATAAATAAAGAATCGGAAGTCTGTTTCCAGTCGAACACCAAAGATTACAACCGAACATCTGGAAACTTGCCAAAGAGTACAATGATTTGTACTTCGAAAGTTGGAAGAAAAATTATTTAAAAAAAATACACTTTGTTTTAACAACGTGAAAGAAACTTTTATTTATTCATTCCAAAACTTGAACGGAATGTTAAGGTTCAGCTGTTTATAAATCAGAGACGAAAACCTGTAATCCCAATCTCTACATCTTCGAAAGAAATGAGGTGTATGATCAATGACGATAGGAAGTAAGAATTATTTATTAAGGAGATAATAATGATGAAATCCTATTTGTGGAATATCAAATAGTATTTGGGATATTAACATAAAAAATGAAATTCAGACAGAAGAACAACGAATCTACTACTATAACGAATAGCATAAACTTTAGTTTGATAAATTTTATTAATAATATGACAAATACTTTGCAGAAAGTTGCTCGGAATTGATCAGGAAACAAAAATAACATAATATTGTCATATTACATATAAGGGCATGTCATATTTGCCTGATTTTTGTTTTTAGGAAAGAAGGTTTAACGTACTGTAGAAAATCCGGTTGCAATGGATTTTTGGATCTAAAACTCCAATTAGATACCATTTATACTACTAATCGTGATAAAGGTGACCAGATAAGTGGAATAAGACAATATGTTCATTGGACAGTGTTATACTAACCTGTAGGTTCCTGTTCTGTGATTGAAAGGAGGGCTTTAGTGATTGTTAGGCTAACCTGACCAGGCTAATCTGACCTGGAAATGAGATGCCTTTCGTTATTTCCTTTTTGCTGCGAAGTTTTAAAATTTTAACATATGCCCTTCATCCAGACACCTTATCTTTTATTGTATATTATATGAACGCGTATCGAAAACATGTGTTTTAGGTATGAACCCAACTAAATGAAATTTGTACCCATCATTACTATGTTTGTCGTAGCTTCATCTTTACAAGAGGATCATTTTCAGAGTTCTGGAATTCCCTATAAAAAATGTGTGGAAAACCAAAAGGAGTCTATTAACCCAGTCAAGCAATACTACATTCTCCTAAAAATGCCAAGTAAGATACGACGCTTCTCAAACGAAGCACATTTCTTTGTTGGCAAACCTCAAGACAACAATCTTGATGTTGAGGACACAATGAGCATCTATGCCTTATTGAACCAGACTGAAAAGACCACATTAAATGCAATTGATAAGAAATATGTATTATATAAAAAAACTAGCGATATCATTAATTTACCAATAATGTTCCAATCAAAGGAAAATCCAGTTCCAGATAAAGAAGAGTTGTTCATATTTGGGACCCCTATGATTAACTGGATTACTAACTCCCAACTACGAAATAGAAAAAGTACTACAGTCAATGAATTAACATCTGCTCCTATCTTATCAATAAATAATCCTAAAATGAGCAAATCTTTCGATCACGATATAGTTATTGAAAAACCGTTTGTCAGTTGGATTACTAATGGATTGCCGGTAGAATCTAAATATACTACAGCCCAAACTTGAATTGAAATTATCATTAATTAAAATGGAATCTTAATTTAATTATACAAATAATAAATGGATTAAAAGAACAGTGGATCAAGTAATTGAGTGACTTCCAATACACAACAAAATGGCGGCCTTTTGAATAGGTAAAGCTGTATCTCAGGAGCTATTAAGTCAGTTTTGGTCTCAAAATTTATCATAAATAATCTAGTTTAAAAATGTATAGAATAGTTTTTTGCTTCTTAATAGTCAAAACTGAAAACAGTTTTTGGGATGTTATTAGTGATCCAGAGGGGGAGGGAGCTGCCATGGTCGAAAAATTTGTTTTTTCATTTGAGTCTCATTCCATAAAATAACATAGAACAAAACCTACTACCACCATTTGATTTATCTTGAATTCCATCCCCCTTTTTGACAAGGTCACTGACTAAAATATTTTTTTCTCTTTTTATTTGAATCTGTGGATGTCGGGTTTCTCCTGCTAATTTAAATTCAAGTATTTAGAAGATATATTCTTATTTAGTGTTTCTCTTAAAATTTTAGAAATCAAATTTCATTATTAATAAGAAGATAATGAAAAGCACAGAAAGGTTCTTAATGCTCAAGATAAAGAATACTATTCTTTACATTCATCGTAACGAATGCTGCATAAAAATACTGCTTTCATTATATGTTAGATGTAATTTATGTGGCACAATCCTGTTTTTCACTATCACATTTTTCCACCATACCTAACTTGAAGTTTTCGATGAGTAAAAAATACCAATTAAAGTATGAGAGAAATCTATGTTTTATCAAATGACATGGAACAATTCAAGTGTAATGAGATAAAATAACAGTTCCTTCACTCAATTAAATTCAAGGGTGTTAAAGGCCATGAAAAAGATCAAACTTACATGCTGAAATTATCTAGTCCTACTTCCGGAAGATATCAGACATAAATGCAAGTTTTGGCTTGGCCGAAAATTCGGCTCATTATCAGCAGAAACCGAAACCACGGCTGAAACCGAAACTTCAGTTGGTCACTATGGCAGTACAAACATTTGTAGTTAATCAATATTTCTTTCTTTATTATTCAAGTGACTCTTGGACCATATTTGTTTATGGTCATGTATCTAAATTTTCTAGACTTGAATTCTGATAATGTTTTAAGCACTCCAGAACTTACAAGGTCCTGATGATGCAGAAGGAAGAGTTGAAAGGTTGGCACAAGTTATAAAGATTAGACTAAAAATCCTGACAAATTATCATCCAAGTAATGTGGAATAAATTTTGAATAGCAAAGTTCATTAGTTTTAGAGACTACAGTAATACAGACTAGCATAAATGATATTTTGTATGTAAGAGAAGTAATAAACAAAAAAATAAATCTTTTCCACTACAATCCATGAGGGTCTTGGGTTTAGTACTGCAAGGAAGAACGATATCTTTGTCAGCGTTAATGCAAGGAGGTGATTGACCATGATCAGGCTCAGCCGCTAGGTTTTTCCCTTTCAATTTTTCAATTAAAAATACCCACTTTACAGAGGCTGTGTACCCACTATGCATAATTTTAAAAACTTTTAAATTACATAAGTAGAGAAAGTTGCTGGGGGTGCTATCATAAAAGCTTTTACATATGCTTATTTAAATATACCAGATATATACTTTTTGCAATGACATAGGCCTTTACCAGAGCTAAATACAGAAAGGATAAATATGAAATGGAACAAAAACGACATATTAATAAGATTTATTCTTTTTTAAAGATTAAAATAGAATGAAAATGGTATTCATACATTAATTATTAATTTATAAATAATAAAAAACATTTTATAAAAAAAAATTAAACCGACTTCGAAAACTAGGAACCAGTAAAAATAAATGCACTGAAAAGTATGAAATAATTACCTTCTGATTTTTATAAATACGCACCAAAATTGAAAATCGTATGAAAAGCGGTAAAATGCATTAAAACGGATAATTTTATTTTGATTAGTACGAATACATACTAACTGTTAATAAAAATGATAAATTAAAATATTAAATACCATGTTCAATACTTAACAATCTTTTCGGAGGCGGCGCAAAATAGAAAATCTATAGAGAATTATAAGATTTTCCTAATTTTTAGTGTTAACAATTTTAAATTTTGGGCCTCTTCCGAAAAGATTGTTAAGTATTGAACATGGTATTTAATATTTTAATTTAATCTTTTTTATTAACACTTAGTATGTATTCGTACTAATCAAAATAAAATTATCCGTTTTAATGCATTTTTCCGCTTTTCATACGATTTTCAATTTTGGTGCGTATTTATAAAAATCAGAAGGTAATTATTTCATACTTTTCAGTGCATTTATTTTTACTGGTTCCTAGTTTCCGAAGTCGGTTTAATTTTTTTTTTATAAAATGTTTTTTATTTAATTTTTTTAGTGGCGGAAGATAATTTCTAATAGAGGGCGGAACAAATTAGGTACGCTTTTTTTTATACAGATTTTAAGTGCATTTTGAACTGATTTCGGGTTTTCGAAGTCGTTTTTTTTTATTTTTTTATTTGGAAACCCTCTTTAGATACTACAAGTGAGTTTGGTTCATTATTTGGTTGTTTTATCGATGGTGGGAATGACGAGATCTATTCCGTCGGTCCCTCGCGAAATAAAAGTCAGCCCACCCAGGTAGCGCTATACCACGTTCGTCTATCCCGGGTCTTTATATTATAACTAGCTGTATATACCGGTTTCACCCGGAGAATTTCATATTTTAAATCTATAAAGTGAGAATTTTATCGACTCAAACGGTCGATTTCGTAAAAACCAATGTAAAGTTAACCAGTTTAAGTTATGCAATTTTAATATGGACAAGTGTTTGCACCTGGTATAAAAGAACCACTGAGCGAAATTTGGAGAATTTAGGATAAACGGTAGGGATTTTTATAAAGAACAAACAAACAAACAAACAGAATTTCATCTTTATTTATACAGATTATATCAATTTTAATCAACTTTGTATTATAATCATTGGCGGATCCAGGGGGGGGGGGGCTGTGGGGGCTGCAGCCCCTCCCTTTGGAAAAATTTTCGTCATTTAAAGATAGAAATTGACTTTTCTTAATGTATGGGAGCAATTTACATTAAATCCTTAATGTAAAAAAGCAATAAAAAAAATATAGGAGCAAAAACAAATAATGTACAGAACAAGTAGAATTTTAGTTGTGGGAAAGGAACAAAAAGGTAAAAAAGCTGATTAGCAGATCCAAATGAAGGTCTGTGGGGCTGCAGCCCCCCCCCTTTAGGACTGCAGCCCCCCCCCCTTTAGGACTGCAGCCCCCGCTCCTTTACGATCGGCTGGATCCGCCCATGATTATAATAGTCACATTATCAATTTTATGAATATGCATAGAAAATTGAAAATCGTTTGCGGTAGGTGCAGTACACACCTTTCAACACCCTATCTACTTTGATTTTTTGTAAAGAGCAATGTTCCATCGAAAAGACGCATAAAACTTTTTTCCGCAATGACAATCTTCTTCCTTTGCGGAATATTGTCTTCGGTACTTGTTAATTACATACATACATCTGTGTTCCGAGAGGAGGTGTTCAGATTTGCTCGGCTGTAACCTGAATCCGGCAACTTCAAGATGTCGTAGGTATGCCACTGAACAGTTGGAATTTTGGCTGTTTTTCGACGAGTTTTGTTGTTAATATAACACACAACATATACGTTTCTTATTTCGGTATCTGAGAATATGACTGCCTCGAAATGGAAACAATTCTTGACAAATGACTATCTTTAAGATTTTCGTCTCTAGACTCTCTTATCGAGTGCCACCCTAGGGACGTTATCGTAACTTAAAGAAAAAAATTAGACAATTCACCATCATAGATGGAATTGGAGATGGAAGAAAATAATATTAAATTTTTTTAGCGGGACGTATTTATTTCATGACTGGAATAATCAGTCCATATTATGGTCATATCCATAATATTTTTCCTTATTTTCAAACCAAAATTTAAGCTTAGTTAATAGTTATTTGTTATCTCAAAATCAATAATTTGGCACTTACAGCAATTTTCATCTAAACACCTCAATAGTTGCAGAAACATAATTAAAAACCGATAATAGTAATCTGGATAATATAACAAAAGTGTCACTCCAGAGTGAAGAATCCCACAAGATTTTATGATTACATTGTGTATTAATATCCGACAGAGATCGAGTGAATCGGGAAGCTGACAGAGGTGCCTGAATTCTTTGTTAAGGCCTGTAAATCAAATGAAAAAGAGCTTTTCCAGGAAGTATTGAATTCCTTTTTAATGTACATTGCGAGTGGAAGTCGGAAATCAAAATCTAATTTAAAACAATAATGGCTACGATTTTACGAATCTCTTTTAAAAAGGGTTATTAATGCTCGGCCTTTCTTTAAATTCTACGAATTTTGTGGTTTTATGATTATGCTGTCCATCCGTCGTTTAGACATTCATTTAGGATTTTTTACTGTTTTCGGTGTTAAATGTGATTTAATCTTCTTAAATTTATAAAAAAAATCTTTTAAGCAACCCAAAAAAATGTTCTTGAGTTTGGTAACATTTTCCAACTTGGCAAAATTTTCCAGGAACAGGGTCGAAACAACAATAACTCTGCCGGAACCATAGAGAAGTGTTTCATTTTTCAGAAAACGACATCGATATTCCACTGATATTATACATCTTTATTAAAATCTATTGTTGAAAATTTATTTAAGGTTATGTATAAGGTTTGTTCCAACAAGCACTTAAACCACGACAATAACTAACACACTTCACATGTTCTCCCCCACTCTTTTAATTCTGAATTTGATTGGTTTGTTTTCCCAACCGATTCATGGACCATTAAAACATTACTGAGCATGGCTTGAAATCAATCTAATTTAGAATAAAAAAAGCGAGGATAGTACATGATCAGTTTGTTATTTATCAACGTGTTTTAATAGTTTGTTGGAGCATACCTTATAATATATATACTCGTATGCCATATGTTTTTCAAATAAGTAAATATTTTGAGCGATTGAGCGTATATATTTTCATTGAGCGTATTTATTATCAATTATTACAATAATTGAGCGTAAATTATTTTCATGTTATTTCCCAATATCTTCTTGAATAAATTAAGAACCCAAAAAAGGTTTTAATGGGACCTAATTGGGAAAATACTCTACAAGATGCAAAAGGTTTCGTTCCAAATGGTCCACCCATCTCGGAGTAATCGGTGGACATACATAGAAGAAAAAAAAAAAAAAAAAAAGGCACATACGTATCGAATTGAGTAACCTCCTCTTTCGAAGTCGGTTAAAAAATAATGAAACAATATAGAAAAAATGAATAGAAAATTTCAAAAAGTGATGTTATATGTATAATTAAATATGTAGTTGAATAATTCATCCGTAATTCATTGTGGAAAGTTAAAACATTTTTAAGAAAAGTGTGTAAAGCTGTTTTTGACAGTAATATTACTGTCAAAAACAGCTTTACACACTTTTCTTAAAAATGTTTTAACTTTCCACAATGAATTATGAATTACTTACAAAAAGACATATTTACCAAAAGTCTTGTCAATACAGAATAAAAATTGGGTGAGTCGAACTTGTGGAATTGTGTTTGCCTAATGGACTTTGCTATTTATTTGCCTAATTACATCTGTTTTTGGTGTCTCCTAACAAATTTTGAAAACAGATTCTGCCCGTTTCGAGACTCAATTCATCATTTTACATATTAGATTGGATTGTTTCACAGTATCTGCGAAACAATCAGTCAATGTGACTTAGCTGCAGATAGTTTACCTCTTAAATAGGCGAATATCGACAATAAATTAATTTTTTAGGATTGTGAACACTTTTTTAACATACAATCATCTATGGCTTTATAAACTTTCCTCACTTTATTACAATAGAAAGATCTGGCTTTATTGCTAAAAGATATAAACTTTTATTTATTATAACTAAGAACCATTTCCCAGATGGGCTTGGATACTCAAATAATGGCTACCCTCTCTGGTGAGGCACTTTTTTATCATTATTATTTTGTTAACTTAGTTAAAGTTGAAATCTTAATTATACAATGAGGCATTTACAATTGTAAAATGCTAAATTCATTCATTTTCAGCAATAATTTTTTTTTTTTTTATTAAACCACTCACGTGGAATCCTCACACAAGACTGAAAAGAAAAGAAACCGCTTTCAGATTCCGACTAATACAACATTTACTAGACAAACGCTCCAAACTTCCAATTCACTATAAAAGATTAATCTACATCATAATAATAAGACCTATCTGGACTTATGGAGTCGAACTTTGGGTTTCAAGCAAACCATCAATTTCCTACAATCTAAAATCCTTAATGCTCATTATTTTGTCCCAAAGTAAACTCCTTACTCATCCTTGTCTTATATGTCAGACTTGTCCTTTATGTCAGACAATCCTCAGAGGCGTCTGAAAAGAAGATGGACTAGAGATCTACTAAATTAAAACAATTTTTGATTGCTACCAATGGGTAGTTTCTCCACATGCCTTTTCATGTCAATAATTTACTTATAGCATAATTACTTATTGCATTTATATTATACAGTTGTAAATTTCAACAAATAAATTTTTCAAAAAAAGATAATTGAGATTAAGTTTCAAATATTTCTCTTTGGATCTGATAATTTGAATCGTACCATTAAAAAATAACATTAATAACTAATTTTGAGAAATGAAGCATATGTCAAAAATATAAAATCATAATTTTTTGAAAGGCAAAAAATATTACATACATATTTATATATTTTTTTTATTTTTTAACAAAAATAAAATACATGCTAAATGACACAAAGGTATAGAGCCCTAAAATGTTCCTTTCAAATGATTGCTTTTTTATTTTCATTCTATGCACTTTTCATATGTTTAAAACCACAGGTTTGTCGATCATCTTTCCTTTATATTTAGATAGGATAGGATTGACCTCAACTGAAATAAATTCTGAAACCTGAAAAAACAAGATCAAGATCAAGTGAATCTCAATGTGATATGTACTCCTTAACTTATTAGTTATTATAACGCCCGGATTAATGAGCAACAAAAACTATTGAAATATATTACATATTTTTTTATATAACATAAATTAAAGTGTATGAAAATAACCAGAACGACATGCAATTAAAAGTAATTTTTAAAAATATTTTACTTATTTACAATTTACTTTCAATACATTAAATATTTATTTAAAATTATGAACATTTGGTCATCTTGATAATTCATTTTCTTCAAAATTTTTGTAGCATATTTTGAAAAATACTGGGAATAATTATGGCACAAGGACAATGAAATCAATATCAATTGATGGTAATTTAATATGTTCATATTATTATTTCTAATAATTAATTTTAATATGGATATATTAGCCCTCATGATATCCAACCAACGGAACCAGAAGATAATGAATCAGTAATTTAAATAGTGCTTGGAATACCTTTCTGATACTCATTTTAAATATATTTTAATTTTATTACATATGAAAATATTTATATTTATTGGAAAAAATTTGTATTAGAAAACACTGTTTTTTTTTTTTTTTTTTCCTTCAAAAATCAAACAAAAACAAAACATTATTGCTACCTAATTGAAAATTAATTTATTGGACCTTTCTTAATCAAATTTAATAAAATGTCTATTCACTTATAATCAAGATAAATAATTAAAATTTCAAATTTTTCAACAAGATAGGCAGCAATACCAAATAAAATTCTTGATAATAAAATACGGAAGCCATTGTTATGAAGGCTTGTCTAAGAGGATTTTCTGGAGCAAATTTAATTTTTACCACTGATAACTTAAATTAATAATATAACAAAAAATTTTTATTCATAAATCTACATTAAAAATAGAGTAACAGTCACAAGTTAGCAATTGTTAACGAGTTCAGAACTAAATGTGCATTATTATCATATTAAAGCTTATTGAAATTTCTTTTTTCTCAATTATTAAATTACCTGATTCGGGGCTCTTCCTATAAATGTTGCAGGGTCCAAAATATTTTCCAAATTTGCAAGTATAGGTTCAAAGTATGGGTCTGCCTTGATTCTATCTACCAGATCATTATTAGCCCCTAACAGTTTGACTTGGGCTCCCGCTTCTTGAGAAAGGACTCTTATGCGTTCATGGCAAACCTGAAATGAAGAAATGAAAATATATATATGTTAGAAATAAATAATTTAATCAATGATCTGATTGACCCAGCAAGGTAAATGCTAAGAGAATAGCATAAAATCTTATATTATTTAATAATTACCTGAATTTACCTATACGGCAGAATTATGCATGTAATAATGATAGGTAAATTATAACAAACAATTTATTCTAGAGGACTACAGTGATAATGGGGCTTTATCCTGTTAACTATATTAGCTTATTATTCTAGCAAGAGTTGGATGCTCAAAATTTATTTTGCAGGCTTTTCATGAAATAATAGCTAAACTTAAAATATTAGTAGGGGAGAGTGGGGTTGGTTGGCATATAGGGTAGGTTGGCCTTCGGCTTACAGTTTCCATCACAGCTGTTGTGAAGGCTTCAACATCGTACCATGTAACCGGCTTGACCTTGGGAATCTTGTCCTCAGGTTTCAGTCCGATGCAAACAGTGTAGAGAAGAGTTTGCTTCATTGATTGATTTTACAACATGTAAGTAAATTTTTACATTTTCAGTAAATTTGGTTTTAAGGCATGGCAAAACATTTGACTACGATTCTGTATACAAAGCCCCAAACTCCTTTGAAAAACCTAACCTTTCAATTAACCAGTTTCTTGTTTGGTTGTTCTCCCCATGCAGCCATCTTTCATATGATCTCCCCTGTGGGGTTAGTTGGCTCTCTTCAACTGGGGTTTGTTGGCACAGTGGCGAATATGTTGATGTGAACTACAGGGGCAAGACATACCAAGGAATCATGACTGCAATGATGGTACATATGTATTAGTCAGCACAATGGAAAAGAAGCACGAGTTTTGGTCATGGCCAAAAAAGAAAGATGAAATATGGTACCCCGTCGCCGATGTTGTTAAAAGAATTCCGCTACCGAACTGATCTGTGGTGCCAAAAAAACATTCTTTATTGACTTTTGAGGGCTGGTAAGTATTTAGAGAGGAGTTATTGTTCGCCTAAGAATATTTGTCTAACCTAAAGTTTTTGAAGATCTGTGGAATTCGTTTTGTTTTATGAAAAATTTGTTTACATTGTTCTAGCACAATGATGCTTCTAAGCCATTACATTTTTCTAACTTCTGCTGTTTGAAATGTTATATAATTTTGTTCAATTGAAATAAATGCAGCCGTATGGTAAAATGCAGCCATTTGTCATTCTATTTTCTCTTAATAACTGTTAAAAACCGATTCAAAATCATTATACCATTATATCGCAGCTTTTAATAAAAATAATATGTGCCAGGTAGTACTTATTACAAATTTCACGAATGAGGCATCATTTTAAAGCTTTCCTTAACCCCTACACCGGAAAAATATACAAATCTTTCATTTGGCGTTGCACTTCGATTACGAGTTATAATCGCAAAACCGCGGTTCGAGAAAATCAAAATGGTTCTAGAGGCTTATAAATCATATCAATTTTTCCAGGCTTTTAAGGAGAACCTTTTCAGTCATATACATTTTTTCAATTAACCCATTCGTTCGCGAGTTGTAAGCGAAAAACTGCAACTCTACTTCATCAAATTTCACGAATGAGGAATTTTGATGAAGTAGAATTGCAGTAGAATTCTCAACGCCATAACTTCCTTAATACTTCAAATTTTTATGGTTTCCTGAACCCCTATACCGGAAAAATATGCAAATTTCGCCTTCGGTTGCGAGTCATAAGCCGTGATTTTGGCGAGAAAATGGTCCTAGAGTTTTCTAAATGGTGTCAATCTTTTCAGGTTTTCAAGGAGAACATTTTCGGTCATATACACATTTTCCAATTTTCGCCGTCCTTTGCGAGTTACAAACAAAAACATGTGATTTTAGTCAATAGAATCAGCGCACTAGCTTTCCGCGAAACTGATATGTATCCTCAATCTACAATTTACAATTGTCAGTGTAAAACAAACCCACCAACAAACAATCACAGATGACCATATCGTAACTTCAAAAGAGGTCCTGTAAACACGTAAATACTCTGTAAATATATAAATACCTTAAACTTATGTTTCAAAAAATAAATAATCTATAATTTAAACACATCTATTCTTTACTTCATCCCTCACCTATGCCCAATAGGCACTATACGATACTAAATATGCGGTGTGTACTTTAATTAAGTGGGATTTAAGTAGATTAGAGTGCAAATGCTTCGCGCGGGTTAGTTAGTTTGTATTAAACATAAAACAATAATAACAATCCTCCAACAGAATACAGCCTGCGAGTCTGCTCTGATTTATCAAATAATCAGTAAGGTGCCAACAGGGGAAATACTTGTGCCACTTAATCTTAATATTCATAAAGTCACCTGTCTATCTCCTCCTGCCTTAACCATGGCCATAATTATATTTTCAGTAGCCATGAATGGGAGTTCCTCATTAATATGTCTTTCAATGACCTTAGGATAAACGACCAGTCCTTCGACCACATTCATCAATGTAATAAGTAGGGCATCGGCGCATAAAAATGCTTCAGACAAAGTTATTCTCCTGAAAATAGAATAATAATAAGTATTAAACTAAACTTAAACTATCTTATTAAAAAATACGACTCTTTAAGAAGACAAACTGCTATGTTGATTATAAGCTACTTCATAAGTGACCCCCGCAATAGCAACAATGTGTGATGAGAGTTGATCCTAGACATGCTTTGTCGCATGTCATAGTCAGAACTATTAGTTATATGATAGAACTAGTAGACGCAAGGCCTAAGTAAGTTAATACAGTAAACCTTCGATATAGCGAACTGGTAGGGGGTTTGATATTCATAGTTCGAGATTCGTTATAACCGGGGATTCTTTTTTTTTTTTAGCCAAAGGCCGCACTAATTTGATCATATTTAGAAGGAAATTCATTCATTAGAACTAGTTAAATTAAAACGCATGTATGTAATTTATTTTTAGATAAACTACATATTAATTAAACAATGAGATTCATTAATTTACCTGCCAAGTTCACTTGAGAGTTCTTTAGCCTTAGCTTTAATAAGAGGATCTGAGATTGGTATTTGAAATCTCATTTGTTTAAAGCAATTTATCAATTTTTTTCCAAATATTCATGAGCCGCAGAGCGCAGTCGTTTATTTGATAAAATCCTTGGGCTGCGGTTGAATATATTTTATCTTTGTTTTTTATAATGTTTGACAATGTTGATTTTGGAATTCCATATTTTTCTGCGATAGTTTTCTTACTCAGAATTCCCGATTCAATATCCTGGAGAATTTTCAATTTTTCCTCAATAGATAAGGATTTACGTTTGTGAAACACGTTTACCAACGAACTCATTGCGTATTTAAAAAAACAGTATACAGAACACTGATTCGAATAATACAGAGGTCAAAATAGAACTGAGCTAGTTTTGAGAAAAAAGTCAATGGAATCGGAGAGAGAGCAAAAGGAAATCGGATTAGAGAAGAAACTGGAGCTACTTCATCTTCCCGCGCTCATTCTACGTAATACAGTAAAAAAATAAAAAATTAATAAAATTTTTAGTAGTTCGTTATAACAGAATATAATAATTCTCAGGCATCAAATTTAGTTCGTAGTTCGCTCTAACCGAGGGATTTCGCTATAACGAGGGGTTCAGCAGAAATATAATAGTAATTTTGTGGGGATAGTATTATGATTCGCTATATCGAGGTGTTCGTTATATCCGAGTTCGTAATAATGAGGGTTTACTGTATTGTTGAAGTTCCTACAAAATCAAAATTGGCTCCATCCACATCCTCAACATATGCCAAAGTGAGGGAGAAACATTATTATAGTGTGAAATTTTTTTAAACTATTTTTTTACAAAAATGATGAAATCAAAGACAAGTAAAACATGATAACCCAAAAAGAGATAAGGAACACAAATGTCCTTTTAAATAACAAGCAACACAAGTGCTTACATGGCATGCGAGGGGCAAAAATACTGGCCAAGACACAAAAAAAACCTCTTACACACTGGTTTTTTTTATGTTTAGGGTATAGTGCAAACAAAGCTTTAGGTTAAACAAAATGAGTAAGTAGAGGTAAATTGAGGGGGAAATTAGATAATAAATTAGATTTTGAACTCTCTAGAAGGTTTCATGCATGTTGTATGCATTATGAGCAACTTTTTATAAAATATTACTATTTTACTTATTTTAAATATTATTTTACTACTAGTGTATGGACTTGTTAGAACAAACTAACAGTTGGAACAAACTGTTCGAGAACCATCTACACTTGTCTAGAACCTTCCAGACTAAATATAAGGAGCGTTAGTCTTTTCTGCAGTTCAAGTCATATGGTTACATTTGTGTTATTATATTGTTACAAATTAATACTTTTTGTAACAGCGTTAATTATTTGTGTTTTCATTGCTTGTGTGGCATTGTAAATTATTACTTTTGTTTAATAAAAATTTTGTAACCCACATAAGTGTTACAATATGAAATGAATATATTTATAGACACCACAATGGAATAAACTTTAATAATACCTATTGGCACTGTCATCGAGAGTTCTTTCGAACCATTGCACTGCTGCAGTGTTGGCAGCATTGTTATAAAGTGTGATGAGATGTCGCGATAATGCACAACACCTTTCGCTTCTCATAGGATTTCTCTTGTAGGCCATAGCACTGGATCCTATTTGCGATTTTTCAAAAGGTTCTTCGATTTCTTTCATATTTGCCAGTATCCGCAGGTCGGTACACATCTGAATAAATAAAAAATAACCAAAAACTTCAGTAAAATACTATGTTTTGTTTACCTTAGTTTAATTATAACACTTGAATTGAATTACTAAACTGAAAGATAAAAGTTTTGTAATTAAAAAAAATTGAGCCGAGGAATAATTTCAGGTTCTAAAATGGCTAAGGGTTTTTAGGTTCTAAAATGGCTAATTTCAGGTTCTAGGGCTGTTAAAATGATTATTTAAGTTCAATTAAGAAATAAACAAATACAGCTTTCAGGGATTAAGGGATAAATGAGCCTATAATGATTTTATAAATAATAAGCTTCTTGATCGTTCCTCTTTTACTGCAGCGCAATGTGAGGTGCCTTCATCCACAAATCCCGGTCCTATGCCTGCTTAATCCTTTTTTTCCACACCAATCCTCGTTTGTCAAAAGCCTCCCTTAGGCCCTCATCCCAAGTCTTCCTTAGTGTTTCTTTCCTAAATAATTAATAATATGCTCCTTCCTTAATTATGGTCGACAACAATTCTAGATTGATTTGGTTAAATTCGAATATAGACTACTCGTATAACATTCATAATATGACTATTTGAGTTAAAATATAAATTTTTATTTAGATAATTAGATTAGAATTCATTTTTAAAGTGGTCGTATAATTTTGTTTATTAACTGATTCATAGGTATTTTAACATAATGAAACATGTTTATTTCTGTAACTTTTTAGAGCATTCTAGAATTGTCTGGAATGTTTAGAATTTTAATTACGATTTAATATTATTGTATTAATTTCTCTTGGTAGGCCAATCTTTACACAAGGCCATGCGTTTTCGCTTCTTTTTGCACTTCAGGCCACTTAGAAACCAACAAAAACAATCACATTGTCTTCTTCTTTGCAAGCCTCTCAACCAAAGTTAAATTTCAAGCTAAAATCTTCTTGTTTACCATAACATGACAATGCTCTAGCCTGAAACTGGTATACCTTTCCAGTTTAAATTTACAGTCTCACCTGACAGGTATACCCTAATGTGTGAGCCGGGCCCAGTACACTGTGATTAATTAAAAAATTATTAAATATTTTTTTAGATAAAAAATTTAATTATAATGAAATGAAAAGAAATTTGTTTTTGTAACCAGGTGTAACTACATCAAAACTATATTACATAATGTTCCAGAGTGATATTGTCCAATGTCGTCTGAGAATTCAATGTAAACATAAACATTGAAGTTGGACTATATTTGGGAAGTGATACAAACTGATTGTTTCCTTTTAGAAAGATAAGATTTGCAAAGACCATAGGCCTATACAGACAAGGTACTAGATGGTGAAAAACAGGTCTATTCCAGGCACAGTGCATCATATGGCAGGGGAAAAAAAATACAATTATGTAAGAAACATTAAGGTTTACATTATATGTACATAAATAGTTTTGAAATTACTTTATGAGCAGTAGCTCCGAGTCCGCTGAGTGCAGCAACGATTTCAACATCAAGTTTACGCGGATATGTTTGACCGCATACAGAAAATGTGGAATCAAATCCAGCCATTTTAGTAACTAATTTATCTAATTGAATGACTTTAGTCTCATCACCTAAAATAAATTCAAATTTATTAAATATTAATAAAAAAATTTAAATAAAGAAGCATTTATGAAAATAATAATCAACAGACCATCAAAAAGGGTTAGAAATGATGCTTGTGTTCCTGTAGTACCCTTAACTCCACGGAATCTAAGATCAGCTCTAGCCCTTGATAAAGCTCTTTCATCCATAAGGAAATCTTGAATCCACAGGCAAGCGCGTTTGCCTACAGTGGTTAGTTGAGCAGGTCTGCAAAAAGTACACAACAAATAAATACTTTAAAAAAATAACATAATTTATGTTTTACAATAATTATTATTGTATTTTAACTGTAATTACTATGGTTAAAAAAGGTTTGTTTTCCGAAAAAATTTCATTACTGTAAGCTTTAGATGTAATTAAAAAATAATTGCATAAAAAGTATGGCCACTGGCAACATTGAGTTTAGTCTAGAGGTAATGTTAGCGATACAACCATAATTATGGTTTTTACTGTAAAAATTCATATGAAATTTAAACTTACTGTAAATGAGTAAATCCTAATGTAGGAAGGCATTTGTATTGCTCAGCAAAATTAGCTAAACGATTAATGCATGTAGCAAGCTTAGGCATAAGGATATCAAGACCATCACGAATTGTTATTAAATCCTGGAAGAAAACAGAAAATATTATTGAGATTTGAGTGATATTTCAAAAAGTGTAAGAAAAAAAGTTAATTATTAAATATTTAAAGTTGATAATTACAGTATTATCTCCAACGTAGCAAGATGTTGCTCCAAGATGGATGATAGGCGCAGCAGTTTTGCAAGAGCGGGCATATACATGGACATGGGCCATAACATCGTGTCTGGTTAATTTTTCTTCTTCTTCGGCTGCTTTCAGATCGAGATTATTCATATTTTCTTCTAATTCACGAATTTGATCATTTGTTATCTGTAATCCTAATTCCTAAAAAAATAAAAATCAACAAATAAAGGAATAAAATATTACATATGTCAATTAAGAATAAACTTTAAGACATTGTGTCTTGGATAATCAGCAGTGTAGCAAAGAATTTTAGTAAACTTAGGATTATAGCAATTTAATATCATTGTTGATTATTAACGGAAAAAATAAACAAAAAAGATAAATAGATAAATTTGTTTCACTTTCATATAAACAAGATGGCGCTTCTAATTATTTATTGTTGTTAAATATAACAACTCTTGAAACAGGGGAAGGAAAAAATGCCTATTGATTGATGAATCACGAGAATAAAACTCAAAAGTTAGTAACAAATAAATATAATTATGTATTTTTAAAGTATGCCACCAGAACTATAATCGCATTTATCTATAATGATCCGGTATATGTATACTATATGTAAAAATCTTATTTCTGTTGCATCAAAATAGATCTAATACTGGTAATCTCAGTTGGTTAAATCAGGAAAGTGCTGTCTCTTTTTTCACTGAAGGTTCAGATAGATCAGGATAAAAATTAAGGAGACATGTTGCTGGAATACATCAAACATAAGGTGGCATTAAAGAAATCTTAGATTAAAGCGAACAGCAAATGTGTTCACTCAAAGGTATCGTTTTTAATACTAGATCAAATTCAACGTTTGAGGAATCATATTGAAGACTGATTTTCTTCCAGTGAGATCACTCAGAAAAAAGCAATGGTGTGAAGAAAACTTGATTTTTACAAAGCTCAAAAACTAACAAATTATTAAAAGAAAACTGAAATTTTAATGTTACTCCATTTCCTAAAAAATGAAAAAAAAAATTTAGGAAATCAGCCCACACTAAACAATGCCACTGTTCATAAATTGATTATTTTTTCTGTAGATTTCTTTTTTCATGCAAGTATCTTTCTTTAACGTTCTTTTTTTTTTTTTTTCGATTTCTTGTTTGCAAGCTGAATAAGTTAAAATGGCAACTGTCCCAGGTTTTCTATCTTTTCATTTTCCTTGATTATAGGTAACTTGCAATTTAACGCCAGTTGAAACTAGAAAATTTGACGGAATAGTGGATAGTGAGAAAGGGAACAGATCTTGCGTTTTGTTATTGGAACTGGAAAACATGACATGATCTGTCTTGTAGGCGGTTATTGTGTTTCTATTTTTATACAAAGATATTATAAAAATAAAATAGGGAAATAGATTAGGCATACAGCGTATCAACAATGAAGTAAATGATTTAGTAAATGTAAAAGTTAGGTAAAATAAGTCATGGTCAGCTAAAGTGGGGATGTCCCCACTATACCCACCTCATAATGTCCCCACTTTAGCAGACAGGAAGTTTAATGAAAATAAAAACCGTAAAACGGTAATAAATATGGATAGGTTAAAACAAACGGCAACACACATGAATAGAATGACCAGCCCAATGAAATAATAAACGTAGCAATCAAAGACTATGTGGTTGAGTTATACCATTTTGAAGTTAGTACTAAAATGATAGAAAACTCAAAATATATATTTAACTCTCAAATTCTAACAGAACAACTTTTCACTTTAGAACTCCTTGCTAAACTAACAGCACAACCAAAGGAAACAAATATACCATTCAGATGATAAGTAGCACCAAAAGACACCGTGATTAGATCGGTACCCCGCTTTACCCAATCGGGTATTGACCAACTCTCCCCTATATAAGCTAAAGAAAGGCATTGATGACAGACTGGTTTTACGCCTTCATATAAACAACAACCAAACAATATTTTAGTCATTAAAGGTAATTTCAAGTCATAACAATACACAGTTATATGGAACTTATTATTTATTTCTTTAAATTAATAAAACAAGTTTTCCTTATCTTTCATTTTTTTTTTTTTTCCCCATCTGATTGGAAATATATTACTCTTAAGATGCTGGATAAAGAAAATAGCTAGGCCTCACAGTTTAGTTTAATATATAAATAAAAATAACCGTGAACATAGTGAACTCAACTACTTAAATTGTAGAGATAACTGGTAAAATTGATATGCTAAAAAAAAATTATTTTTCACCAATTGATTGATGATAGTTACTTAATGGGATGGGGGAAGAGAATTATTTTAAGTTAATCTGCATCTATGGACATAGATTATACAGTGAATTTTATAATTTGATTTATTTAATCTTTGTCAATTAAGATAAGGTTTTGGCCTAATTTAGATCATTATTAAATTTAAACCTATAATTGTAAATCATTTATATCTATTTTCTATCCAAAATGTTAATGTGTTGTTTTTTAAAATAAATTTTATTACAGTAGAATATTATTGCTTAAAATTGTTATAATGAGAAACATTTTTTATTAGACGAGTAATTGTGAGTTCGAAAGGGGGGCTGCAGCCTTTGGGGTTGCAGCCCCCTTTATAACCGGCTGTACCCACCCATGGAGAAGGGTAATGGAAAAAAAAAAACACTCATTAATCATCCAGGTGTAGATTTGCTGTAGTAGATGACATGCTTAAATATCCTTAAAGCCTATCTGTCAAATATAAAATAATTTATATGAGGGCTTGAAATGAAATGTTAAATTTTTTTTTGATAAATGTATATAGATCAGTTTCTATATGAATTGAGTTTCTAAATATAATTGTGTTCCCATTCGATTGAAAGCAAAACTTCTTCAAATTGTCAATCAGGCTATTCATTCAAGAAACATATCTCTCTTTCATTCAGAGTTATCCAAGACTCTTTATTCTTGATTACAATAATAAATTTTTTTTTTTTTTTTTTTTAACATAAATAGGCTAAAGTTTAAAGGCTTAATCGTTTTAAAGTTTTTTGAAAACATTAAAACACAAACTTTTAAATAAAAATGTCAAGCCCCTTTTTATTATTAATCAATAAAAAATTATATTAATTGGTAATATAGTTTTAAATTTTTAATTGTATTATGTTATAAATAGAAATTCTTTAGCATTTGTAGTATATGTTAGTAAAGTAGTTAAGATAAACAAATTAAAAAAAAAAAAAAATGTGACAGCTAGAAAAATAAGAAATTATTAACATTTTTGGCCACTTACAGAAAAATGCCTGTACTACATGTAAAATGTACCACATTTAATTATAATTACTTTTTTTCTTTATTATTAATCAATAAAAAATTATTAATGATACATTTATGTGAAATTCTTTGGTTATTTGTCATTATCATAATTTCTAATTTGTGACTGCCACTTGAGGAATATAAGTAATAATAGTATATGATGTATATGCTTCGTAACTCATGAGTTACATGAAACTTATCTGGCATTACTTAATAGTATTACATCATAAATTGTATTACTCATTTACAACTTTCATGAGAAAAAAAAAACAATGGTTCTCCTAACTTAAAGTTTGGTCATAGCAAAGAATGTGAAATCAAGGTGTGGCATGATGGGAAAATGAGTAATCTCATAAATTAAACAAACTGATAAGATAGTATTATCTCTATAACAGATTATTGTTTCATTTTTGTGAGGTGAAAAAAACTATTAACATGGATATCCAAACCATTGCAACAATATTTATTAAAGTTTTAAAACTTGTAAGTATAAAATAATGATTGTCATTCAAATTAATCGAAGCAAATCTATAAAAAAACTTTTTATTTTATTTACATTCAAAATAAAGAAATTTTTATCTTTCAGGTAATTAACTTCATTATACTAATGCTCTACCGGTATGGTGGAAAGCAAGGTTTCCTTGGAGTAGGCGGAACATGGAACCTGTATGAAGTGAAAAGCGCAGACGCTGAAATTATTGCATCTGGAGTTTTTGTGGGATTTTTCATCTACACATCAGTTATCCTGATTTCGTACTGTTTTGGAACAACAAAACACAAATATAGTGCAGTTGTAAGTAATGAAGAAATAATAAAAATGAATTATTTATATATATATATATATATATGTTTATTAAATTTTAGTAGGTTATTATATTTTAATAATCATTTATTAATGCTACATGAAAAGAAACAACCTGGTTGACATGGTGGAAGATAAAGGTCATGGTAGTATGGTTGGTTAAAACACCATAACAGTATGTGTGGACCTGGTTTCGATTCCTAGCCATGGGCAATCTTTACTCTTCAAATAAAATTACATAATAAAAATTAAGTCTAAGAAAACAAATTAAGCAAAAATAGTGTGTATTTAAAAAAAAATAAAGTCAATTCTGTCCCCACTTTGCCTTTGTTGCTTTTTACCCTCTTAAATTTGGGCTATTATAAAAAAATAAAATAAAATAAATAAATAAATAGCGTGTAATATTTTACTGTCTAATAAAATATTATTACAAAGCAGTAAAATTAACCTACTAATAGCATGAGTAATACAATTAATTGAACAGTTGTATAATCTGTAAAATAATGTGGAAGAGAATGTTGATGAATTATAAGTTGAAAGTTCAGAATATATTTTTGTTTAAATTGAATAGTGTGGATAAAAAAAAATTGTCTCATTGAATCTAGTAAAGCAAGACCAAGTGAGGATACACTCAGCAAGATTTCCCTTCCTCATTGATTTTCAATCATGGTGACATCCACAAGCATTGATGATGGTAGGATTAGTTTTTCATTCATTTCTTTTTTAGAAAAAAGTCAAGTTTTGCTTAAGAAATACCAAAATTCAAATTTTATGCTTCTTGTACGACAGTTTATTTAATCTTATTGGAAAATTTATGATAGTAACTTTATAATTTTTTTCAATTCTCATTTATTTTATTATGTACTTTGAATTAAAAGAATGTTTGGGTTGTTAATTTTGATGAAGAAACTGATTAAAATATTACTTATTTCAAATATTGTAAATGAAGAATGGTGAAATACTTCTTCCAAATTTCTTTTATTAAAAATTTATAACATATACATTAATTTGCCAACGTTTCGGACTATTCGTCCCTCTTCAGGGCAAATTTCTTCTGCCAAGAACTAGTAATCCTTACACCTATTACAAAATGTGTCTATTAAATAACATAACATATTTGATCAATTCAACAATCCATATATTGAATAGTACCTGACAATTTTTGGTGGCTAGTCTTCATTTACAATATTTAGATCTTCCAGCACATATAGTATATTTAAGATTACATAGTTACTTATTTCATGTTCAATTTTAAATTCTTATTTTATTTTTTTTTAATGCTCAACTGCCTTGATTTCCAATTTATAATATTTAATAATAATGATTTCAATAGTTAGTAATAAACTATTTATTGAAAACATTTATTAATTAATTTATATGCGTGTGTGTGTGTGCGTATATATATATATATTTATTTTGTGTGTGTGTTTTATGATAGGTTTCTTGAGGTTCATTCAATAATAAACAACAATTTAATACACTCAAATTATTATAACTAGGGTAACTGTACCAATAGTTGACAGGTTAAGAAAAAAATATTAGATTATTGACACTGTTTACTAAAATATTGATGTTAGGTTAATCTTAGTTATGAATTTAGTTAGGCCAATCCCTCTAGAAAACTGGGAATACAATATCCTATGGTCTACATTAACGGTTTTTATAAAAAATGATTTCTTTGAACCTTCTAAAATGTGCCAATAGTTGACACATCAAAATGGAAAGGTTTGGAATGTTGACATTTATTGTGTCAATAGTTGACACATTATTTTTTAATTTCCCAAGGAAAATATTAGGTAATAAGGACGCAATAAAAGTTAATCATTTTTATTTATAAACTATTCAAAATTGAAACGAAACATATAAAATTTCCACAATTTAATTACTTTATACACAAAAACATAATAGACAAAAGAAAAAATATTAAACTGAAAAATTAGATCATCCAATTAAGAATAATACAGATACCATATAACAACAATAATTTTAAATTAATCTACCTCATGTGGGAAACTAAAATGGTACCTTTGCTGTCCATTAAAGGTAAAAACTTTGGGCATATGTATCGCGGATATAATGACACATGATGGGACTGTGCAACATGTATCGGTGTTAATAAAACTTGGTATCATCAAATTGCATGGTTGTAAAAGTAAAACCAGAATCTCTAATTTACTGGCAACGTTAGTAACTTGAGCCAGACATTTTTTACGCTTAAATCTCTTATTTGAGAACCCAACTATTATAAATTTTCCTTCATCAACATTTAAACTACCTTGCTCCTCCTCTTGAAGAAATATTAAACCCAGATATTTTTCAAATCAAGCAAATTATTTTAAACTATCAGTTTCATCAGAGTAAAAAACACCAATAGTTGACATCGATGTCAACTATTGAAATTAAGGATTAATTTTTGTTCTAATAGTTGACACCCAAATTTAAGCCCCAAAACATTGTATAAATAAATCGAAAAGGATATCAAATGATTCCCATGAACTTAATGGATATCATAAAAGTAGTTAAAAAATAATTGAACTAATTGAAATTGAAATAAACCAACTAAAAAGCTTATTTAACTTGACTTCCACCTTAATGAAACAGGGAAGCAGAAACCAAGTTTTCAGGCCAATAGAAAATTCGCCATTACAACCTCTCACAAATAAGCTTGGGTTTTCATCACACTAATGTCGATGGCAGCACTGCTAACTAGTATAACTTGGCAAATTACCGCCAAATTTTGAACCAAAATAATCAACCCTGAATCTTATTATTCACACTTTTTGTGCAAAATATCAACTATTGGTACAGTTACCCTAATTATACATTAAAATAATATAATACGTCCTAGTAATAACCTATTTATCCATTTTAATAATCTACACAACAAACAAAATTACCGTCTACCTGTTACAAACTCCACTACCTTTCTATTACTTTACAGTCCCAAAGTTGTTGTACATTAGATATTATAATTTGTTATTCTCTATACATTTATGAGGTTTATGTAGTATTATCCATCAGCAATATTTAAGTACAGTTGCTCCCGCTACATCCGTTGCAATCGGGTCAGGATAAAATTTAACGAATTAAACGAAAAATGAGAAATTGGGGGTAATTTTTTATATGAACATTCTCTTATTGTTTCAACCATATTTAATTCTTTATTAGTAGATATTGGACTAAATACAAAGAAGATATATATTTATATATATATACATAAAAATATTTATGTTAAAATCAATTTTTGTTTAAAGTCCGTGATATAGCTTTGTTTTTGAGGAAGGACTCAAATTAAATCCAATTCAAGGCGGAGTAAATTGGTTAAACATGATTCGCTCGCCTGACTTCCATTTTCAAATTAAGATTTTTTCAAACTCGTCATAAATAATATGATGTGATATTCTTAAATTGATTTGTAATTAGCACAATTTGTTTAAGAAAATTCTAAATTTAACATGGAAATGCTGTATGTAACTGGACTACACATCTAATTAAGTAAAGATTTTTTTAAAAGCCTAATTGAAGATTTCATTAAAAGATCAATTAAGCATATAAATAACCAAGGCAAAATTAGAAATTCAAAAATTGAAATCCAATATTATTCATAATCCGAAATGTTAGCAAATTATCCAGATTTTTTAATTCTTTTTCATTGTACGCCATAATTGACATGTCAAGTAGAATCTGTTCTCTTCAACATGTTGCGTATACTGCAAACAATAGTAAGCTGTACCGCAGCTATTACCATGCTTATTTACCTGGCAGCAGCATATTTACACATTAAAATACATAGAAACTAAAACCATTTTCACATAATAGAGAGAAAAATAAATTATTCATAAAAATTTAATTCAAAAATTAAATAATGAATGCTTGCTGGGTTTTCTTAATTTTGTTTTTTCTTTTTTGATGTAGCAGATTCTGTTTGATTTATTGATTTGAGCAGATTTTGTTTTATATAGCTGATACATGTTACTTTGACAGAGAGGTTGTAATGAGTATTTCTTTTTGTTTCTTAACCCACTTTCAGTCCTGTTATGGCCCTGGGAAGAGGAGCAGTGTGTGAGGGTTCGAATTCATTCTGTGAGTTCCTCACAAAATAAGTTACAATTGTTTGTTCATTTAATTGGGAGATATAAGGCATAAAATTGTAAGGTCATCAATGCCTGTTTAACTAATTGTCTGTGTCTAAATGCCTGAGTTTAACTAATTGATTATTGTGACCAACATCTTATTTAGTTTCCTTTTAATATTTTTATTCCCATCACCCTTTCATTTGTTCACAATATTTTAATAATTTAAAATGATGAAAGATGATGAGTGATATTTATCTACACTATTAATTAAATATTTAATTTAGACTAATATAATTTATCAGTATTATTAATTAGGTATTTATAATATTGAGGGAAATGAAAAATATATATATAATAAACAGATAAAAGAAAATAAATAATTACTCAATATATTTTTCAAAAGGGTTTATTTTATAACTGTGTGAATATAATAACAAGATTTGTAATTCCTTAGCTTCCAATTTCTATTTCATATTTAGTCAATGTTCTATTTCATAGTCAATGTTAAGGGGTACACTACTCCATCATCAGGATTCATCTACAATTATATCCAAACCTATGTATGTTGTCTAATTTTTTTAAATTTTACAATATATAAAATTAACTTATATACGAGATAGATATATTTGCAATAGTTATATCTTGTAAGTGTGTCAATTCTTAACATTATTGTCAGAGACCATAATTCTTGTAATTATATTTAATCAGTTATAAAATAAAAGTAAATAAATTGTCAAATTTTTCTTAATAAGTCTGCTTCCTTTAAGAATTTTACAACTGAGGCAATTTTATCTATATTATCACTAATTTTTATTCATTTTTATCACTAATTTTATCTGATAAATTGTTTGTTAGACCTAATTTGGTTAACCTAGAGGTGTAGAAACAGCACTCTTGAAAAACATGGTTGACAGTCAGAATGCCATCACAATGGTGTTCTGGCTACCTACTTTGGGTTTCTGGCTACCTACTTTGGAGGTGGCTGTTTTAGGATAACATTTTATTACGTACTAGGATGTTTCGAGGTGTTCGACGGTCTCACCGATTTTGTAATTATTTTCAATTTGCTCAGTGGGATCTCATTCCACATGGATTGCCAATTTTGCAACATTTTCTGTTTTAGGGGAAACCTCAATTCTTGGCACCCAAATAAAAAAGACCTTTTTTTTCCCAAATTATTTAGCATCTGCTAAAGCAGATGAATAAGCAGCTGGATGAATAAGTTAAAATTTATCCCTGAGTCTCTCACAAAATAAGTTTTATGATGTCCAGTTCAACAAGTTCAACAGTCACTAGACTAAAAAATGATAAAGTTGTAAACATTTCTTTTGTTTTTTAATTATTATCCAAGCTTTATAAGCTGATTAAAAGAAATAAATAAATAAAAATAAAAAATCTTGAGTATTTGTGAAACTTAATATTATTTTTCTTTAAAAGAAAAACATTTTTTCTCTTCATTATTAATTATTTGTTTAATGTATCCACAAATGGCTTAAAGTGATAGGAATTCAAGATTTTTTTTTTGTCAATGAAACATTCAGATGCATCCTATGTAAATATTTATTCAATTTGCATGAAGAACATATGGTGATTAAAAAAAAAAAAAAAAAAAAAAAAAAAAAAGAAATCAAGAAATTTTTTTTCATAAAATAATTCTTCTGATTGTTTTCAGGATATTATTATGAATGTGAGTGGGACAATATTGTTCACTGCAGTAGGAGGAATAGCATTGCACTACTGGGTCGGCTTCCAAGATGAAAACCATTACGTTGGAATCTCTCAAGAAAAGCAAATAGGACTCGCACTAGGGAGTCTTAGTGTAGTTTGTGCAGCCATCTACCTCCTAGATACAGTTTTATCATGCATACATATTGCGCATAAGCATGCCATAGCTTAATTAATTTGCTAATTCTTTCTACAGCATAAAAAGACAAAAGTCTTAAAAAAGAAATATTATGGTACTTAACAGTTTTGCAAGTAAGGGTTTTGTTGAATTCAGTAATTCAAAATATGTATCAGAAAAGTAAATTTTTCATAAAACAATTAAAATAAAATAATTATTTAATACTTATTATTAAATATTATTATTCTTAGTTTAAATAAAAAGAGAATAATTATTCAGATTTGGTTAAAAAGTAAATAATTAGATAAACAAGGTTTGTTCTAACTAGCTAGTTATTAACAGTTGTCAACTAACCACTGCATATGTCCTTTCCCCCACTCTTTTTATTTTAAGTTTGACTGCTTGGTTTTCCTGTTTAATTCATCGAGCATTGTTTATATGATCGATGATTTGTCTCTTGTCTGAAAACCAACCAATCAAACTTAGAATAAAAGAATGGGAAAAGGACGTGTATGTTATAGTCAATTGACAACTAACTAGTTTGGAACAAACCTACAATAAACCTTGAAAATTTGCGAGTGTAATTTTTGTAAAATAGGGTTAGAAATATAGCTCCAATAATGTTTAAAGTTTATTTATACAATTAATTTAATATTGATTATATTAGTATTATTAATAATTTTTTTTTAAACAAGTTTTCCGTAAGTACATATCGGTATCTTTAGAACATGAAAAAAGTATTGGCGAGATAAAAAGATAAATTTAATTTATCAACAAATAAGAAGTTAAATCAATTTAATATTAGATCATATGTTGTGTATTATAACAAATAAATTATAACTACCATTTGTACTTTTATATCAATAAATTTTTTTTTTTTATTTTCAATGTGTTATTATTATAATGTTTATCGTAGATAAAACTGAATTTATTCCATTCTATAAAATACCAAGAATAGTTGAAGCGGTATGTTCCTATTTCTTTGAAAACAAAACAGGCAAAAAAAAAAAAGGTTAATGTATAATGAAATTCATTGGGAATAAAATCTTTAGCAATAATTTTAATTACAGATAATAGCAATTTGTCTCCTAGTAACATGGTCTTTTAGAGCAACCGAATATACAAAATATAATGATGAAAATGACGAGAAGAATCAAAAAGCTGAAACAATTATCATCTTTATAATTAATGGAGCGTTTACTATTATATTCATGATAGACATAATAAGCCAAATATCAGGAGACCCTATGGATTATACACCGGTAATATCATTAATGAATAGTATAAAAGCTCTCAAGCAGTTTTACAATAATTCTTTAAGTTGAGCCATTATTTTAATTTATAGGGGTTAATTTTTATCCCCTATGCTAAGATAAGAAAAATTATAAAATAACTAAGTCAATAAACAAAATGTTAGGATATGAACTATTAAAAGTGAATATTCAAATAATCTGAAAGAGCACTGCTAGAATCGAGGAGTGTAACTTCAAAACCAGCTTTTTGAAGTTAATTAAAAAAAAAGAAAAAGTGATTGTGTGGGCATAAATATTGTTGGAAATGTCCTGGAGGAAAGGCAGCTCAGAAAGTAGGAGAAGAGTAGATAAAGGGTTTCCAAAAAAGATGAGTGACATTTGAAAGTTAAATAAAAAAACCCAAAATAAACTATTTTTTTAATAATGATAGTTTATTAAGATTGAGAAATAATCAAATAAAAATTATATTTGTTTAACACGTTCACGCCGGCACTGTAATTCATGCTTCTCGCCCATTGGTGGCTGAGCTTAATATTTTTCGCTCTATCGGACGGGAGGTATTCCAGTGAATTATGTAGTATAGATAATCAAACAGTAATAAAGTAAACAATCCAATCCTACCTAATACCCAACAATCGTGGAAAGTTTAGTAATCGACTAAAGTGTCCGATGAGGCAGTCTAATCTAGTCATGCCGGAGTGAACCTGTTAAATAAAGTCTGTTAATCTCATGACACCCAGGGGATCTTATCACTGCAATAAAATACATCTATAAAGAGACAAAAGGTGTTGTGCGGATCAATGGGAGAGAAACAGCTGCATTCCAGATGAATAAAGGAGTCAGGCAAGGAGATAGCCTTAGCCCTCTGTTGTTTCTATGTTTTATGGATGAGGTCTATAAAATATGCAAAAGGAGAACATCGCCAACATTAATCAGAAGATGGAATATGCGTCCTGTCGTAGTTCAGAGCCTTCTCTACACTGATGACATCGTAATTCTAGTAGACTCTAGGGAGAAGTTGCAGAAAGCCCTTAAAGAATGGAAGGAGGTGCTCCAAGGTAAGGGAATGACAATAAATATTGCCAAAAGCGAAGTGCTTGTGATGTCCAGGCATGAGCATGAAGATATGCAACTGTTTTGCGGTGGTGAGGCTCTTGAGGTAATGAACCACTTTCCCTACCTAGGAACCATTATCAGCAGGTCTGGCAAAGTAGATGAAGAAATTAGTAATAGAATTAATAAAGCGAACCAAGTATATTACCAGATCTGCAACAGCATAGTAGGCCATCGAAATGTAGGGAAAACAACAATGCTACACATATACAAGGCAGTATACCTCCCAATGCTCACATATGGTAGTGAAAGCATGGTCAAGCATGCTGGACAGCCATGTCAGCCGGATAACAGGAGCAGAAATGAGGTACCTTCGCAGAGCGGCAGGTACAATGAGAAGGGATCGTCTGCGGAATACTTCCATAAGAGATCAGCTGCAAGTGTCTGAACTAAAAACTGACATCGAAAGAAGGCAGCTCAACTGGTTCGGCCATGTATGCCGCATGGATGAGGAACGGCTACCGAGAAAGGTAATGGAAGCCCGCACGCTGGGCAGAAGGCCCAGAGGCCACCTGAGAATCCAGTATGGAGATTACATTGAGAGGATAGGAGGGAGAAGAGGAAAGACCTTGGCTTTGATGAAGAGGATGTGTCGAGACTGGGAAGAATGGCTCCGTTGGATCGAGGCCCCTCTACGCTGAATGGCACAACAGAGGGAGCAAAAGAAAAAAAAAATCTCATGACATTCTTTTGATCGTATGCAAAGAAATCCAATCACCCAAGGCTTCAGTCAGAGATGGCATTTATACTGTAAATATAACCTTTGCATAATACAGCTTATTTATACAAATCTCTTTTTTAGGAAGGTTACTAAAACAGTACATACAGTTGGTATAAAATGCAAGTTTTATTTAATTAAATTTTATTATAAAAAATCTAATTTGAAAATACAATATATTCCGTAGGAGCTAAAACCAAAAAAAAAAAAAACTATGAGGTAAAACATACTTTGCATTTTAAGTAAGAATAATAACTACAAGTTAAATTGTTTGTTGGCAGCCAACATGTTCATGAATTCCAAAAAAGATATAGTCTATCTGACCCACAATCTGAGTGTTTGTTGGATTGGTACATAATATTACCTTTTTTGCCGAGTTTATTGAGGAAGCAGCTTCCATAAACTAGAGTTCATTCATAACAGGAATGGAAGTAAATTTTCTGCTAAAGTTAAACTTCTTCTTCCGCCGTAGTGCCTTTCAGCGTGGAGGTGTCTCCGTCCATGCATGCCAAGCCTCTCGATCTCGTGCCATAGCCTTCATCGCATTTAGTGGCTTGTTTAGATTTTGGCCAATTCTGGAAATGTGGTCAATCCACTGCCTTCTTGGTCGACCTCTTGATTGTTTCCCTATGGGCACAGCTTCGAAGAATTTTCGGGGATCAGGGTTCTCGTCCATCCGGCAGAGGTGAAAAAACCATCAAAGTTGTCTTTTTTCAAGGGTATCTTTCAGAGGAGCAACTCCGAGATCTTCACTTGTACACTCATTTCTGATACAATCTCTCCTTGTTCAAACAGCCACTCTTTAGAGATACTTCATTTCAGTAGCTGTCAATCAACTAAGGTGTTTCTCTAATGGAGTCAAACTTTCACTTCTGTATAATAGGGTAGGCAGATAGACGGCTTTAAAAATGTATATTTTAACCTTTTTCTTTACTTTTCTTTTACCTATTATGGTGTTACAGAGTTGATAGTAGATACTATTTGCATTTTTTATTCGATTGGAGATTTACTGGTCCAATCTTCCATTCCTGCTTATTACTGTCCCTGGGTAAGTGTAGTCGTCCACCATTTCCATTACTTCCCATTTGCATCGTATTTCGACAACTTCCTGCTCCCTACCTATATGCATTATTTTGCTCTTTCCGACATTAGTTGAAGTTATATATGTATATATGTATACAAAGTTACACTTACTTATAATAAATACAAAGTAAAACTTATATATTTTTATTTTTAAACATTTACATACATGTATTTTGCTTCTATGATAACCCCCGAAGCAGATCCCATACATAAATGTTTAAAATAAAATTTTGAAAAATAAATGTAACAGTTTTATAAGCATATTTAAATACAAAAATATCTTTAAATCAAGTAAAATCTACAGAAAAAGGTTTTTAATAAACGTTTCTTTTATGGGGTTACCATGGAATGGAAATTTTGATGAGTATTGAAACCCCTACTAATTTATTTTTTCCTTTTTTTCTAGATGTTTTTGTTTCTGGTCACAGCAGCTGTATTGTACCTTGGTGGTGCTTTATATTTAATAACTCTAATAGTAGTCAAAATTATTGAATCAAAAATCATAATTATTGTTCACATAGTACTATCTTTTCTAATGACATTAATATGTTTAGTAGATTGTAACTTGTTAATTCAGAGAAAGTTTGGCTATACCTAACTGAAATTTTTGACATTCAATTAAGATGTTTTTAAAATGATGGATCATAAATAAAACAGATTATCTAATTCTTACGTCAATGTTTATATAACACTATTTCATAAAAGGTTGAGGGGTTAGAACACTTATCTTTTATAATCGTCAGAATTATATGAACAACACAAATTTAGGAACTGAAAATGTCAAAAAACAAAAATGATTTGTTACAAGCGTGAATTGAATGATTCACAAAATGGAGCTGTCATTATAATCAAAACCCCTGCTGACAATTAAGAATATTTTTTAACATTAAATATCAAGTGTTCATTGGTATAATTTTTGTTAATTATGTAAATGTATTATGTCATTTTTTTTTTATTTTAATTATAGGTATATTTTTTTAATTATTAAACATTGAAATAGCATTCTAACTAGAAATGTAAGCAAATCTAAAATTTAACTCCTCATTCTAAAAAAAAAGAAAAAGAAAACCATAGCGAAAGATGAATCTAAAACCTATTTAATGGCTGAATCAGAAATGTCATATCTTTTATTGCAAAATATAAAAAAATCTATGTAAAAACTATACTTAAACAAGACAAAAAAAAAAAAAAAATATACTGACAAAAATTTCAAGTTATTCGTAGTCGTAATACAGAGAAATTAGCAGTGGTAGATGTTAGGAAGTAGTAAACAATTAATTAAAATAGTTTTCACACCCCACAATGAAAATTGCAAGCAAATCACAATAAATAGGTAAGCAGAATAAAAAGAAAACTACAATTTTAACAGTAATACAATTTACTAATCAATCAAAGTTATAGACATTCAGAGAAGAGTCATCCCCTATCCCTATTAACTATGCTGTTGTTTTTCATATAATACAAATAATTATGTATACCTCATGGATATATATTATATAAAAAGATATAATTATGTATTTTCACTATTCTATTCTTTCTACACTTGGACCTTAATATGAAGAGAAAACTGCAGTTCCTGAAACTTTATATATTCACGATAAATTTGGAAAAAGAAACTTCCCATTTTGCCTAATGAAAGCATATATTAAAAAGTAAATATTAATAATCTCTAGAGGTATGATAATATTATAAATATTCACCTTATCAAGGATAAGTCATAATTTTTTTGTATGATATACATAATTACATACCCCTCTACTTTAGCAGCTTCCCTTTAAGCTGTGATTACGCTTGAATTTAATTAGTTTTTTACTATTTCTGATTTCATTCCCGTTTAATGTAGTCCCCTCCAAGCTATGATAACCCATACAGAATTAGCAATTTTTAGACTACCTCACCTACCTACCTAGATCATACACATTGAATTTGGAACATGTAACCCGCACCTACCCCTCCATTTTTGGATTTTTCAATTTTTATTGATAATAGCGAGGAACTACCCTTTGAGTTATGATTAAGTTAGAATTTAATTAGTATTTTACTATATTTGATTGATAAATAATTTAGCATTGTTTCCAACAATAAAAAAAAAGGTGGTTTGTGATATATAAAAAGCAATAAACTTTAAAAAGGTACATTTAATGTCATGATAAGAAAACTGGCAGAAATAAGTATATCCTTAATGATACTAGATTCACTAGTAACCAAGACTCTAAAAGATGTAAAAAAATAATAAATTCACAATCAAATAAATAAACAGGTCCAAAGTCAAGGGAAAACCTTTAAAGCAGAGCTTTAGCCTTGTCAATTGATCAACATGAAATTAATAACTTACCTTTTCTGCTTTTGCTAGGTACACCCATAATTGCCTCCAAGTTTTAAATTTTTTTTCATCGCTAAAATTGTATTTCATCTCAAAAGATGAATATCTAGTCGAAAAAGGAGAACGATAGTTATCAGCCATATTTAAATAATATAATAGTAAAATACAGAAACCGGTATTTTAGGCAGAATAGAAGGAATAGTTACAACGGTATTAACTCTTACGCAATAAAATTAAAAACTAGATAACAGAAAACTCTTTTCATTCAAACGTATACCAATGATAGTACTATCACACAGAAAGTTTTATCTTCAAATTCAAAATAAATATGTTTTTTAATCAGTGCCTTTCAAATAGAGAATTCTACCACATATTTATACAAGATTATTTTCTAATTTATTTGTGACGAATATATTGGTACTAAAATATTCAGAATGCTTTTATAAACCATTTAACATTATTTTATGGCTTTCAGATATTGTTTTTTTTAAGTTTTTGGAAAAATCCAAGAAAAATGGGAGTTTATTGAGTACAATCCACTCTCAAGAAACCGCCATCGTTCATTCCGTCTGTGGAACTCCTAGTGGCGTTGTTGATGTAAGGTTAATTTTTCGAAGTATTTAAGATTTTTTTCTGTTTTATTGTGGAAGCTTTAAACTTTAATTTAGTTTTAATAGTTTTCTAAAATTTATGTAATAATTTTTCTTAAGTACAAACTAATGAGTTATTCATGTATTTTTGTTACATCAGTCCACGTGGGTGATTTGATTTATTTGGTGTTTAATAATTTACTTTTACTTCTATCAATTGCATTTATGTCATTGCGCTTTACACTGATATAAACTGGAGCAATTGTTTGAATTTTATTTAATTTAGCAAATAATAATTACTTTATTTATTGACTAGTTAGATTTATTTATTAATGACTACTTAAATTTACTTATTGGCTGTTTAAAGTCTTATGATCAGATTTTCAGAAATTTGTAGGGAAATCAAATATTCAGGAAATAATCAAGGAAAGAAAGAAGTTCAATGGGAATATGGCATTTATACATTTCAATAGTTAACTGATTTGTTAAATATGGTCTCTAAGATTTCCTAGGTCTTTATTGTCTTTAAATTTTTTAATAGGTAATCTGCCATAGTGTAAATTATTTAATTTCACACCTGGACCATACTCTTCACGAGTTTCCTATTCTATGTTAAGTGTGATCATGAAATTTTTATATCTATCCTCAGTTGGCTCCTGTTAATAGTCACATTCTTCATCCTTGGTATTTTAAGTGACTTAAGCTGAAATGGCAACTTGAAAATTAGTAATATTATTTTTCCTAATGTCAAGCTCACTAATAGTTGATTCTTTAAAGCCCCCATTGAAGGCTCAGTTTTAAAAGTTCATAGGAAAGTTCTGTAAATTCTCTAAGATCAATACAGAAAGAACAGACCCAATTGCCTAAGTAGTGATCAATTTACAAATCTGGAAAGATATCAGGTTGTGGCAATTAATATTGTAGGATGGATCAACAATTATTTTTCTCTATGCCCTCTTGCCTAGACTTTCTGTCAGCTTATTTAACTCAGGGATCGTGGTAGTTATTAAGGATTTTATTTCACCATCTGACCATTCATCATCCTATATGTTTTAAGTTATCTATTCAAGCGCAGCCTTTTTTAAGTTTTCAATTCTTTCTTGAATGCTTATATAAGATTGTGTTATTTTAGTTTTAATTAGTTGTTATATGGTTAGGTGTTAAGTAAAAACATTTTCAGTCTTATTTTACTGTTTCAGATTACCCATTGTGTAAACGTAATTGTTAACGATGTCGGGAGGCAAAGATATCTTAAGTTTGAAGGAAGAGGATGTCACTAAAATGTTGAGTGCTACCACTCACATTGGAAGTGAAAATGTTGACTTCCAAATGGAACAATATGTTTACAAAAGGAGACCTGATGGTAATATGGCTTTCTTAATAATTACTTACAAGCTTAATATTTGAGATTAATTAAGGAGCTTGCTTTTTAAAACCTAATTTTCCAAAAGGTGAAATAGATAGAATAATAGTTCCCAACTTTATAGCCTTATGATCGAAAGTAACGAGTTGGACCAGGCGATTGAATTATCGGTTTACAAAAATTAATTTTAAATATTTGTTATTTTCTTTTTAGTATTAAATTTTTTAAAGTTACTTAAAGTTATTCAAGTAAATACTTGACCAAGTTAGATACTTCAGCCTATCATCGCCAACCCTTATTTTTCCATGCTTTAGCCAACCACACGCTTATAGAGTTATAAAGATTTAATATTGATGATTTTATCGAGAGAACATGCTAATTATATTTGCTTGTTGAATTAATTTTTGTTTTAGGGCAAAAATACAATTTAATTTCACCAAGCAAGAAATATTTATTTTACTAATTGCAATGACTTTTAGTTTAAAAACAAATTATTTTTTTATTTTATTCTTGTTCTACTTTTGATTTTGACTAAATCACAAAAATTAATTGTATTAAACCTAGAACATTAAATGGCTAAACTAATTTTTGATTTAAAATGAGACATGCGTCTAGGACTATAAAAATATATTACTACTCTGTGACCGAATAGAGACTAACGTATTTCTTCTTTATCAGCTGCAGGGTAAGGCCCGGTGCACACGGACGTCACTTTTCTGCGATGCGGACTATAAGCCAGGTCAGGGGTACCTGGAGTACAATGGACTGGATTTACCATTATACTCCAGGTACCCCTGACCTGGCTTATAGTCCGCATTGCAGAAAAGTGTCGTCCGTGTGCATCGGGCCTAAAGTGGGTATAGGATATCAAGGAGGGTTAATGGTAGGAACCCTCCCCCCCTTTTAGCTCTGGGCAATGCAGGGTTAAGTGCAGGATTAATCTTTTTTTAAATGCAGGATTAATCTTTGAATGTCCTGATTTTGATTAATAGGGAACTTTATTGATTTCCTTATAATTTTTGGTCTGTTAACAACTTTATTAAACAAAATATTACCTGACCCAATTGGAGCAAGGCTTAACTAAATGAAGTTTTCAACAATTACTTAGAGAATTATAGAATCAGACGACTTGAAGTATTATGCTTTCATTGCTGAAGTATCACAAGTAAAAACTTTTATTTAATAATAAAAAATATATTTTATAGAGCAAATAAATACAAAAATAAGAAATTAATGTGGAAAAATGTGTGACTTTGAGAAGTTTCAATTAACAAAACACATCAATTTCTAATAACTAAGTAAGTTGCGCGCGCGCATGCACCAGATTTTTAAACTAGCGTAGGCGACATTAATTAGGTTTCAATTTATTTTGGCTTCAGCAGCTGTGACATAGCCTGTATAGGGCCCTGGAAAGTTGGAAATATTTTTCCTTAAAAAAAATATATGCAAAAGATTATCTCATATATTAACTTATGTGTGAATATTAAGCTGTATTAGTTAAAACTCAAGTATTTGTAAACTATTAAAGAAAGATTATTACTATATCTATAATTGTATTTATAAATAGCTGTAATTTAGCTTATAGTTCAGCATGTAATATACATCTTATAAATATAATATAAGCCATAATTTCTAATATGTAATATAATACAAGCTTATTTTAGATAATGATAATATTTACACAGGTATTCATATCATTAATTTGAGACACACCTGGGAGAAACTCCTGCTTGCGGCCCGTGCTATTGCTGCGATTGAGCCACACAGCGAGGTTTTCGTTATATCATCTAAGGCATACGGACAGAGAGCTGTCCTCAAGTTTGCAACACATACTGGAGCTACACCTATTGCCGGTCGTTTCACCCCTGGTGCCTTCACTAACCAGATCCAGGTTAATTTTTCTGTTTAATACTTTCATCTGAACCATTATTCTCTTCATAATACAACTTATAATGTTATGTATGTTTATTTTATTAGACTGCTTTCCGTGAACCTCGCCTTCTGGTTGTAACAGATCCTCACAATGATCATCAGCCTATCACAGAAGCATCGTATGTAAACATCCCTGTGATTGCATTTTGCAATACTGATTCACCTCTACGTTATGTCGACATTGCCATTCCCTGCAATAACAAGGTTTGGTTTTATGTAATCAATTGATTTTATGTTATTAATGTTTAGTTATGTTGTTTCTACATTATTGTTATACTTTTTCAGTCTGTTCATTCCATTGGTTTAATGTGGTGGCTTCTGGCTCGAGAAGTTACCAGGTTCAGAGGACGGGAAACACCATGGAACGTTGTCGTTGATTTGTTCTTCTACAGAGATCCTGATGAGGTAATTATTATTATCAAATATTGCTTTTCTCTGCAAAATTAATTTTATGTGTTCAATTTTTAAATCTATATTATTTCTAAAAGGTCTCTTTGTTGTTGGTATGCCATAACGTTTTTACTATATTATATTAGATGATAGAGGCATCATTTTAAAGATTTCCTTCCTCTCCAGATGGTAGAAGAGCTATGAATGAAAAAAAAAAAAATACTTTGTAATTAATAGAGTAAATACCTCTAATACTATCAATTTTTCGTTGATCGTGTAAGTGCAGTAGTGAAAGCTCTCTCTCTACAAATTGAATAACAAAAAAAAAATCTTGAAAATCAAATGTTTCTTTTTAAAAACAGCAGCCTCACCATTAACCATAAAGTATATGCCTGCTGAAATATCTTTCAAATTTCCAAAACCAAAAACTCCCCAAACATTCCCTGAATAGTTTGAAAAAAGAATCATGAAAATTGGGCTATTAGTTACGAAGTTACAGCCTTTATAGTTAACATAGCAAAATAAAATTATTTTCTTTATACTTTGATGTGTTTACTAGTCTCTATTTAAGGATTTAAGGTGATTGATTAAGACGGGATACAAATTATTTGCATGGGTCAAATAGTTATAAATATCTCTTCTCTGCAAACAATTGAGGACAACATTCTAATATCATAGTTCTTTAGTTTATTTTTCCCTTGCCACTTTAATTAACGGTTGAATTAATTAAATTGTTCTTTAATTTTCTACCCACTTGTTTCATGGATACATTCATTCATCTTTTTATTGTACCATTAAGTTAAAATTAAGGTGTTTAAAAAGTGGTCTTAATATTGCAAAATATTCTGCTGGCACTGCACCCCAGTGGTCCTTGGCCTGCCTCAAAATCACTTTGTCAAGGTTTTACGTGTTTTAAAATCATATGCATAAGCGAATCTAATTATTTTAAAATGTATTCCTGCTCTTTGATTTTCTGTTGTATTATTTCTAAACAATGTTGTTATAATGTATGAACCATTTTAACCCTTTAACTGCTGGTGACTGACATATAGGCCAGCCACGCGCTGGTCCCCGTGTGCTGTAGGCTAATATATCAGCCGGCACGGCGCTGGTTTCCGGGTGCTGTTGGCTGACATATTAGCCACCCTTTTTCCGCGGGGTAACTAGTGCTTTCTTTCGACGTTTTTTGGAATCTATAATGTTTACCCATGCCGCTTGATGGCATTTGATTATTCTTTTCCTTACTAACCGGCCCTTGATGCACGGTTGCTTCTGTGAATAACATAACTTAAATTCACACCTGCGTATTTCTAATATCCAGTTCATTTGCATCTCCTCTGGCCTTAACTTGTGTAGTGAAATTGTGAGTTGTGATGGCTAAAAGATTAAATACTGAGGAAGATGTGTTGTCTCGTGCTTTGAGATTTACCACACAAAAGAAAAATTTTAAATGATAAAAGGTATTAAAAGAAAGGAAAAAAAAGGTTTTAACTACACCAGTGCCGGTCCACAGTCCGAATCGAAAAGTGAGGATAGAAAAGTTTTTTTTAGAATTAATTAAGCTCACAAAAGATGTAAGATGCGAGAGCTTGAATGCAGTAAAAGTCTCTGCACAGCAAGACCGCTCGGTGTGCCTACTAACGCGCACCGGCGGACCATCTCATGCCCCGCTACCTCCGCAGTTAAAGGGTTAATAAATCTTATGGAATACTAAATTTGACCATGTAATTAGGAGATATAAAATTTGTAATTTGTTTTAGGCTGAAAAGGAAGAAGCTGCCACCAAGGAACCAGTGGCTGCTCCTAAACCAATTGAAAGCACTGAGTACGCTCCAGTCTCCGAAAGTTGGGCTGAAGAACCCAGGGAGCCAAAACCATGGACCGAAGATGGCCCTACTCCTGGTGCCGTTGCTGGTGCAGTGATAACTGAAGACTGGGCTGTTCAGGTAATAAAAAGAATTCTTTTGTTAGATTATTTACAAATAATTTTTTTTCCCCCAAAGAACAATAAACAGTGTTGTTTATCAATTCTCTTTTTCTTCAATTTTGAAATGTAAACTTTTTACTAGAAATCTTAGGAACCCACATCTTTTGTGACATTTATAATTTTCTGGACATTTCTATTTTCACTTAGAGCCAGGGCAAAAAGACCGAGGAATATTTTAATTGATGAATTTTTTTCTGTAAATTGGAAACTCCTCAATTAAAACACTGGCATAAACAAAGAATTACCGTATAATGGGGTGACTTTGTGACAAGCCTATTTTTCTACAGTTTTTGAATTTCCCTCTTTAAAAAGAATCAGGTTTGGCAATTCAGTATACTTGTCAGTTGGTCAGTAATGTGCTGCAATCTACTGGCCACATATAACTTCTTTCATTTCATTTACCATTATGCTTTATTTCAAGGTTTCAACAAAATGAAAACAATCAAACATATATGAAATAAAGTACCATGATCAATGGAATGAAAGAAGTTATATGTGGCCAGTAGGTTGCAGCACATTACTGACAACCTGACAAGTACACTGAATTGCCTAACCTGATTCTTTTTAAGGAGGGAAATTCAAAAACTAGAAAAATAGGCTTGTATCAAAGTCACCCCATTAGTCATAATGTCACCTCATTTTACGGTATTAGTTTATCAGAAGAATATATGATGCTCAGAACACTCATGGAAATGGTTGTTACAGATTAACGCAGATATTGTAGCCATACCTTAAAATCGTGATATAGTTACATATTTAAAAGCAGGTAGGCTGCAATGGACAGTTTATTTAGGTTTAATGACCTTGAAGAGGATGCAGGTGAGAATGCTTGACATGGCTATCCTAGAGAAATGGAGGAAGATGATGAGAATGCTAGACACAGCTGTCCTAGAGACAAAAAGGAAAGATCAAGGAGTTAAGTGAAGATGCTGCTGAGCTGAGTCAAAAACTGGAAGAACTCTTCCTGTGTCCGTGACAGATGTGTGCCAAAGGCCAAGGATCCCAAAAGCGACCTTTAGAGCCCCCGATATTAAATAAGTTTAATATCAATGCTGGCTTGTTAGTGAGTGATCAGGGAAGACCAGATTGTCTTGTAAAAAATCAAAGAACTTTTCGTAGAAACTTAAAAAAATTTAAACAAAAGCATTATGAACCTGATAGGCAGCAATCCATCAATTCACTGAATTATGCACTAAACTTTGTAGGGGAAAGTTAGTATAGTTAAGAAGTATATTTTAAACTCAAAATCCTTACATTGTAAAAAGATCCTACCGGTGAGGAATTTAAAAAAAATGGTAGGTGAGCTGGTTACAGAAGAAGATTAAATACTTCAAGATGGAGGCTTCATTTACATCCTTTTGATAAATATTAAGGACTGAAGGATTTGGCAGGCTACTTGAAATTGTGGTTAATGAAATATCATCTAAGATAAAGTTTTGCAAGTCAAGTTAGTTTTATGGAATAACTCTGGATATGATCAAGAATGGAGAAGAGGAACTCATCAAGACTATAGACATTCTTTAAAAAAGTATAGTCTGAAAAGAAAGAATAGTAATATAATCTAATGCAAATTTCTACAAAAGGAAGCCAGAGTGAACATAATAATTCTCACCCCATGTGTTTGTCTTCTGTAGTATATAAAGTTGATACAAGAATCCAGGGGCAGAGACTGAGTAATGAAAGTTGAAGATCTAGAGGGCAAACAAGCAGCATTTAGACTTTAGTGGCAAACCCAAGATCACTTATCTCACCACAATTGGTTGTGGATAAGGCCTAGGACAGAGGGAAGAATATTTACTTCTTGGTCCTTCCGGAAGTGGAAAAAGAGGAAATACGGACCTCGGAAAGGAACAGTTCAATCTATTGGAATGAAATCGCAGTCATTCTCATTTATGAAAAGAGTGGAGCCGGGCCACATCTTTTCGTGGCATTTATGGATGATACTGTCAAATTATATTAGAGTAAAACACTTAAAGCAGGTGTGGGGTATCGAATATTGTTCCTAATATTAAGTGAATAGCAGATTCCCAGGAGAACCTCTAAAAACTGTTGTGGAGTGGAGAGAACTTCAGAAAAAGCATGGAAATAAATACTGCCAAGAGTAAATAGCTGCAGTTAAGAAGGATAATAGAAGAGGGAGGTAGTTGCATATTACCTGCAATGGAGATTTCCTAGATACCTATCTACCTTAGAACTCTGTTGAGCAGGAAATTGCAAATCCAGTGAGCATAGCTACTGGTATATTTTCAAAATAACAGTATCATTGTTGGCAAAACAGAAGTAACCCGAGACACACTTGGTTATTGTTAATAAAACTCTTGTTTGGAGCACAGAATACTGGACTGGACTGTCCATGCTAAGCATATAAGAAGACTCACCATTGCTGAAGCGAGTGAGTGGAAGAACAAGAAGGGATTGGGTATGAAATGTAACAAGCCGATAAGATCTTCTTTATTATCCATCCATGAATGTTTTTGTAATTACCTGTTATGGAAGCTGACATGACTTATGTTATGGCTTCAGCTGTATTAAGGTTATTTTTTCCCAGTCAGAATTTTAATAAAGGTAGATAGATAATAAGCTTCCTAGGGGTTACGTGTTCTAAACTTAGTTCTGAGAGTTTTAATCATTAAGTTTTTGACAGTAAGAAAATAATAATGCTAGGTATTTATTTTCATCTTTTCTTTATGTAATTTTATACTTATTTTCATTCATTCATCACTGTTATAGATAGCCACTAATTATTGATGTAATCTAGACTGAAGTATGTATTGAAATGAAGTTCTTTCATGACAAATTAATTGAAAGTTCTTATTCACTAGCATGTTTATATGTAGTGGATCAAATAATTAACCATTTATTACAAAAATTGTAATAGTACAATGCAGGATGAATCTAATGGCTCTGAATAAAAGCTATAAAATTAGTTTTTGTTTCTTAATTTTTTTTCCAGTTTATTTATCTGTTTACCAAATCATTAACTGCTTAATATTTTATTTGCTGAATTTTTTTGTTTTAGGCTGATGCGGGCGCGACTGCTGCAGCAACTGACTGGGGTTCAGCTACTGGAGCTACCACCTGGACATAATATTTGTAATGGTTGTTCCATTTGAATAAACTTTTTATGGAAATTGTTGATTTATTTATTACAATGCATTAAATTATCATCAAATCTCTAAGGCCGACATTTTTCTTACCACGTAATTGATTTATGATGGATTATTTTTTTTTATATATAGCATATTTTCTAATCATAGGCTTTATCAGGGGAAAGTTAAGATGTGGCTGCTGATTTTTTTTTTTTTTTTTTCTGAACTGATGTCTCCTTGCTGGAGATTAACCAAATAATAACCACCTGTTTTCTGCCTTTCATATTAAAAATGTATAAAATATATATAAGTAGGTATAGGTGGCACTTCCCTTAAGTAAAATTTCCAATAAATCTATTCTAGTTAGTATAACTACCATTTCTAATTCCACTACTAGTACTTCTAACTCGCTGTCAAAAAAGAATCATCTGAACAGATTTCCTTGAAATTTTGATCTTAATTTAAATAAATGGAAGCTAAAGGGTGTGGAATGTTCATATTTCTTATTTATGCTCATTGTTCTAGTCCATAGATTCATAAAGGTAAAATTAATATTTTGTATATTGCTGGTTTTAGTGTGGAACAGGCAACCCTAAACCAATCTATTTGGTTTTTAATAGGTTTCCTTTCATTTAGCCAATCTTCAAGGATATGTGTTCTTCATTTACAGTCAAAATAGTACTTGCAGTCCCTCCGGTTACCAGTTGTAAAAAAAAAAATAAAAAATGAATAAAGACAAGGTAGGAAAGAATAGAGAAACATGTGAAGGCCTGTTAACACAGTTAAATTTTGAAGTGAAGTTTAGAACTAAACATTGCCCTTTGTTTTTGACCATCAGGGGCGATTGTTATGGACCAAATAGTCCTGTTCAACACAACAGAAGCTGACAAGACTAGGATTTCTGATCGATCTAGGGATGGATATTAACAGTTTAATATGCGAGGTTTTAAAAAGTTTATCCCATGATAAAAGAAAAAAATATTATCCTTGTAAACAGGCCATAATAAAAGACAATATACAATTTTTATAAACTTGTCTATATTTTTTACTGATGGATAGAATATATAGTTTTGATATGTACATTTTAGTCTATTAGTATAATATTTATAATCTTTGTTTGTGTTTACAAGAAATATTTAAACCAAATAATTCTTTCTCCTGTTATTGGAAGAAGTCAGTTTCATTCCCCATTTATCAAAGAGTTCAAACATGAAACCATTTGTCCATCCGAAACCACTTTGTGCTTCATATTCACCACCACCTCCAGTCCTTCCTAGTGCTAGCGCATCATACTAAAACAAGTACAATACAATAGAATAATGAAGAATAACTAAATAAGTAATGCAGTAATGTATAGGAAGTATCTACAATTGAGAGCATTAGTGCAAAATAAAGTCTTAAGGTTTCTTAAGAATAAAATAACAGCAGGTTCACAGGAGGTAGTGAACAGGGCGAGAACAGGACCAGTAATGCGCATGTCACACACTTGCTTTCTCCCAGTAGGAGCTCACGACCTTGATCTAGTTCACTCTTCACTCGGTATTTGTGTTCAAATGCTCAAATGCTTCTCTCTCGCTTGTTCTCGTTATGGCAGAATATGAAGCCGCAAGAGTTGAGGATTCCGTTGAAAAAAGTTCAAAACAAGAAGAGAAAAGTGTGGGTTCGAGACTGGGTAAAGAGGCGGAATTCACTCGGCGCCAGCAACAGTATTTTCAGAGAATTATCGCTAGAAGATCCGAACAGCTACAGGAACTTTTTTAGGATAGAACCAAACCTGTTTTGGTTTTTGCTCAATAAAGTGAAACCAGCAATTCAAAAGCAAGAAACGAATATGAGAACACCGATTCCAGCAGAATCAAAACTTCAAGTAACTTTAAGATTCTTAGCTACTGGCGATTCATTTGCCAGTCTACAATATTATGGGCCGGGTATCTGAGGCCCCAGAAAGCGCCCCTATTCGGTTGAGGCAGTTTAGAGTCAGAGCTACCCTATTTCTCAAGCACTCCAGCGACGATATACGACTGAAGCGGGCGTGCTCACTCCAACTAAATGGAGATTTCAAGGGAGAGGGTGGGGGATGGAGTTTGTACAGTGAGTTATGTGTTGGTCGACTATGGTAGATGGAGGTCAGTATGTAACGTTTGTCACATACCAGGTGCTTTGGTAATGATTCGTAACAAATTTTATTGAAATAAGTCAATAAATAACATTAAATGCTTATTAGACGTAATTAGCTAGGAAAAAAAAATATCGTAATTAGTTAATGAAAATTTACGTGTGCGAGAGCTAACTATAGGCGGGCGCAAGCGACGGTGCTGCTTCTATACAGGAACTAGAGAAACGGGGATAGAAGCCGGGCCATTACCTGGGATTCATAGGGTTTTTTTTGGCGTTTTTAATTTATTTTTCCATAATTAAAACCCAATTGAGCAAAAAATGATTTGAAAAATTTCTAATAGGTATTTCTTGGTCCCTCAGTGTTCAATTAGAAAATTAAAAGACGTGTCATTCCATTTATTTCCAAAAAATAAAAAGCTTCCTATAGAGTGGATTGTAAAATTAAGAATAGATAAGCATCTTTCGAAACATATGACGATATTTAGTCTTCATTTAAAAGAAAGTGACTATATTTATCCAGTTAAATATTAGTATTTGACATTTTATTAGTCCAAAATTTCATAGATTTGTTTTTCTTTTTTAATTTTCCCCATTTTTGTATTACATCCGTTATGCTTAATTGTTCCAAGTTTTCAATGCGATGCCTGGAAGTTTCGACAAATAAATAAATATGACAAAGAAACTAAGCTATCATGAAAATGACAGCTGTCATAACAATGAATTGGTAATTAATGTTATTACTAACCGAAAAACGTAAAGTTACAATGATGTGTTTGCATTTAACAGAACTATTAGCTATACACGAAATTTGCTTATTATTATTAATAAATTTGATTTGTAATTTGATTAATAAATCACATCAACTTTGTCTATCCCCGTTCCTTCCGACATTTTGCAAAACTACTAGCGCACCCTATAGTCGATTGCGCCCGCGAGTTGGCGACAGTGTTGGTTCCTGATGGGATCGGAGAAACTCGTCCCCCCTCCCTAATCTATAGTCTTATCTAGTAAAGATTTTTGGACTTATTAGGTACCTAAGCGAGAGGCAACCAGTCACAATAACCCTAACATTAAAAAGTTATTGGGATCGAAGTGTGTGAACATATTAATGCATAAGTGAAATAAAACTTCATACTGACCACAAATTCCCATTTCATCCAACTAACAATCAATTACTTCGCAAGATGCTTTAAGTGGCGCCTGACAACAAATAGTTCAGATAAAGTGAAAACACATTGAATCAAGTGAAAAAACAGTACAAGAAAAAGAAAACATGGAATCAGGCAATTAGTAGCCCCACTATGTCACTAAATACTCAGACTCTCCTGTGCTATTTTTACTTTTTAGAAACACCACAGTTTGTAATAAAAATTCATGTCTGTTGATGTAATTTTTCTTGTTGCTAGTTTCGGACATTTTCATATTTAGCGTTATTCACACATAAAGGCCCATTCATTGTAAAGTAACTTAAGTTCCTCTGGAATGGCAAGATTTGCACATGTTTCTTTTTCAGAACTGCTAACTCATACACAACAGTTGCCTGTTAATTCTTTCTGGCCTTAAAAGTATACTTTTTATCAGACCATTACTTAAAAAAATTGTACTTACCTATAACTGTTTTCAATAGCTTCTGTGTTCAGGGGCTACCTGAACGTTTACCCTATCCCATAAGTTTAATCATATTAATAATGTCAATAACTTATGTTAACTATTGCACTGTATATGATGTCATGATAAGGCAAGTAAAATGTATTAATAATTTACTTATTATTACATTGATGATAGATATGAAGAATGCTATGTATTGTGGATGCTGCCATGATAGGACAAGTTAATTGTATCAATAATTTAAAGTTCTATTTATGCTTACACCGATGGTCAGTTATACCTGAAGGCGGCAAAGTACTGGGAATCCGCCTTGGAAGTTATTGGGGCCATAAACCTATTGTTAGAAATTCAAAATAAGTAAAGTCGAAGACCGACAATGCTGCCGACACTCACCAAGGGAAATACTTGAAAAGATTGTTATCTTTGGGATTATAAGATTGTTAATTTGGGGGGCCATAAACCCTGGTTTTGCCCCCAAAAAGGTACCGCCAAAAAACAAGAGAAGTGTATAACATGGAATGGGAATTTTAGGATGGCCAACCAATCAGAACAAGTCTGAAGAGAGTGGGGGAAAGAAGATTTATATGGAGAATTAAAGGAGAAGTTGAAGGAAGTGTCAAGAGTGCGGAGGTCGACAAGAGAGTTCGAGCGGAGGTTCAGGAAGCAGCAGCAGTCCAGGGGTCCAGAGAGAGCTGAGAGAAGGTGCGGTGGTGAGTCTAAGAGGGCATCAGAGATGACAGAGACTGATCCACGCCAGAGACTTAAAATGATCCAGAGAATGCCCACCAGATAAGTTGTAGGTTAATATACAGTACTAATTGTAATATTGCGTGGTATGTGTTCAATAAATTATGTTAACTTGCCAGTCAGCATCCAGTAACTAAGTTGTGTTAGTAAAATATCTTATAGGATCTAGAAAGGGGGTATTAATGATTTAAATTCTTAGTAAATAAAATTTAGTATTGTCAGAGTTCAATTCATTGTTTTTTATTTTCATTCACCCCATGCCACAGGGGCATTTTATTTCTTAAAATAAAATAAAATGGTAAACACGTCACCTCAGGAAAAGAATCCAATATCCATTGATACATATAAAATATGTTAATTTAAGATATGCCGTTTTTGGAAACCCCCCCCCCCCCCCCCCACCCTCCTTAAAAAAGTGGGCGACCAGAAATGTAGCAATATAGCACTAACCTATCAACACACTTTCGTGATAATTTTCATACCATTAATCATTTACTGAAAACTAACCTGAGTGAGAATATTTAGTTAAAAGTAATAGACGGTCCTAAAGTAAAAAGGGTACAGGTACTGAAGAGTGGCTTCGGGGCGGAGCCTGTCTTGAGAGGTTATGTGACCGTCATGTTATCGAACTCCTTTCGCGTTTTTTCAGTTGAAATTTTTTTTAATAGATTCCTTGATTAGCTTTAATAGATTCCAGCTTTTGACTCCCGCTCGCTGCGCTCGCTCTTCAGGGATAAAAACGCCCAAAAAGGTCCTTTTCAGTGGAGATCGGGCCTTACTTTGAACGGCGCAGAAGCCACTTTTCAGTAGTAGTACCGTTCAACGTACCCAAGGTTATGGGGTAAAATTCATAACATTTTACCTTAAATTGTCGTCATATTCATCAAGTATAACTACAACAAATACCTTCTCAAACATTACTCCGAAGTCTTGAAATCCTTTGTAATTGGATCGAGCATACTTTAAGGCAAACTGAAATGCTAATTCAGTTGTATTTTTCGTTCCGATACGATCTAATCCTTGTATAATGAAAGCTTGCAGTGGAGGCCAAACATTCGGGAAGTCCCACTGCTCTCCAGATAATTCGAAAGATGCAGGCGTTCCTCCTAAAACAGCGATAAATAGAGATTAGAAACATTTAAACCAGAAATGGGTGCTTTGGAAGAAATATATCAGACAATTATCTCACCGATGTAATCGGCCAATTTCATTTTCTTTACATAATTTATAGCGTATTCCGCTGCTTTCTTTGGAGTAAATTGATGAGAATTAGTCCAAAAAGGTACAAAGTTTGATAAATAAAAGTAATTCCTTGGTATTTGATCCAAAATGTCGTAGTCCAACCAAATGCCCTCTTTTTCATTCCAAAGGACCTGAAAACAGGCAATGGTATTATGACTAAACTACTCGATCAATTTTTAAGATTTGTAACTTCGATTAATGCTAATAACTTTCTATTTATTCGCTAATCCATCTTTATACAAAACCGTATATTTTCCATCAGTTTCATTGGAAAGTAGAATAAAACTGACTTGGAAAAAATAAATCGCCTGTCAGTCTTGAAGAATGCCCGGAGTACCTTATTTCCATTGGTTGGGTCTGACTCATGTGTTTAGTCATTAGGGTCCAGGACTCCTGTGCATAGACCAGAATAGGTAGGAATGTGTATCCTATATAATCTATTTCATATATATGTATCTTCATATGAAACATTTTCGTTTCCGAGGAACCGTTTTTTCCAAAAATGATCGAAGAACCTTTCCAGTACACTTATCCTCTTCTTCATTTCTCTGTCCAACTAAATGCACTCATTTAGGTTGGATCAAAAATATTTAAAGTTGCTAAGTTGTTCCTCGATCCCACAGAGTATGCTCATGTTGGTAATATTCAAAGAGGAGTTACAAAATGAATGATCAACATCCTACAAATACTACACACAAAAGAATTGAGTTCAACTTTGATGAGAGGGTAAAAAAATATTCGCAGAAAATAATTGCAGATGTGATGAAGTATATATTTAGCTGCAGATAGATTCCGACGGTATTGACATAAAAGAGAAAATATGTGAAAACAGGTAGGCAGTTGATATTTAGGCTCAGAGTATCATGAAAAAAAGAAGAAAATTATGTCTGGGTTATAAAGGTGGGTAATGTTTCTAATTTTTCTGTTATAATTATAGTAGAATACTTACTTGGTTTAAGCCATATGTGCCGAATCTTAAAAAATAGAATTCACAATACTATTACTCTTCATCTCACTCTCTCTCGACCAAGAAACAGTGCTCTTCCTTACATAGTGCTGAACCCAAGACCCGTCATGGGTTATAGCGGTACAAGTTTTTTTTTTTTTTTTTTTTTATTACTCTTCATACGGAGCATCCATTGAGAGAGAAGTTACGGCCTTAGGAATTTGAAAATGTGTATAAATATCCTTGAATATTTGGGCCGAAGAAGTAGGAGTGAACTGGAGATTTATTTTATTTTTTATTATTATTTTATTTTTTAGCGGTTTCACCCGGAGAATTTCATTTATTGAATCTATAAAATCTATAAAGTGAGACTTTTATCGACTCTAACGGTCGATTTCGTAAAAACCAATGAAAGCGAGGTCAAAACGATTTTTATAACAATAAAGAATTAAAGAAAGAGAGATTGGTTGAAGTTATGCAATTTTAATATGGACAGGTGTTCGCACCTGGTATCAAAGAACCACTGAGCAAAATTTGGAGAATTTAGGACAAACGGTATCGATTTCTATAAAGAACAAATAAACAGAATCTTTATTTATATAGTTATTATTTTAGACGTTGACACAATGCAGGGTTGCTTGAACTCTTACAATATATTAATATATTTTTTAATATTTAGTAAATTAAATAGGAACTTAAGAAAAAACGAACACACAAAAAACAAAAACAAATATTATTTTCAAGTTAGCCGAGATGTGTCTCCTATTCGGGCAACCATCAATCTGTTGGTAAACATTAAATAAAAACTATTACTACTAGTATACTTTTATTATTATTACTATCATAATAAAATCTATGATAAAGAAAACTTGATATATATTATTACTATAATAATAAAATATATCAAGTTTTCTTTATCATAGATACGAAGGTATTTACCTCTTTTATTCCTTTTAAAAGCTGCTTTGAAAGAGATTCATATTTTTTTGCTTTTTTTTTATCTTGAATTATTCCAAACCATTCAGATAGTAATTTCGCATTCTTTTGTAATATAGCATTCAAATCTACAGGTATAATATAACGAGTGTGAACATGAGTCAGGTTTCCTAAAACATTTATAATATTATTATCAATATATATATATACACATTACAATGGTGCTTCCAAATAGATAAACAAATGGGCCTCTCGCCCCTTTTTGTCAACACCAATTAGTTCCAATAAGAAGTAACTACTAAGCATGCGCAGGTCTGTTCATCTTTATTACAATGATTTTAATAACTACAAATTCTTAAATCTTTTATTCGCATTCTTCGAACAAAAAGTTATATGTGAGGAATACGTCTCATCGCATGGAGATCAGTCTTGAGGGAAAGGATGCACTCAAAACATTCATGGAAATCCTAGAGGTGTGGACTTTGCCATCATCTTGTTAAAATCACACGTTTTCCAAATACATTTTTTTTTCAGATGGCAGAATATACACACAAACTTTTCCCGAATTTTCGGGTAGTGTAAGGGCGGATTCACACTATCGCTCCGCTCCCGCTCCACTCCCGGTCCGCTCAAATATTCTAAAGAGAAATAGACAGAGAATTCCACTATCGGTACCGCTCCGGTCTCGCTCCACTCCCGGTCCGCTCTCACTCTACCCCATTCACACTAGCGCTCCGCTCCCGGTCCGGTCTCACTGGCAAAATATTCTAAAGAGGAATACAGAGAGGTTAATCACAATATTGGCACAGGTCCGGCCTCGCACCGCTCCCGCTCCACTCTCGCTCCACTTCCGCTCCACTCCCGCTCCACTCTCGCTCCACTCCCGCTCCACTCTCCTAAAGTCTTTTCATATTCACATTATATAATTTTACACCGTTCACGATTGAAGCCATTAATAATCGAAGCCGTCTGTATTTGGATTTTAATTAATAATTAACTTTCAGTTATTAAAGTATTTATTTATTCATCAATTTTACGGCCAAAAATGTTCAACTTTAAAAAAAAATATATATATATATATATATATATATATATAATATATATATATATATATATATATATATATATATATATATATATATAAATAAATTTTGCCACCTCGAAAAACCTAATAATCAAAAGTACTACGTTTAAACATAAAGATATACATAAATATACTTGGACGTCTCCGGATTCGCAAACCCGTAATCAAATTGATCACGTCTTGGTTCAACGTAGGTGGCAAAATAGCGTAATTAATATTCGATCATATCGTGGGGCCGAATGCGGGTCGGATCATGAACTAGTAATCGCGAAAATTCGCCAGAGACTTATAATACATAGGAAAAATGAGGCTGGTTTTAATTATGATAATTATAATTTGGAGAAGTTAAAAATTCCAACGGTTAGAAAACAATTCGAACTGGAAGTCAAAAATAGGTTGGAGGCGTTGGAATCGTCTGACGAGAATATCGAAGACATTGATAAGTTGTGGGAAGGTATCAGGGATAGTATTAAAGAGGTCGGTAACTCGTGTCTTGGAAAAAGGGAAAATAAAAATAAACCTTGGTTCGATGATGAATGTATTAACATGTGCGACAAAAGAAAAGCTGCTAAATTAAAAGCGTTAAATATTCCTAACGAAATCAATCTTGCTAACTTTCGAGCATCAAGAAAAGAAACAACTAAACTGCTAAAATTTAAAAAGCGAGAATATCTCAAAAATAAAATAATAGCGATCGAAAGCAACAAAATCGAGAATAACGTTAAAGCCATGTACGAAGGCATAAACAGAATTCGTAAACGGTCGGACCCGGTTACAACTGGAATTAGGGATGAAAATAACAATATCTTGGCCGATCCGGTAGACATCTTAAGACGATTCAAGGATTATTTCGATAGTATTTTAAATACGGAAAATAATAATCTATCTTCCTCTTCGGAATACCAGAGTGCTGAACCGTTAGTAGTAGAACCGAGTAAAGAGGAGGTTGAAATAGCCATTGGAAAATTAAAATCTCATAAAGCAGCGGGAACAGATAATGTCCCTAGCGAACTAATCAAGGCATGCGGGGAAGCTGGGATATCAAAAATATTTCTTTTGGTTAAGATGATTTGGAAACAAGAAAAGATACCCGAAGAGTGGAAAGAGTCTATTCTCATTCCGATTCACAAAAAGGGATCAAAAACGGATTGCAATAACTATCGCGGAATCTCACTCCTTCCGGTTTGCTATAAAATATTTACGTTAATCCTAACTAGTCGAATCACTGAATACGCCGAGGAAATTATCGGAGAATATCAATGTGGTTTCAGGCAAAACCGATCAACCGTAGACCAAATATTCTCTCTTCGCCAAATATTAGAGAAAAAATTAGAATATAACGGAATCGTACATCAGCTTTTTATCGATTTCAAAAAGGCATATGACTCTATTAACCGCCAAAAGTTGTATAACATTCTGGTCGAGCAGGGAATACCGAAAAAATTAGTAAACTTAGTAAAAATGTGTATGACTGAAACGTTCAATAAAGTTAGAATCGGTAATTATTTTTCTGAGAAGTTCGAGGTCCGCTCTGGTTTGAAATAAGGAGATTCTCTCTCACCTGTTTTATTTAATTTAGCGCTGGAATATGCCATTAGGGAGGTGACACGTACCGGAAAGGGTTTGAATTTGGGAGGGAATATACCCGTGCTCGGATATGCCGATGATTTGGTATTGCTTGGGGAGGACGTGGAAACCATAGAAATGAACACAAAAACGTTGATGAAAGCCGGACAAGAACTTGGGCTAGAAATAAATACGGATAAGACAAAATATATGGTTAGCCGTAGAAGTGGTGAGGATTTCGCTGATATCAATGTAGGGGGGAATACGTTTAAACACGTAGAGAAATTTAGATATTTAGGGGCGATGGTAACTAGAAAAAACGAAATCGATGAGGAAATTAAGGCTAGATTAAAAGCCGGTAATGCTTGCTACTTTTCAGTCGCGAAATTGCTTAGCTCCCGCCTTCTGTCCCAAAACATAAAAATTAGGATTTACAAAACTATTATTCTTCCAACGGTCGTTTACGGATGCGAAACTTGGCCGATGACATTGAGGGATGAGCAACGGCTTAGAGTTTTTGAAAATAAAGTACTGCGTAGAATATTTGGACCGAAGAGGGATGAAATAACCGGAGAATTTAGACGCTTACACAACGCCGAACTGAGTGAACTTTACCCAGTAAATATAATTGACGTGATTGCTGGAAGACGAATAAAATGGGCGTGTAAAATTGCAAAACTTGGCTGTGAACGTATTCCGAAAAGATTAATAAGCGCGGTGCCGAATGGGAAACGTCCGAGGGGCAGGCCGAGACGGAGGTGGGAGGATTGCGTTCGGGCGGATCTATCGAAGTTAGGTCTGGAAGACGGTCGATGGATGGAGGTGTGCAGGGAGCGAGTGGTGGTGTCGGCATCGAGCCTTCGGGTTCGTTAAGCCTTTATTATTATTATTATTATTATTATTATTATTATTATATATATATATATATATATATATATATATATATATATATATATATATATATAATTATAAATTTATTTAATTAATGGTGAAGAAATAATTTAAATTTTTTTCCCGAATTTATTCGTATACGCTTGAAATGATAAAAAAAAAAAAATCACCAACAATACGCGCGGTTTTTCGACGTCATAAATTCATGTTATGTTTGAGATATATTTTGCTATGAATTAATGTACTCGTAAAAAACGGTCACCGATTTATTAAGCCATGGTATGGTAATATTTATTGACTACATACTCATTGCTATTATAAAATAACGTTTAATTTGAAACGAATAAAAATGCAGAATATTATGAAAAATGTCAGATCATTAACAAAAAAATATATTAAAGCAAAAAATAATTAAAATATTCATCAGGAAAAGAAGAGAACACAATCGGCAAATTTGTAGCATTTACCGATTTCAACTTGAAATTTTCAAGCGTATTCGAATACATTCCGAAAAAAATTAAATTATTTCTTCACCATTAATTAAATTAATTTATAATTATTATTAAAAATTATCATTGTGTTGCAATATTTTCTTCTTATTATATTTTTTGATAACATTATCTTCTTCATCAAGAAAAGTACACTTACCAGCTATTTCTACAAACGAAAAATTGATTTTTTTTTTTTGGACGTAAAATTGAAGAATAAATGAATACTTAAACAACTGAAAGTTAATCATTAATTAAAATCCGAATACAGACAACTTCGATTATTAATGGCTTTAATAGCCTAAACCTTTCAAAAGTGAACGGTGTAAAATTATATAGTGTGAATATGGTAAGATATTAGGAGAGCGGACCGGGAGTGGAGCGGGGGCGGAGCGCTAGTGTGAATAGAGTAGAGCGAGAGCGGACCGGGAGCGGAGCGAGAGTGGAGCGGGCGCGAAACCGATAGTGTGAATAGGCCCTAAGGGTCTTCGAAGGTCCTTTCCTTTATTCTATGAGAATCTCCTCGTATTTCTGAAGGCATCAAGCAACAATTAAACATATTTCCGATCAGGAACGAAAAGCACGTTACACTACAATACTGACTGCTCTACTCAAATACAATCTTTCTGTTCTAATTTTTAACGCATTTTATAAATAATTAAAGTAAAAATCTATGGAAAATAAATGAGAATCTCCCCATTCATTTTGGAACAGTATGTATTGATAAAGTAACTTACCTCGGTTAGTGCCGTCTTCTATGAACCACCTAGTTGAGAAATCCCATCCAGATTCTGCAGCTGATTTGATATCTATGAATATATCTGCTTTATCTGTTGTTTCGTCCTTCGTTGCCGCCGATTCGGCAGTCAATACATCCTCTCTGTGCGAATGTCAAGTGAATTTATTTTATTAAAAATTTAAACTTTTAAATTGTATTGCTATGTTTTTGTTATTTCAAAAGCGAATAGCGTACAAAAGAATAAAAAAATCTAGGTAATACACAGGTTGCTATGGGTAGGTACAGCCAAAGAAATACCATGAATTCTGCATCATACTTCCATAAAAAACGTTACTATAAAAAAATCGTCTATTTCCATTGACATCTTTCGATTAATCACATTTAAAAGATTTTTAAACTTTTTTTTTTATTCAAAATATTTCATAGAGCTTGACTTGCAACATTGATACGACGGGGTTGCATTTTTACTGAAAAGGGGTCAATGTGTGAGTGTAGTGTTATCGATTCTTAATCGGGTGAGGGCAAACTCGGCCCTTCGGATGCAGCCATGGGCGGATCCAGGGGGTCACGGGGTCATGACCCCCCTCAAATATTTTGGCTTTTAAAATTTTATTTTGGCTTCTAAAATTGTATTTTGGCTTTTAAAATTGTATTTTTAACGAATAATGCTATTAGGTATTTACAATGGCCTGAACATAAAACTTTTGGTTGTTTAGATCGCAGACCTTCTTAATCCAAGATAATGAAACCTCATTAAAAAACGGTCAGCCACGTGATTATTAAAGAGGGGGGTCGACCACGGCTGCACTGACTTTTTGTTATTATTCACTTTGTTTGGTGTGGTTTCGTCCCACTTGACCTGCAATTTTTTATGATTTTTTACTTTCACTTACCTGTATATGAAATATATATAGTAAGGGAAAGTATTGTGATCGTGAAAAATTTCGACTTCCGGTTTCCAACGGAAATACACATTTTGGGGTCCTCTGAGCCCAAATATCCAAGTACCGCGAAGTGACGTAGTGTGTGTAAAGAGACTATCTCAAAAACCATAAACCTGAAATTAGGTTTATGAGGCAGCTATAGGCAGGCGCAATCGACTATAGGGTGCGCTAGTAGTTTTGCAAAATGTCGGAAAGAACGGGGATAGAAATAGTTGATGTGATAGAGATAATTGGTAATTTTAAAAGACCATTAATTGAAGGGCTGGCTATCCTTGATGCAAACCAATAATTACATGTGGAATAATATCTAGAAGTAAAAAAAAGAGTTATTTAACAAGCCTTGTGCCTTCAAACTAGCAATCTTAAAGGACTGCCCCATCAAATAAAAGTGGAAATCAAATTTATTAATAATAATAAGCAATTTTCTTGTCATTGTACATGTAAAGCTGGTAGTTCTGGTAAATGCAAACACATCATTGTAACTTTACGTTTTTCGGTTAGTAATAACATTAATTACCTATTCATACAATCATTGTTATGACAGCTTAGATTATTTGTCATATTATTTATTTATTTGTCAAAACTTTCAGGCTTCGCATTGAAAACTTGGAACAATTAAGCACAACGGATGCAAGACAAAAATGGGGAAAATTAAAAAAGAAAAACAAATATAACACTGGGGTCCCAATGTTTAACTAACATTTTAGAATAATAAAATGTCAAATACTAATATTTACCTGGATAAATATAGTCACTTTCTTTAAAATAAAGACTACATATCGTCATATGGTTCGAAACTGGCTAGTTATTCTTAATTTTACAATACACTCTTTAAGAAGCTTTTTATTTTTTGGAAATAAATGGAATGACACGTCTTTTGATTTTTTAATTGAACACTGAGGGACCGAGCAATACTTATTAGACATTTTTCAAATAATTTGTTGCTCAATCGGATTTTATTTATGGAAAAATAAATTAAAAACGCCCAAAAACCCTATGAATTCCAGGTAATGGCCCGGCTTCTATCCCCGTTTCTCTAGTTCCTGAAAGAAGCAGCACCGTCGCTTGCGCTCGCCTATATGTCCACGATGTTTCAGCAAAGATTTAATCGAAATTGAGTAAACGGGGGGGGGGGGCACTTAATAAATAAATACGATTATCTCAAAACAAAAAAGATTAATCGTATCAACTAAAATTAGTTTAATTAGAAGATAAAAGATTCGGACACGGTCAATTAACTAACAAATAATAATTGATAAATAACACATACTGAAATTAGGTATTGTTGAAATTAGGTATTATCTTCAGATAAATTAAATCATTATATCATCGATCCCATAAAAAAAAATAAACAATGGTTGAGGTTTTGAATACTGGTTAAATATATTTGATGTATTACCTGTATGATTCGGGTCTTGGCCCATAAGAAGGTGCGTAATACCTAAAAAGTGTATACGTGTTACGATTCTTTTTCACATCAACAGTTCTGTAAGCCAGCCAATAATCCATTTCTACATCCAAAAGCTGTTTTGTTTTGAAAGAAAAAAAAAAAAGGTTATAGTTACAATATTAATAGAATTATTTTAGAATCGTTAATATAAAAATACTTACTGGAAGATTTTTCCTAACGAAATCGAAGTCGTTCGTATGTTGTAGATAAGAATTGACCATTTGTGTAACCAGTGGCGGTTGAGATCTTTCAATATAATATACCCTGCTTCCATTCGGAATGTGGCCGAACTTCTTTATTAAATATAATAAATTTTCAATGACTCCTGTAAAAAAATACTGCATTAAACATATTTAGTATCAGAAATATGTTACTAAATATATATTTATAAAAGAAAAAAACACAAAATTTACAATAAATTAACAATTCTGATCATTTCATATTTTAAGGAACCGGACTGATACAAGTAACAAATCTTCAAATGGAATCTGAATTTATATATAAATGTTGGTAATAAGAATAAAAATCTACGGATTCCGTCAAAACTTCAAATATGAGTATATATGCCTGGTTAGATAAATAAATAAGAAAGTTATGTATTTCTTTCCCTACCTATAATGGTTATTATAACATATTTCTGGAATTATCATCGCCATATACAATATATACGTAAGTAGCCATTTATATCGATGACAAATACATCGGGGCCATTCCACGTCAAATCATCCAGCCAAAGTTCAAAATTTTACCTCCCCCCCTCAGATTTTGATAAAAATTTATAGGTATTAAGTAAATTCAGAAATAAGAAAAAATGCCAAATTTTACCCAATGCCAACAAGTAGTTTCAGAATTATGGTCATTTGAACTTTTGAGATATTTGAAGTTCCGATGACGACTTGAGCTTAAAACCAACTTGTAGGTGTTAATACTTTCCTCTGTAGAATGGGCATTAATTGAACTGGAGCTTTCAAAATTTATTCATTAATTCTGCATTCCATACAGAATCGGTTGATACCATAAATATTAGAGAGATCATTTTCCATCATGGAAAAATAAATTCTTAAACATAAAAATTTAGATTTTTCCCAAGTTGTAAAACAGTCATAAAAAAATGCCATGGGCAAAAATCTCTCTCCAACCAGCCTAACAAACTATATATCAATAGAAAGAGGATAAAATTCTCTATCTAATGATGAAATAATATGAGTGGCTCTTTGACTTATAAGGATTTTATGTCGATTTGAATCAAATATAGTAAAATTTAATTTAAAAGTGGCGCATACAGATTAATACAGTTGAAATATCTCTAAAATATCCTCATACAAAGATATATTATTGAAAAGGGCATCTAATTTCCTTTTAAATGATATAATGATATAGGTGAGATTTTGAGTTGGAAGTGTTTTATTACCATTTAAATCTAATAAAATTAATTCAACTCAATATGATGTTCATTTCTGTAGGGCTAAAATTTCTCTCCAACCCTAATAAAATATTATATATCACTAAAAAGTAGATGAAATTCTCTATGTAATGATGAAATAATATGTGTGGCTTATTGACTTATAAGGATTTTATGTCGATTTGAATCAAATATAGTAAAATTTAATTTAAAAGAGGCGCATACAAATTAATACAGCAAAAATCTATTTCCAAATATCCTCGTACAAAGATATATTATTGAAAAGGGCATCTAATTCCCTTTTAAATGATATAATGATATAGGTGGGCTTTTGAGTTGGAAGTGTTTTATTACCATTTAAATTTAATAAATTTAATTCAACCCAGTGTGATATGTACATTTCTATATGGCTAAAATCTCTCTCCAAGACTAATAAACTATTATATATCGCTGAAATTGGATGAAATTTTCTATCAAATGATGAAATAATATTAGTGGGTTATTGAGTCATAAGAGTTACATTTCGATTTGAATGTAATATAGTGAAATTAACTTTAAAAGTGGCGCATACAAATTATTACAAATTTAAGAATTTTTGCGGGCTTTTAAGTTTAAAGAGTTGTTTTATAAGTAAAATTTAATAATATGAAATCAACTCACAACAATGATAGGAACAGATTAAAGTTAAAGAAAGGATACAGGAATAGTTAAAGATAGGAACAGATTAAACTTCGTCGCACCAACTATTGTTCCTACGCAAACTCAAATGTTCTACGTTTTCATGAGATAATTCAATAAAAATTTTATAAATTATAACTTTTCTTTGTAAATATTGAATTTTCACTAGAAGAGTTAAAATATTTGCCTACTCTACAAATAAATTTCATTCTATGCTCACCGCTACACGCCATAATTTCAATGGTTATAAGACTAAACGGTTAAACGGTTTAAGCTATCTAACACGTCCATAACATTACACAATATTAACGAATATAACTAAATTAAACGCAGTAAAAAATTTAGCACTTAACAAAAATCTTATTCTTGGATGAGATAAAAAGATGGTTGGAAATACTCTATCTATATACTCTCAATATTTACAAAGAAAAGTTATAATTTATAAAATTCTTAGTGGATTATCTCAAGAAAACGGAGAACATTAGAGTTTGCGTAGAAACAATAGTTTCTGCGACGAAGACAATCTGTTCCTATCATTGTTGTGATTTGATTTCATATTATTAAATTTTACTTATAAAAAAACTCTTTAAACTTAAAAGCCCGCACAAATTCTTAAATTATATAAAAAGTGAGTGCTTATTCTTTTCAGCAAAATATGGTTCTACGAGGATATTTGGAAATAGATTTTAGCTGTATTAATTTGTATGCGCCACTTTAAAATTAAATTTTACTATATTTGATTGAAATCGACATAAAATCCTTATAAGTCAATAAGCCACACATATTATTTCATCATTACATAGAGAATTTCATCTACTTTTTAGTGATATATAATATTTTATTAGGGTTGGAGAGAAATTTTAGCCATACAGAAATGTACATCACATTGAGTTGAATTAATTTTATTAGATTTAAATGGTAATAAAACACTTCCAACTCAAAATCTCACCTATATCATTATATCATGGCAAAGGAAATTAGATGCCTTTTTCAATAATAATCTTTGTATGAGGATATTTGAGAGATATTTCAACTGTTTTAATTTGTATGCGCCACTTTTAAATTAAATTTTACTATATTTGATTCAAATCGACATAAAATCCTTATAAGTCAAAGAGCCACTCATATTATTTCATCATTAGATAGAGAATTTTATCCTCTTTCTATTGATATATAGTTTGTTAGGCTGGTTGGAGAGAGATTTTTGCCCATGGCATTTTTTGATGACTGTTTTACAACTTGGGAAATATCTAAATTTGTATGTTTTAGAATTTTTTTTTCCATGATGGAAAATGATCTCTCTAATATTTATGGTATCAACCGATTCTGTATGAAATGCAGAATTAATGAATAAATTTTGAAAGCTCCAGTTCAATTAATGCCCATTCTACAGAGGAAAGTACTAACACCTACAAGTTGGTTTTGAGCTCAAGTCGTCATCGGAACTTCAAATATCTCAAAAGTTCAAATGACTATAATTCTGAAGCTACTTGTTGGTATTGGGTAAAATTTGGCATTTTTTCTTATTTCTGTATGTACTTAATACCTATACATTTTTATCAAAATCTGAGGGGGGGAGGTAAAATTTTGAAAGGCCCATCGGTCTCTCCTGGTTACTTATAATCGCGGACCGGATTTTTATGCAATTGCATATTTTGTTTGTATGCTTCTTTAAATTAGCAGCCAGATATGATTACGAATTAGATTACGCAGATTTAATTGGCCAAGTTTTATTATGCATATTTGATGATAACTGCATGCATATTTTGATGGTCTAATAAAGTAAACAATATATTAAGAAATATAAAAGTCAAATCCAACGTGGGAGCTAATATTCCCGATTTCTATCGGAGTTATTCTCCGTAAATAAGTTCTTCTTCTTCTTCGAATTAATGATTAATAAGATGCCCGACTTTCCAACTCCCTTTTTAGTCAACAAAAATATAAACCGCATCCTAGGCCATGTTCGGGAAGCTTTGAAAGAACAAATGGAAGACGATTTTATGAAAAATTCAGGGCTTAATATCCTGGAAAATATAAATAAAATTTTATACGGGATTTGTTCAATAGTTCTCAGCGACATTGACAACATCAGTTTAGGCGCTTATAAATTTGCTCCTTGTTATTATATAATTCTTGTTTTTTTCTTGTTAAATAATTAGTTTAAATTATTTTTACATTTTAGTTTTTAAATGCGTTTAATGTTATTATCGGAAATATATGATTGTTTAAGATTCGACAAAATTTAAAATCATATTGGTTTCATTCCTAAATAGTCTCCTTCATTTTCTTTCCTGTGAAATATTTTATGCACATTTTATAGTATCTTTGAATATTACAGTTTTTAATAGCACTTTTTTAGATTTAATGCTGCATATTTTGACGCTCTTGACTCCATAAAAATCCGGGCTTTGCTTATAACCTATTTCACGAAAATAAAGTTGGTATTATCCCTCCCTTTTTAACCCCCCCCCCCCCACATTTTCAACTATTCTTTAAATGTATATCGAATTACTTTTTCTAGAAATAAAGCCTATTGTTACATAATTTTATTATATTATTTATCTGTTTCTTCGTTTCCTTTCCGTTCACTTTTAAATTTAATTGAAATTATATTCACGATGAAACGGAACAATAAGGCAGTCACGAAAGATGTTAGGTGGACATAAAATGCTTCTAACTCGAAAAACAGACAAACGACTACCTATTTTGGTTTCAGCATTTACCTAAAATTAATCAGTTTTTAGAATTTATGGTGCTTTCTGGTTCCAAATTTTATTCTATATGTTTTTTCCCCTACTAGATTCAATCAGAGCAGTTCTTCTGTAGATATGAGCGCCTGGAAACTAGTGTAGGAATGTGGAAAAAATAGGCCGATTTCCAACTCGCGATTATGGCTATACGACGAAACTGATGACTATGTTAAGCGATCATTCTTCGGAAATAATGAATCATTTCATCATCGTTATGATATAAATTGTATGGGTAATAAGCGGAAAACTGGAAAAAAGTACGATGAATTCGTAGTTTTTTTTGTAATTCTCTCAGATAATTTTAAGAACATTTTGGTTGACAAACATCAGATTCATATTCAGCAACCTCGAAAACATAAGGATGAAGTGATAAAAAAACTTCTATAAAACGTTCCACCCCATGGCTTTATTTTTAATCTGGGGGACTGGATTATTACTTGTTTAAAAATAAATATGCCCATTTATAGTCAAAATTAAGAAGTTGGTAAGTGAAACTTGTATGAGAAGCACATCTTATCAGTTTTTTTATAAATACAAATTAAGATTTTAACTTTAAAATAAGATTTTTGATACATTAGTCCGATTGAAAATTATTTAAATACCAGCTAGAGTGCCCGGCTTCGCTCCGGTAGTTGTGTGGTAGTTTCAATAACAGAAAAACTTTAACTTTACACTTTGCTTTATAATATATATTGATTTTCGATCCTGAATGTATAATTATTTTTTTCAAATGACCCATAGAAGTTGGTAGTCATATAATCAATTCGCTCACCCTTCGCTGTCTCTTCCATATCGCAAATCAATAGTCCGTTTACGATCCAGTAGGTATCCCAATAGTATAATTCCGTAAATCGACCTCCAGGAATAACAAATCTGTAATTAAAATAAATAAAAAAACCATAAAAAATGTAAATAAAATTAATATATTCATTTTTCATGAAAAAATAAAATCAAACGAACCCGTTTGGAACATAAATGAGTGAATAGAGTTCAGGTCTTGCTCTAACATCGTCTATTATTTTCCTACTGAGGTTTTTCCAAATGAAGTTTAATTGGGATGCCCAATCTTTAAAGTTGCTGTCTTTGATTTTATCGAGAATCCTCGGTTCTTTTGTCCAGTCTTCTGGTTCCCACACCTTTAAGATTATTTATAAATTATAAATAATAATTGAAGGTCGTAAATTATCTTATTATAAATAATAAGTTCATTCATAATATGATATAGAATTCTTTGTTATAGGAATAGAATTAATAGTTAAACATTAATAAAATGTTAATAAAACTATTTGGTTTGAGTAAAATATTTTATTCTAACTTGATGAGTATATTAAAACATGCTATATAGTTTGCTATAGTGGCATTTGTTTTATTTTTGCACATGAGCACGCGATCCTCCTGTTTTTAAAAGATAAATACAATTACTTCATATGTAAGTAATCGATAAAATGTAAGTCTATATAGTTTGGGAAAATGTAACTAAAAACATGGAGATGCTGATCAAATAATTATACAAATAAAAAACAATATATTACTTACTTCAAGCTCATTACCATCTTCGAAATATCTATCAACAAACTGTTTCAAAACCTCTGGTGGTGGTACTCCTCCGTCATAGTCTTCCATTAGCCCTTTGTACCTGTCGACTATCTGAAAATTGAAGAAGAAAAAAATGGATCAAAAAGAGAATAAAAAAAGAAAGAACCGACACCAAGCTCCAAATATACAGGGTGTCCCCAAAACAAACGGCCAAACTACAGGCATCGATAGAGGATCGAAAAACTAAGAAAAAAAGTCCTCTGGCATATGCCTCGTTTTCGCGAAAACCACAAAAAACTAAAAACGTATTTGTGCAAAAACTAGTTAAGGCCATGGAAGAGCGGATTTCATTCCTTGAATGAATTTTAACAAAATTGTTGTTATTCCAATACAATAAATAGTTGTGCAAAAAGTGTATTTTAATTTTTTTTCTTCAATAATGTATTTAAATTACAAAAATATACTGACTTTTTGAGTAAGCATAATTTCTTAATATACGAGTAGTAAATTTAGAAAAGATGAATATTCTCATGCTTTCATAATAAAACATCTAGGTTGAGTGTTTAAACTTAAAAAGAAATGATTAAAATGTTAGCCATTATACTATCATACTGAGAGGGTACTGCGGCACTTCAATATCAACCACTGGTACTAGCGTCCCTGGCATACATATTATTATTATCAGAGCACATTAAGGGCTGATTATAATAATATGTATAAACATAAATGATTCGTATGAAAGGCTTTGGAAAAATAAATGGAGGGAATTTTTATTGGGATATCAATGATATGACCAAAGAGTGACAATGACAATGAAACCTAAGAAAGAATGAGTGGGAAATAATCAATCTTAAAAAAGTCGAAAGTTTAAAAAATCTAATTTCTTCTCCCCCTCATATTACACTCAGTTTTAACCTTAGGAAGTAAGCACCAAGCACGGGGAATACGTGTTGCCACCGACAACACATGATAACCTTAAGTTAGCTAGATCAAAACCCAAGTGTCAGGTTTTTTTTTTTTTGGGGAGGACTCCCGTTAGACATTAAGACACGGAAGGGGAATGAAAAAAAATATTTATACTTCACCCTGACTGGGAAAAACTTATTTAATATTTACCCATGATTCATGACTTACTGTATTTCCCAGGAAGAAATTGACATTGCGGATGGACGAACGAATCGATGGAGTGTAGAACGTTAAAGAACGAAATAATTTATTAACAGATTTTATTGATATGGATGCAGAGAGGGGCGGATCAAGAGGGGGGGGGGGCCAAGGACTCATGACCCTTCCCTAAATATTTTAACTTATAATATTTTTGTCTATTATTAGAGGAATAATGCAATTACATAGCTGCTAAACCATAAACGTAACCCTTTAGATCGCAGTCCTTTCCGCTACAAGAAAATAATCCATTTAACAAATGCAAAAACAACAGTGCTGTCAGGCGAAGGGCAACACGTGCGTGTGAGACCGGGGGGTCATGACCCCCCAATTTTGTGATAAATCCTACCCTGGATGTAGATATATTTTCCAAATCCAACTGTTTTCTCCCAGAACTGTATCCTTTTGAAATCTGGACTCCCTAACACCTGCAATCCTAGCGCCTGATCTTGAGATGATCCAATGGGACCCCATATACACCTCAAACTCCATTGATTCTATGGTGGAAACCCTTAACACTTAACTTCATACCATCCTAGACCGTCAAGCTCCTCTTAAATCCAAGCATCCTCCAGCACCCTGGCTAACACCTACGAAAAGGAATTCAATGAAACAAAGAGACGCAGCGAGACGAAGATGCAAGCGCACCCGACTTCCTGAAGATTATACCACCATCAAGCTGCTCCGAAATAGCACGCAATCCTTAATACGCCAAGCCAAATCCAGCTACTTCCAGCAATCCTTATCCAGAGCCCACGACTCCAAAGCAAAATGGGCAATCCTCCGTAAACTGCCCTTAGGTAAACCAACTCAAACCCAATCAATATCTATTTCAGCCGATGAACTCAACTCTCACTTTGTCTCCAACACCTCCCATCCTCTCCAAGCACCAACACCGGTTCCTGTTTCCGCCTCCTTTAACCCCATAAACTTTTATTTCTCCCATATTACCCCTGACGACCTGCTCAAATCCATTCGAAAATCCCAAACAAATGATTTCGGACCAGATAACATCCCAAATAAATTGATTGAAGCCTCAATTCCTTTTATCCACCCCATCCTGCATCATATCTACAACTCTTCGTTGCAAAGTGCCACTTTTCCCAGTACCTGGAAAACCGCTCTTGTATGCCCACTGAAAAAAACCTCCAATCCAGAAACCCTCAATGATTTCCGCCCCATCTCCCTATTATCCAACCTATCCAAACCTTTGGAGCGTTTAGTTCAGGCACAACTATCCCAATATCTGGGGAGCAAAACAACCTCCTGAACAATCTTCAGTCTGGTTTCAGGCCTGATCATTCCACTCACTCCGCCCTCATGAAAATTTCCCAAGACCTCCACACAGCAATAGACCAAAAGAAACTCACCATCCTTATTCTCCTCGACTTCACCAAGGCATTTGACTCAGAGGACCACAATATCCTTCTAAGCAATCTTAAAAACTTCCACATGTCCTCTAATGCCCTTCTATGGTTGATCCTATCATTCCTCACGAGCCGCTCCCAATATGTTATAGTCCCTAACAAACCTCCGTCAAAGCCTCTACCATTGTCTAAAGGCGTACCTCATGGTTCCTCTTTATCCCCCACCCTTTTTTCGATCTATATCAATGACCTCCCATCCTCTATCCCTCACTGTCAATACCATATGTATGCCGATGACGTCCAGATTTACCTATCCTTTGACCCCGATGATTCCTCCGGCGCCATCCTAAAACTCCAGGAAGATATCGACAGAATATGTGCTTGGGCAAACCTAAACAAACTCTACGACATCTTCTTTCATATAAATCAAAACCCGCCAACTTCTAGAGAAGTTTCTCCTCCCTTATCTTTCCCCACTTTGACTACGGCTGTATGGTGTACGGCGGACTGTCTGGTGAACTCGAAGCCAAACTCAAACGGCTAATGAATTCCACAATACGTATTGTCTTTTGGATCCCAAGAGGTACGCATATAACCCAGTACTGCTCCGAGTTGAAGTGGCTCTACCCCTCTTATCGCCGTCAGTATCTACTGGCTTCCTTTTTATACCAATCCATCAGAACTAAACGGCTTTCCTATATCCTACAGAGCCTGAAATTCAAATCCGCCATCCAATCCCGCCCAACCAGATCCCGTACATCGGATCTCTATCCTCCACCCCATCGAACGGACACTTATGAAAAATCCTTCATCCGCCATATCCCTCTGGAACTCTATCCCCTCCAACATCCGACACGCTCCATCGACTTCCACTTTCATATCCCTCCTCTTCGAGTTTCTATTCAACTTAAAATCCAACTGATTTCTGAAGGGACACAATGGAGCCGTAGAAGCAACTCTGTTAATCATTATTCCCACTAGAAAATATGTTATTTATTCAAGTTGTTTCATTTTATTTCGGTGTCTCCATGTATCGGCACTCTCTCCTCCCCTTATTTCTCTCCCGCATTCTTATACTTAAAGATTACTGTCATGTAGGAATGCATTATTTTTGTTTCTGTCTTCTGTTTTGTTTTGTTTTCCACTTTTGTAAATATCTTTTGTAAACCCTTTTGTAAATATTTATTATTATTCATATACGGCCATACTGGCTTGAACTCTGTATTAAGAATGTATAATTTATTCTAAAGGGATATAGTCCCAGGATAATAAAATTATTTTTCATTCATTCATTCAAAGATCCGTTTAAACGTAATAGTCATGGCACTTTTTTGTCACCAAGCGTTTTATAACCGTTTGAATTACCTTCAATTGCGATACATTCTCAAGTCCAATATTTCTTGAGTAGACTCCTTAGATCATATTTGAACCAAAAGCGCATACTGAGCAAGTAAATACAAATGGATTATCACAAAAATGTTTGATAAATTCAACATCGGTAACTCTAGACTCTGTTATTTGTTTACATACTGGTTCTGAGGATTCATGTTATCTACGTATGACCTAAACCACCCGTAACCATCCCACCGACAGCGTCAGGTCTCTCGGGTTCAAGGACAATGAAAAAATTGGTCTACATCCATGGATTAAAGTTGTTCAGAGTAAGCAGGCGCTTATTTTTATTTCCCCAAAGCAAATCATTTATCATTATAAAGCCTAATACTGGAAACAATATTTAACATTGCAGATAGCATATTATGTTGTTTTATCTAAGTCTTCATCTTATCTAGAAGAATCATCGGTGGATGAGAAACAGGAATCATACTTTCTAGTCCTTTCAAATGGTCTACTGCAATATTATCTGTATATTATGGATAGTAGAAGCCATAGGTACTACGAATATTAATTTAGATATCAGTTTTTTGTCTCTTCAACATATGTAGTGAAATCTTCCTCATCAATCACATTTAACCCTGTTAGGGCTGCACTTTGACCACGATTTTTGAAAAACCGTTTTGCAGTATTTCCATCATTAGAATTTCCAAAAATAGATTTCGGTCGATCAATTATTAGACTCATTTCTTCCTTGAACATTTGATTTTACAGGAACAAATAATCATCATCCAAACTCTGTTTTTATTTCTGCTGTGACCATTTTCACCATTACAGTTCCGCTGACAAATCCAACCTTAGTTGGTAACTTTAGAAGCTAAGATATGAATAATCTCTTTTTCGATTTAGTCTATTATAAAATCAAGGATCTCCTCTTTCAATTGATGCTTATACTTTACTACTCATCAATAAATCAAGCTTTTTTACTTTCACTTACCTATATATGAAATCATTGGCGGATCCGGGGGGGGGGGGGGGGGGCTGTGGGGGCTGCATGCTGCTTGTCACATGCTGCCCGGAACGTGACAACCAAAATTTGATCAAAATTGGCAAAACAGAGAGGGCACTTTAGTTCCTAAATTTTGTCTCATTTTCACGTTTTATTTTATTTTCTCAAAATGGCTGTAACTATTTTGATCAAACTGGATATTTCCGGGCCAGGGGAGAGGGTGGGGGATTAATGCCGAGTAATATTATTAAATATCCCCTGGCTCGGGGTTTTGAACTTGCTATCTTCGGGTTTCCGATACTAAGTTTCCATGGGTATATACATGTATTTTTTTTAATATTGTCTGTATAATAAACAAATTTCCCTTATATATTTCATTTTATATTATGGTCCCTAATACGGGATATGTATCCCATATTAGGACACCCCCCTATCCCATATTAAGAACCCATTTTCCAAAAGTGCAAATTTTACTTTTCTCACATTAACCATGATTACAAATTTCTAAAAGGAGATATGGGATGTTTTTCATTTTTGATAGGTCTACTACTACTGCTAAATGTGTAACAACATTTTTTGAATCGTCTAAGCAATTTAGAGCCAAGCAATTAAATATTAAAAAAAAGTATCCCATAATAGAGCACTTTTCCCTAACATAAGAGGAAAATAAAAATGCACGTCAGCATCTCATGATTGCATAAGATTAACAACAATGCATGATTCTTATGAGAAAAATGTAAATAATAACTTTTTAATAAAAATGTGGAAATAATGAATATTTAAACATAGGTATATCATAGTTACTGCTTAAACTTTGGTTGTGAAATAATCTTACTCTATCTTCTGGATACTTCATTTTCTTATCCACAAATGTTTTAGAGTCTGGAAAAATTCTCGCCATTTGAACATCATGTAGCAATGTTCCTCTGCAATATACATCACTGAAAAAAAAAATTCGAATGATATCCGATTTAGCCTCGTAAATTGTATAATTTTTTAAAGTAATTTGGTTTATTTATACTCTGTTCCCTAACCATCCTCCACATTTAGAAAAAATCAAACGAGTCGTTTTTAAGGCAAAGCGTAGCAACGAAAATACGTTTGCATATGTGTAAGCAAATACAGGATAGAGGCTTACCTGCTCTACACCTTATCTGTACATATTTATATTAAATATTTATGATAGGATGATTAATTGCCAGGATTTTCAGTCAATACATTTCTTATTTGGAAAGCCAACGAGTACTCTGGGACTCAACAAGCCCTGACGAAGATCCACATGTTTGGATCAAAACAATGGCTTTCCAAATAAAAAATGTTTTGACTGAAAATCCTGACAATTAATCATCATATTCTAAAGAAAACATTTGACCATTACACACCTCTAAATTAAATATTTATTTTAGGGGTAGGTTTGGGACGGACAAATAATATTCCGCTAACAGTTGTAGTAGGATTAGAATATGGTAGGAAGGCCCGCTATCGATATTGTCATCGATAAAAATATCGGCCTATAATTATAAATACCATCAAAATATCAGAATCGAAATATTGACACTATAATGGAAGAAATAAAAACAGATGATTATTTCTGTTACTTTGTAAAAAAAAAAAAGCCTAGAATCATCTGGAACGGTTACAATTTCACTAAATGGTCATATGTTATGTGATTTATTATAGAATATGTAATGAAACCTTTCTAAAATATTAGACAGCAGAAGGAATAAAAGGCGATTGAGTATATCCTCGAGAAGGGAAGTATAAAGGTAAGTTTTAGTCTCTATTACATTTAACTGTTTCATTATCACAATTATTTAATTTTCGAAACTTTCAAATTTTACGCAAATAAATTGAGAACGATAAGAAAATGGCTCTGAAGCAGTCAACGCAGCGATTGGAAAAACTTTTAGTATTAAGAGATGGCCAATTCTATCATCCTAGTTCGTTAGATTAACAATGTTTCCAGGTAGTGTCTAAGTGAAAAAAGAAGCATACTCGTACATGAGAATGCTGCTACGTAACATTCAGCTCACGAAGGTACAAGGTCAGAGGAGAAGTGAATAGAAGCTAATCCATAGAAAAAAGAAAATAACCTGGTAAAACCAAAAGTTTCAGGAAATCGATAATTTTAAGAAGAAGAATCTGCAAGAACATCATTCAGAATAAAACCCATCTCTTTTGAAGAATGGTACACTTATTATTGATTATAGCAGGTTATAACGATAGGTATAGAACTTTCACGACGGTACATTGTTTATTTTCTAAAATACAGATAATTTTTATCATCACAGGGGTGTTCCAAAGGTGGAGGGTGATTGGGGGATCGACCCCCCCCCCGACAGGATATATAAAAAAAAATCATTAATGAATAAATTTACGCATCTAATATTTTTTAAATTTTCACGTAGGTATACTAATTAAAAAATCTATTATTTTTGTAAATAAATAACTATGCTGTTATTATCTATATAATCAAATATGCTGTTGGTTATCCCTAGGTCATGATTATAATAAATCCATAGGTGTAATAGAATAAAAAGAAGCGATCGCAGAAAAAAAAGTTATGGTGAGAATTGGTCGTTGGTCGATCCCCAAAATATCCCCTACCCCCGGGACACTTATGAATATGATATCTTGATTTAACAAAATACACGATGTTATTAATGCGTTAGACAATACGCGTTGCCCATGGCATCTTATGATTGAGAACCGAAAGCTCAAAACCCGGAGCCAGTGGACATTTAATAATACTCGGCATCGATCCCCCACCCTCTCCACTTGCCCGGGAAACCCCGTATAGCCTACAAGGCGAGGAATGGGTTGACCAATAAAAAAAAAATGATAAAAAGATCTAGTGTAGTGAAAGTTCCATAACTATAATAATAACATGCACTACTTGAGCGGGTAACATGCTATATTGAAGCGGATTACCAAGGTGAATAGAGAGAATTAAATAGTAAACATTAAATGAATTCATTTAAGAGAGTAACTATTTAATTAAAAAATTTTTTAATTAAATTTACTATTTGATCTCTTAAATGTATTTTAATTTTCATGTTTACTATTTAATCTCTCCACTCACCTTGGCGGATAACCTGCTAGAATGCAGCGGATAACCTGCTAGAATGGAGCGGGTAACCTGCTCGCAGGTCGAGCGGTCGTGCAAGTTGAGCTTTTGAGCGGGAGCGGTACACTATGGGCGCACCCTAATATATCTCCTGCGCAAGGGAGACCAAAATGACAGCTACAACTTCTTAGGCATTCGGCTGAGAAATAACTTGGGAACACTGAATCGGAAATTTAGAAGAGGCCGCTCAGCCCCCGACCAGATCTTTGCTTTGCAGATGATCCAGGAAATGAGTAAGAGATTCATACCTACCTCATATCTTTGTCGATTTAAGTATTGTCGCAGTAAAACTCCACCAACTTAAAAAGACGACGAGAAATTCGAAATGTGTAGTCCTTTTGGTCAGATCTTTCTGTAACATTCATATTAAGCAGTAGAAAATATACGCTTTGCTTTCTATTCAATATAGCATTAGCAATGGCCGTCCGAAAACAACAACTACAACAGCCACAACACACTTAAAAAGATATCCAGTTGCTGTATAAAAAAAAAAAAAAAAAAAATACAGTGGCGATCCTATCATCGCACAGTGGGAAAATTTTGTCATTTAGCGGCCAAAAATCTATAACTCCTGAATAAATGACGATAATCGAATAATTCTTTTTTCATTAAAGAACATGGGATTTACGTTGTCAGTGAGAATAAAAAAAATTGCTCAAAGTATTTCAAATTAAGTTTTAAATGAATTCTTTCTTCACTTAAATTTAAATAAAATAGTTTATTCAGTACAGGGCTAGACATAGGGAATGAAATGAGCCAGGATTATAATCTATTGAGCTTTCTGCTTATATTCATGTCTTTTTCAGGCACTTGCTTCATTTGAAAGGTGTTTAAAAAATTATTGACTGATGAAGGAAAAATCCAAAAAATTAAATTGAAAATACCCTATTTCTTAGGAATTTTAACGGAAAAAAATATCGTCCTATAATTCAACGAGAAGTATGTTTTATGATTTAGCCTGACTCGAGGCCGAAAATATAATGAAAGTTCAAATATAGGGATTTAAATCTTAAAATCGATATATCGCCGATCGATCGCATTTGATCGATCTATTTCTATTATGGTATTTAAGCACCTTTCGCCCTTTAGAATTAGAACCAACTATTGCCAATAAAAGAATTTATATCAATTTAAATACTTTCTTTTCATAAATTACATACTCAACCTGGATGAAATTAAAACGCATTAAAATCCCATAATTTTACAGCAATTCTTCTTATTTATAAAATATGTTTGGTGCATTGCACGCAAGGGCGGAAGGTGCTAAAATACCCAAATAGAAATAGATTGATCAAATGCGATCGATCGGCGATATATCGATTTTAAGATTTAAATCCCTATATTTGAACTTTCATTATATTTTCGGCTTCGAATCAGCCTAAATCATAGAACATACTTCTCGTTGAATTATATGACAATATTTTATTCCGTTAAAGTTCCTAAAAAATAGGGCATTTTTAATTAATTTTTTTGGATTTTTTTCTTATTTAGACAATAATTATTTTTAAATCTTTCAAAAGGAGCAAATGCCTGAAAAAAACATGCATATAAGCAGAAAGCTCAATAGATAATAATCCTGACTCATTTCATTCCCTATGCATAACCCTGTACCGAATAGACTATTTTATTTAAATTTAAGTGAAGAAAGAATTAATTTAAAAATTAATTTGAAATAATTTGAGCGATGGTATTTTTATTTTTTTTATTCTCACTGTTAAAGGGAATTCCATGCTCTTTAATGAAAAAATAATTATTCGATTATCGTCATTTAGTCAGGAGTTATAGATTTTTGGCCGATAAATGACAAAATTTTCCCACTGTGCGTCGTGGCGAAGTCGAACCGATATTGAAACAGGCTTTTACCTTATTTTTCAGTTGCCGCCATGGATTTGGTCTGTCGCTAAGTCGATAAGCATACAACTAAATATATGGGTGCGTTGGTTGTGGAGATCAGGTAACATATATCAACATTTGCCACTGAATATTTCGATGAATGGAAATTCGTCTATACCAACACATGGCACGATTCAATACTCATTCCCACCACTTAGATATACTACAATAGTGAATTTGTTGGCCGAATTGATTGTTATCGGTAATGGGGAGGCCATTTACTACTAAGGCCGGGCGTTTTTTTACCGATCGGTAATTTTGCCGCTGCCGCTCTAAAATAATGTAGCGTTTACACACTGGGCGATAAAATTACCGACGCAAGGTGGGGAAATTTTGTGATTCAGTGGCCAAAAAATATATAACTCCTGACCAAATTAAGTTAATCTAATAATTCTTTTTTTTATTATGCATGAGCTTGAGATTATCTTTATTAGTGAGAATAAAAAAATATAAATCAAACCACTTAATTTTTAAATACCTAAAATTGTACATTTTATTTATTTTCAGCCTGGAATCAGACTAAATCATAAAATAACTAGGGATGGCTCTGGTTGTATGAACCAAATACTTTGTATTAAATACTGAAAAGTATCTGATACAAGGAGTTGATCCAAAATGAACCGGGTACTGATTCTCACTGATCCATTGATACTTGATGATCAGTTGAGTGTGAGGTACTACTACAATACATACTTGGAATAGTTAACCCCAGACTATGATCCAGATACTGGCTACTACTTATTCAGTTGAATCATTTGTTACTTGAAGTATTCCTTGCAAACTACTTAATACCTGATCCCTTGATTCAGCAACAGGCTCTTTGATAATTTCATTCATTTATTTTAGACGGTAACAATAATGAGATAATAGCAAGTAATAACCTAAATAAAATAATAAACTTAAATTATTTTTTATCAGAATAAATTATTGATTGATACTCATATACGATTTTAATAATGAACCTAATGATTTTAATAATTGAATAGTTATAATTATTCATAAATATATAATAAATATAATTGAATAGTTGTAAGAAGAACAAGTTTATATTTTTTGATGTTTCATTTTTATTTAAACAAAATATGGTTTACATTTTACAATATATATATATATATATATATATATATAGAGAGAGAGAGAGAGAGAGAGAGAGAGAGAGAGAGGAGCCCCTCCCCTGGATCTGCCACTGTGCCGGATAAATAAAGTATCTTTGAACCTACCTTCAATTATAATGCAACGGTCATTCAAATTTGTGTATCAGCTACAAAAGTATCAAATAAAAGTATCAGATCCAAAAAAGTATCAGTATCATTTGTATCAGATACAAGAATTTCTCAAGTATCAACCCATTCCTAAAATATACTTCTATTGGAATTATTTGACAATATTTTATCCCGTTAAAATTCCTAAAAAAACAGGATATGCCTGTAAAATACATGTATATAAGCAGGAAGCTCAATAAATAATAATACTGACTCATTTAATTCTTTATGGATGATAATGCATGTAGGTACCTAATAAACTATTAAATAAAGGATTCCTATAAAAATTAATTTAAAATATCCAGAGCGATGTGATTTATATTTTTTTATTCTCGCTAATAAAGATAATCTCATGCTCATGCATAAAAACAGAATTATTCGATTTAGGTAATTTGTTTAGGACTTGTACATTTTTGGCCGCTGAGTCACAAAATTTTTCCACTGTGCGTCGCCACATCAGTCAATTACAGATCTGACATCGTGCAACAAAAGTCGATTTCATTGTTGTTTTGTTATATTTTATATAGTGTTGTGTATAAAAGTATCATAACATAAATAAAGAATAATTCTTGAACTCTCTTGAACAATAATTCTTGCATTATTGTTATTTCGTCGTCGATTGAAGAGGAAGCGAAAAATAGCCTTATTTGGGTTCATCCGATTAAAGGTCAGGCCACACATGTCCGCACCGCAGCACTAATATAGGATATGTTCAGAATATTTTTAATTTAACTTACATATTACCTTTAGTTATGCCTAAAGTGGCCTATGTCTGACATGTGTGGCCTGACCTTTAGGCATAACTAAAGGTAATATGTAAGTTAAATTAAAAATATTCTGAACATAACCTATATTAGTGCTCCGGTGGGGATCCGGTGCGGACATGTGTGGCCTGACCTTAATAAAAGGAGAGCCTTCTACACTTTGTATCCTGATTTGAGAAACGATAAAGTATAACCCCTTCGGCCATGATAAAATAACACTACCGCACCACTCTCAATGCAAACTCATTAGCCACGTAGGCCACCATTTCGGCGGCAGCGGCAAAATTACCGAGGAATGCAGGGGCATTGGGCGGTGTCATTCTTGCCGCCGTCATGATATAATCCGATCGTTTATTTTATCGCCCAATGTGTAAGTCGCAATACTATCCTATGCGCCACAACTGGTGCGCCTTTTTTTTTACCGGTTTTATCGGTAAAAAAACGCCTAGTGTTTTCCCGGCATAACGTTTAAAAGTGATAACAGTTACTTTTAACAGGTTATAAAAATCATATGACATATTAATGATTTATTCAATTGAATTTTGTTGTTTATTGAAATGATGTTAACTTTGAAAAGTCTTTTTCGGACTATCGTAGATGAAGAAAGTGTTCTTCAGTTCCTAAAGTCAAAGGATATTATTCCTGAATTTTTTTGCCAAAGGAAATTGCATGAGTTCATCCCTGTCGCCAAAATTTACCTGGAGATGTCATAAGCTGGAGTGTCGGGTAACGATTGGAATTCGAAACGGGACATGGTTAGAAAATTCAAGAATACCGCTAGAAACGGTTGTTCATTTTATATTTGCCTGGTGTGGAGAATTAAAAGCTTGAAATTTTGCGAAAATCGTTAGAATAAACATGAGTTTTGGAATTATATCATATTAAAATAAACATATGTTCATTACAGTTATTGTGTTATTTCACTTTTAATCACTGTTATCACTTTTAAACTTTAGAGGTAGATGGCATGCCCATAACCGATATGTACCGCCATATTTTTATAAAAATTTTATTTAAAAAGCAAGACAAGTGTTACAAATTTTTAACATTTACCTTTCGCAGGTATCAGGTATGTTGCTATATTGTTCTGAAACAACCACAACAGAGACGAAAACTGTTAACACTTTTACATTCATTTTAAAATAATAAAATAGTTGTTTAGTGCTAGCATTTATATATATATACATATACACCGTTCCACCTTATCATAATGTGATAACCGGCTCAAGAGTAACAATAACGGAATGCTAATTTGTAATTTAGATACATTTTGTTTTATCGCGGCGAACAATCCTTTGAGTAATTATGTTCGACGAATCTATATACTCGTATCCATGCAATTAAGTTGATAGTTACTTTTGAAAAGAAAAGATAGTCATTTCGGACTGGTAAAAACAATATAGCCGTTGTTATTATTATTCTACTATAGCAGTCACAAAAAAATTACGAAAATAGCGATAAAAAATACATCAACTAATAAAATTTTCATTAAATAAAATTTAATAAATGTAATAATTTTTATAATAAGAATTTATAAATACTGTGGGCCATGGTTTCACTTCCGCAAAGATTTAAAATGGCTCTTTTAATGCATGTTATACTAATATAAATATATTATACTAATATATAATTATCGTAGTGCACCGTATATGCATATTTTGCACATATGTTTCGCTAAATTGTTTCCGAAAATAAAAATATTACGGATTTCTAAATAAAATAACTGCCTGGACATTAACAGGTTTTATTATTAAAATAGTCATTTTCTAATTTTCAGTGAGTTGTTTTATGTTGTTAGTTTGATGAAAACTATTTGTATTTTCTTTAGCTGTATCTTGACTTGTTTAACTGCCTAATTCCTTGTTCTATCAATACTAACAATAAATGTTGCAACAAAAATTTTCTGCAACACTTTCATCTGCACATACGCACACACCTACTTGCTCCTAATTAACATGAAAATCCGAGCTATTGTGTTACCTTCTGTTGAAATGGTTTCAAAACATGGAAACTTAAAATAACGATACATCACTCGATCTATTTACAGAAAAATAAAAATTTGCACGCCTTCCTCACCCCCTTTCCAATCCCAATTATAGGTTGGATGCACCTTTTTAATTCCTCTGCAGTTTCGATTCTTCCTAGTAATAAGAAGATATGATCAAAGTTTCATCATAAAAGTACAAATTTTGTTTTATTATTGGGAGCTAGGCAGCTCAATGGTAAAAAAATGAATTCCTGTGTTCAAGGTCCTGAGTTCGAGTCCTGCCTATGGCAGGATATCTTGTCTATTCCGCCACAGCACGTCTTTAGGTCCGATAGAACCTCCTGATGCACACCCAGCCTATATTAAGTAAGGTAAATATTATTGATCTTTGGTACTTTTCAGTGGAGACCGGGACCACACTTAAGTGTCCTTTTCATCTGAATTCGTTTAATTTGAAACGCAATTTCCATCATTCGAGACTAAGATCACTGTTCATCATATTAATCATAATTTAGTTACACTTACCTTTCACATGTATCAGTTTGAAGCGATTCTGAGACAATCACCAAATATACGAACATATTCAACACGTAAACGTCCATGGAATGGTATAAAATGCAATCTATGTAAGTAATTTATTATAAATAAACATTCCATTGTTTGCTCCGCTCTGTAATATGAATAAGAATCATTAATGAATTAATCATAAAAGAATAAATAATGATAACTTTTTTTTTTATCCTTAAGCTACGCAAGATAGTTCTTCTTCTGTAAACATGGAAAGTTTTTGTTTCGATCGAACAATAACCAAGGTGAATAGAAATGAGGTGGGCTCACTTGGGTAGGCAAGCCCGCACGAACTCACCTGCTACGTCATCGGACGCACGACACGTGAACAGATTGACATTAAAATGCTATCCTGTCAGTGAAAAATGCCAAACATTGCTATTTTATAATCTTTTAAATTTTATATTTCATAAAAGTTGAATTTTTTCTCCAGAAAACTCGAGGTTCGTTGGCGAGAATCAGACTTTTGCCATATCAAAAAATAAAAAAGGCGGGTATAGTATAGTCTATTGTTTTTAGTCTATTGTAATTTTGTAAGAACATGGCGTCTAGATAAAAATTAATTATATTTTCCAAGTGATTATTTCCTCATATTCATAATGCTATCACGATAATTATGTGCATATATTGTGTATATTATGCACATGCTGTTTACATAAAATATTAATACCTTAAAAAATAAGCTAAGCCTTTTTTTTTCTGTTCATTAATTGCTGTAATTTACACTTTTATTTGGTGTTCAATCCTTTAAGATGGCAAGTTTGGAAGCACAAAGCATGTATAAAACTATTTTTACACGTTTCCACATGGAATTATTTGTTTATTATCAATAATAGTCTTTCCTTCAATTAAAAATCTTTTTTAAATAACCACAATTATAACAAGCCCATCAACTAAGTCTCTGTGTCCTCCATCATTTTGTAAATCTCTATAGTCGATTGCGACAGCAGATTTACTTTGGGCAGGAACCACCACTGGCTAATAAGTAGTTCTGAATCTTACCGCTATAAGGCAGTAATGCCTTATCTTGATTTACAGATTTGACCCTCAATCAAAGTAGCTTCTTTCTCCATTTATTTCTAATACTTAACTTCCCAATCAGTTTGGCATTTGCTTTCACATATTTATGGCCATTTTTCATCGTTTTTGCAGTCGACCGTTAACCTTAAGTTAAGCACTCATACGATAAATTCTTTCTATTTTGTTTATGTCTTTCTATTATTTTTAACCGACTTCGATTTTCTCAATTCTTAAATAACTCAATACTCAATTCGATGCGTATGTGCCTTTTATTATTTTTATTTTTTATTTTTTGTTTGTTTGTTTGTTTAACGTCCATTTTTATGCTACTTAGGCTAATCGGACGATGCTACAGTGGGAGTCCTAAATTTTGCCTATCCAGGTATAATTAGGATAGGGATCTTTAACGAGTACCTGACATCGTACAGGCTCGGGACCTCCATTTTACGTCCTATCCGAGGGACGGCATAGCTAAGGATTTTTTTCTCCCATTAAAAAATCCTAGGGCCACCGCCGGAATTGAACCCGCGATCTTTAGTAGTGTAGGTTGCCATGCTAACCACAACACCACAGGTGACCCCTATTTTATTTTTTACTTTCACTTACCTATATCTGAAATATATAGTAAGTGGAAGTATTGCGATCGTGAAAAATTTCCACTTCCGGTTTTCAACGAAAATACACGTTTTGGGACCCCCTGAGTCGAAATAACCAAGTCCCGCGAAATGGTCTGTGTGTGTGTGTGTTTGTGTGTTTGTGTTTGTGTGTTTGTGTGTTTGTGTGCGCGCGCGCGCGCGTGTGTGTGTGTGTGTGTGTGTGTGTGTGTGTGTGTGTGTGTGTGTGTGTGTGTGTGTGTGTGTGTGTGTGTGTTTGTGTGTTTGTGTGTTTGTGTGTTTGTGTGTTGGTGTGTGTGTGTGTGCGTGCGTGCGTGCGTGCGTGCGAGCGTGCGTGCAAGTGTGCGTGCGTGCGTGCGTGCGTGCGTGCGAGCGTGCGTGCGTGCGTACGTGCGTGCGTGCGTGCGTGCTTGCGTGGGTGCGTGCGTGCGTGCGTGCGTGCGTGTGTGTGAACAGACTAGCTCAAAAACTATAAACCGTGGGAACCTGAAATTGGGTATTTAGTGTAGGTATATGCCCGCGATGTGACAGTAAAAATTTTATCAAAATTGCTCAAAGGGAGGGGGTACTTTATTTAATAACTTTTTACGTTCTTTCCGATTTTCTCAAAAACGGCTCGAACAATTTTGATTAAACTGAGTATTTGATCTATTTATATACCCGAGATATGACTGTAAAATTTTCATCAAAATTGATTAACCGGAGGGGGGACTTCACTTAATAAATTTTGTAACATTTTCACGAGTTTTTTTTATTTACTCAAAAACAGCCTGGAGTACAATGGACCGACTGGATTTACCATTGTACTCCAGGTACCCCTGACCTGGCTTATAGTCCGCATCGCAGAAAAGTGTCGTCCGTGTGCATCGGGCCTAAGGGTCTGGCCACACATGTCCGCACCAGATCCGCACCGCAGCAGTAATATAGGTAATGTTCAGAATATTTTTAATTTAACTTATATATTACCTTTAGTTATGCCTAAAGGTCAGGCCACACATGTCAGACACAGGCCACTTTAGGCATAACTAAAGATAATATGTAAGTTAAATTAAAAATATTCTGAACATAACCTATATTAGTGCTGCGGTGCGGATCTGGTGCGGACATGTGTGGCCAGACCCTAAAGAATATACCCAGACATTGGCTAAAGTTATGCAATTTTAATATGGACAGGTGTTCGCACCTGGTGTCAAAGAACAACTGAGCGAAATTTGGAGAATTTAGGGCATACCGTTGGATTTTTATAAAGAACAAACAAACCAACAAACAGAATTTCATCTTTATTTATATAGATTTTTTTACTAGTTTTTTCAAGTTTAATTGGTTAAACTCAGATAAATTCGTGGTATCACATTTTTATTTAATCTTTACATTGGGGGGACGCCTCCCCCGGTGGTGACGCTCGTGCTAAGCTAAGGTTAGCTTTATTTGTTAGTTACTCCATTATGTGATGGAAATGGTTGGGGGTGCGGTCAAATAAAACAACACTATATGTACAATAACATATATTGTGCCGACGTTTCGACCCGAGAGTCATGTCTTCATCAAGGCTGTCAGTCAACTGGTAAAGAAAGACTGTCTCTTGTCAGAATGAACGCACCCCCAACCATTACCATCTCATAAACTTCTCCAGTCAACCATCTACCTCCATTATGTATTTTTGCATTATTCGTCTTGTTTGAAGATGTTGCATTTAAAAAAAAAAAAAAAAAAAAAAAAAAAAAAAAAAAAAAAAACTATTTTTTAAATATCTATTTTTAAAAATCTTTGTTTCTGTAAAAACATTGATGTTTAAAAAAATCTTTGTTTTTGTCAAAACATGCTTTTGTAAATATCGGCATGTTTAGCCTTCAAATGTAGGAGTAAATTTGTGGTATTGTCAGAACTTTAGGCTAAAAGCAAATATCGCACTTACTTACAAGCTTACATTTTCTGAATGTAATGCTTGAAAACTACGGCACGAGGTTTATTTTTAAGTTATATATTTCTCAGTACAGTTTAAAAAAAGGTCAACCAAAAATATCGGAACACAAAATATCGGTGTTAACAAAACATCGACATCGACGACGCCTCTTTGCGGCTTTATATTAAAATACACAATGAGTAAAGTTCACTGAATAAATTAGTGTAGGTAGACCTAAAGCATTGAAATATAAAAATACATTTTATAAAAAAAAAAATTAAACCGACTTCGAAACCTAGGAACCAGAAAAAATACTCATATATGCACTGAAAAGTATGAAATAATTACCTTCTGATTTTTATGAATACGCAGGAAAATTGAAAATCGTATGAAAAGCGGAAAAATGCATTAAAACGGATAATTTTATTTTGATTAGTACGAATACATACTAACTTTTAATAAAAATTATTAAATTAAAATATTAAATACCATGTTCAATACTTAACAATCTTTTCGGAGGCGGCGCAAAATAGAAAATCTATAGAATATTTTAAGATTTTCCAAATTTTTAGTGTTAACAATTTTAAATTTTACGCCGCCTCCGAAAAGATTGTTAAGTATTGAACATGGTATTTAATATTTTAATTTAATAATTTTTATTAACAGTTAGTATGTATTCGTACTAATCAAAATAAAATTATCCGTTTTAATGCATTTTTCCGCTTTTCATACGATTTTCAATTTTCCTGCGTATTCATAAAAATCATAAGATAATTATTTCATACTTTTCAGTGCATTTATTTTTACTGGTTCCTAGGATTCGAAGTCGGTATAATTTTTTTTTTATAAAATGTTCTTTATTTCATACTTTTTAGTGGCGGAAGATAATTTCTAATATAAGGCGGAAGGAAGCAATGCCTTGATTTCTAAAACTTCTGTATGCTTTTTTTTATACAGATTTTAAGTGCATTTTGAACTGATTTCGGATTTTCGAAGTCCTTTTTTTTTTTTTTTTTTTTTTTTTTTTAATTTTTTATTCGGTACCCCTCTTTAGATACTACAAGTGAGTTTGGTTCATTAGTTGGTTGTTCCATCCATGGTAGGAAGGACGAGATCAATTCCGTGGGTACCTCGCGAAATAAAAGTCAGCCCACCCAGGTAGCGCTATACCTCGTTCGTCTATCCCGGGTCTTTATATTATAATTATATCAATTTTAATCAACTTTGTATTATAATAGTCACATTATCAATTTTATGAATATGCACAGAAAATTGAAAATCGTTTGCGGTAGGTGCAATACAGACCTTTCAACACCCTGTCTACTTTGATTTTTTATAAAGACCAATATTCCATCGGGAAGACACATAAAACTTTGTTTCCACAATGACAATCTTTTTCCTTTGCGGAATATTGTCTTCGGTACTTGTTTATTACATACATACATCTGTGTTCGGAGAGGAGGTGTTAGTTTTGCTCGGCTGTAACATGAATCCGGCAATTTCAAGATGTCGTAGGTATGCCACTGAACAGTTGGGATTTTGGCCGTTTTCGACCAGTTTTATTGGTAAATATACTAAACAACATATACGTTTGTTATTTCGGTATCTGAGAATATGACTGCCCCGAAATGGAAACAATTCTTCACAAATGACTCTCTTTAAGATTTTCGTCTCTAGGCTCTCTTATCGAGTGCCACCCTAGGGACGTTATCGTAACTTACAGAAAAAAAGTAGACAATTCACCATCATAGATGGAATTGGAGATGGAAGAAAATAATATTAAATTTTTTTAGCGGGACGTATTTATTTCATGACTGGAATAATATTAAGTCCATATTATGGTCATATCCACAATATTTTTCTTAAGTTTCAAACCAAATTTAAGCTTAGTTAATAGTTATTTGTTATCTCAAAATCAATAATTTGGCACTTACAGCAATTTTGATCTAAACACCTCAATAGTTGCATAAACATAATTAAAAACCGATAATAGTAATCTGGATAACATAACAAAAGTGTCACTCCAGAGTGAACAATCCGCACAAGATTTTATGATTACATTGTATAATATTATCCGAAAGTGATCGAGTGTATCCGGAAGCTGACAGAGGTGCCTGAATCCTTTGTTAAGGCCTCTAAATCAACTGAAAAAGAGCTTTTCCAGTAAGTTTTGAATTCCTTTTTAATGTGCATAGCGAGTGGAAGTCGGAAATCAAAATCTAATTTAAAACAATAATAGCTACGATTTTACGAATCTCTTTTAAAAAGGGTTATTAATGCTCGGCCTTTCTTTAAATTCCATGAATTTTGTGGTTTTATGATTATACTGTCCATCCGTCGTTTAGACATTCATATAGGATTTTTTACTGTTATCGGTGTTTAATGTGCTTTAATCTTCTTAAATTTATAAAAAAAATCTTTTAAGCAACCCAAAAAAATGTTCTTGAGTTTTATTTCTTGGCAAATAAACAGGGTCGAATGCGGACTATAAGCCAGGTCAGGGGTACCTGGAGTACAATGGTAAATCCAGTCGGTCCATTGTACTCCAGGTACCCCTGACCTGGCTTATAGTCCGCATCGCAGAAAAGTGTCATCCGTGTGCATCGGGCCTTATTGTTATAAAAATTGTTTTGATCTTGCTTTACGTTTGTTTTTTTCCGAAATCGACCGTTTGAGTCGAAAAAAGTCTCACTTTATAGTTTTATATATTTAAAAAATGAAATCTCTGGGTGAAACTGGTATATGCAGCTAGTAAAATATAATGATATTAGTAAGATATAAATATATATAATATATTAGTTAATTACAGCACACTCTATTAATTGATTTTACTCAAAATCTCCATCTCATACTTTATTTTCACAACAAAGCCGTGTCGTTTTGGAAAGCAATAAAATTAGTAGGATCTGGATCAAAGAGAGAACTTGGATAAAATTCGTCAAGTAATTTCGGCCCATATCCTTCAAATTGTAGCCTTAGCAACTATATATACTCTGAGACAGAAATTGACAAGTTTTAAGAGACCTAATTGATACCTTTAAAACATATCTTTGGAGAAGGAATTAACTGAATCTGTGTTGTTATTTGTGAATGAATCTATTAATACGTTTGTAAAACCATAAATGTAATTATTTTTATGTCTAACAAAGATTGATTTAGTGTGCTATGAATTTAAAAATCCTGTGCAGTAGAGCAGCATTACTTGGTAACTTAATAAAGTAGTTAATAAAGTCTCTCTCTAAACAGTTGTTTTTAGGCGTTATGATTTCAACTACGTATTAGCCTCTCGAATTTCTACCTATCCTAGCTATGAGAATATTGACTCGTCGCCCCCCCAATAATTTGGAGCTAGTGACACCCCTGCCTCAGCGTCCAGCGTCACATTAAAATATCTCAAAAATTATTATAATAATCATATTATAATTATAATAATTATATAAAAATCACAATATTTAGCTGCTAACAAAATCATTTAAAAAGACTGTAACGTTAAATAGTTAAATAAAAAAAAGAAAAAAAATATGGCTTAAAATCCCCGACCTTTTGTTGGAAAGAACTAGCGGTTGGAGCGAACCGTCAGATCACGTGTTTGGGGCTGGATTGTCCGAGCTCGGTCCACGCTGGCCTGGAAGGTTCCTTTTACGAACATATATATAAGGAGCGAGTGACTGGACGAGTTAGTCTGAGTCTTTGTCTTGACTGTGAAGCTCAAGCCATACGATTTGTATAACAAATTGATAATTTTTGTAACCCGATTTAATATTTGTCATTTTATAATTCGAGTGGCATTAACTATTGTTATATTTTCATTAAGGAAATACTGTTATCCCACAGAAGTGTTACAATATTCACATCAAGCGAAGTGACATCAATGTTTAAACACATTTTGGCACTAACAGATTAATGTTAAAACAATGGATATTAAAAATAATCGTTTGGGCCTTATGAGGTTAATGTTTATAAAACGTATATTAAAAACACGGACGTCTAAATATGTTGGGGAGTCTTTTTTACTTTAGGTACACCAGTTAATTTTTCATGTTATTAGTGAAATAACAGTATGATAAACATAAAATATACATAAGTTATTAAATTTTAATAACTTATGTATATTTTTAAAGAAAAAAAGTGAAATAAAAATGTTATATACGAAAACAACAACATTTATTTAAAATGTAAGTATTATCTACCAGATATTGTAGGATAGAGCCAGATTTCATTTTGTGGGTCAGTAAGACTTAATTGATTTTAAAATTGCATTGAAATAAGAGTCAAGATGGCTCCTCTTTGTACCACATTCAATTTTGTTTCTCCTCTTCAGGCTGGCCCACAGCGACTCTATCCTTTGGGTGTGAGCTCCAGTTTTTGGGTCCATGAAGTTTTTACTTCATTGGTTATTACGGTGGTAATTGTGTAATGTTTATACTCCATACCTGGAATCTTCTCTATCCCTGCGTAAGATTTCCACAAGTCTGAGAATATTGTAGTCCCTTGGCGTATAGAGTATTTTATATGCTCTGTGAGCGTTGCAGCAGTTCTCAACTCTTTTTTACAAAATTTAGTAGTTGCATAGCAATTGGCCCATGTATACAAAATGCATTTCCTTAAGGATATTCGGCAATTTGAAACCATTTTCCACTTAATCCACCAATGACCTGTCGGCAACCAAGTCTGCTCCAACGAAATTTAGGGACTCCGTTCTTATAGAAATATATTCCCATAGTATATCCTTTCCTTCGTATTCTTCACTTATGCAGAATTCCTTATTCACGTAGTGCCTTGAATGCCGTGGCTTCTAAGTTTAAAAGACGACTTAATCTAAACAAATTCATTTTTAGATTTATAGAATATGAAATTACCTTCTTCAAATAGAAAATTTTATGAGGATCTACAAACCATCAATAAAGACCATATGACTTGGTAACTGAAATCATAACATGAAAAATTAACTGGTAGGCCTAAAGTAAAAAAGACCCCGTATGGGCCCTTGGAGGTTATTGTTTACAAACTGATATTAATAACATCTATGTTTAAATAGGCTCTGGCACTAACAGATTAATGTTTTAAAAACTTACATTAATTACATCGATGTCGAAAAACTTGCACCTTTTGATTTCTTAGCCTAAATGAAATCAGCATTCAGAATTTCTAACAAAGCTAACATGCCATGGAGTGTGACAGAAAATTAAAAATTTATGATCCACTTGAAGAATAAGGACCAGAAGATAAAATCTTAAAATTATTAAGGTTAAAGGTATAATTAAACAAGGAATAACATTATTTAATTATATATACTTTCTCTTAATTATAATAACATAAATAAAATTACTACATTAAATAGTTAAATACTGTTCAATCACAGATAATTGCAAATATACTGTCAAGTAATACAATTCCTTCAATACTATATACATAAATATTCATCTAATTTATATAAAAACTTGAAGCCTGGATCCCCATCTTTTGAAAAACTCAAAAATGAGACCATTGGTCCACCCAAAGCCTCTTTGTACTTCATATTCTCCACCTCCACCTGTCTTTCCCGCTTCGAGAGAATCATACTAAAAATGAATTAAATAGTTTTATATTATTTTATTTATTAAATTAAATTAAAGTTGTGTATCAGTGGTCAATAATAATCCAAGCATAAGACAACCTGTGGAGTTTATCAAAGAAGTTAAAGTAAATAATGTATTTTAGCTATAATGCTTATTAAGCAAGTTTTAATGATTAAACCTTTTTAGTTGGAAAGTAAGGCTATATTGCATCCATAATTACACTAAATATGAATTGTATAACATAAGATATAACAGTGTATAAAAGGTAAAGGAAACATATGATTACAAGATATATCAATGCATAAAAAGGTAATTGAAAAACATTGTTCGCGTTCCATAAGTTATCGCTCGAGTTCGATAGATTGGACAAAAAACCATAATAAAACAATCGATAGTGATTTTCATTAGAGATTCGACATTTTTTTTTTCCTTTCGCCATTCCCGTCGGCATTAAGATGTGCTGCAGCCAGATATTCTCTATCTCCTATATTGTAAAGAGTCTCGTAATGAATATCGTGGAGTAGAAATCAGAGCTCCCTGAGCCGAGAGGTGGAGCGGGGAGCCGAGCTGGCGAAGAGAGGGGACACCGCTGGAAGCCGCGATCGAGAAAAACATGCTGCCTACAAGAGCACATTTATACAAAATGTATCTTTATCAGTTAATGTTTCATAAGTTTATATAAATTGTTTAAATTTTGTAATCTTGTAATTCAATCAATTCGACAATCGCACCAATTTTTATCATATTCTATCCATTTTTTTACATCAAAATAATTTAACCTAATATAGTCCACATTTTTTCATAGCTACCAAATTGGTCGAAACTAAATCATTTTTTTTAAATGACAGATCAAACACACATGATTACTAGATTTATAATTTCACCAAATTCTCCCCCAGTTCATTTACAGACATAGTCTTGAAGGTATCTTGGAGCTCGAGTCGTTCTAGATGATCTCCAAACAGGAGGTGGTGGACTAGGCTTAGATTTGGCTGGCGATGTAAAAATTCACTCCCTGGAGTTACCGATTGCTTTGGAAGGACAGGTAGTCGATTTGAGAGCCGGAAGGGGCGGGGAAACAGCCAGTTCTTAGTTCATCTACTGTCTCAACAGAACATCTCGAATACGACTGTCGAGCTGCGTCATGTTTCTCGATATCTGGCGTTTCTTGAATAAGAATAAAATCTTCTGATGATTTAAGAGTTTCTATAGGATTTGCTGTTTTTCCTTCTCCGATTTTATTACCAGCTGGCGCTAGGTGCCTTAAATTTACAGTTCTTCCTCTTCCATCAGGTAGTTCCACCAGCGCAAAATCAGGATTCGCATGTAGTAGTGCGACTTCTTGAACTAGAGGGTCATATTTGCTTTGACGTACAAGATTGTTCATTAGTACTTTTCCTTGAGTTTTCAGCCATGAGGAAAGCGCCACTCGAGAAGTAGATTTTCTTTTATGGAAAAACATACGTTCATGAGGAGTTGAGTTGATAGTTGTACAAAGCAATAAACGTGTATGGCATGTAAAGCTTCGGGTAGCATTTTCTCCCACTGAGCCACCGCCACACAGTGATGCGGATAGGGACAAAACCCTAAAAAATGAAGGTGCTCCAACCGGAACTTTAAAGATATTTGTTGAAACCTAAATACCTCTAGAGTAAGGTTCCACACCATTTTTTCAGATTAAAATTCATTAAACCTTTGAAAATAAGACAGTTTGGGGCATCTTGTAGGAATGTCACGAAAACACTTTTGTTAACGTCCAATTTCGAAGTGATCTTAGGGAAGCCCAAATTTTTCCGAGGCCGTAATTTTCGAAAATATCTTATTTAGACTTCCTGAAAAAAAGGTATTTAATCCTAGATTTCAAAAAAGAAAAGTTTAGGGTGGATAAAAAAGAGAATTGGGTGATCTTTTGAGACATGTCATAAGTGATATGGTTATTGGTCTTTTTCAATGTTAGATCCGTCGACCTCCGTCTTCTGGTCTTAATAATGATATTAAATCAATCCAGAGGTATCGCTGAAGATATTCCAAAAGATTTCAGATCCGAAAACGTCCGAATCGTTGAATGAGATCATTTCATAGTTAGGAATGCGTGAACGGGAGTGGCGTTTGCTTAAGTGTCCCCTCTTCCAGGTGCAATGTTTTCAATCGCTAATACCCTTTTATTCAAACTGCATAAGTTCAAACGAATACGCTTCTGGATCAAAATGGCTTTGTCAATATGTCAACTATTGTTTATTTGCCTCAGTTTTCAGTTTTCTTTCAGCGAAGAGAGTGAAATATTTATCATCATCATAATAATCATTTGTTGAAAAGTTACTATGGATAAATACGTCTTTTCCTGCTGCGATGTATTTGATATGCTGATGAATAAGAATTCGTCGCTAGAGCAGGCGTTACCAGCATTAATTCCAGGGGTGGGAGGTGAGCCCTTATTTACAATTATTTCGGAAATAAAAAAAAGATTTGTTAGACATTTTAATAATTGCTTTAAGGAAGCGTCATACAATGACGACTTTTTTTTAAGAAAAACAGTAAATGGTAGGAAAACAACTTTATCGTGCCCTTTGTGCCGATGGGTTGCGAGACCGACTGTGAAACTGGTTCTAGAAATTTGGGGGGGGGGGGGAGACCAACCAAAGATTTTTCTGAATGTAGAAGGAAATCTATAGGAAATAGGAAGAGCAACGAACGAAGATGTATTCAATTTTACGTTGGTGTCATCTGACCCATACATCCAGTAACTTTAGGCCTAATTTGAAAAAAAAGAAAAATACCTCTGGATGTCGATGCCACAGATTTAATTTTAGAAGTGTAATATCACATCATAAATATGTATATAAATGAATGATTAAATATTAATCTTATATTGTACTGAAGATGGTGTAACATGTAAAACCCATCTACAATTGTATTGTTTATGTTAGAAAAAGAGTATTAATTTTATTTTCGTAGTTATTTTTGTAAATATATATATATATATATATCATATTAGTTTGATGTTTACATATATGTATATATATACTCAATTTTAGTTCAAATTCTGTTGGTTCCTATAATATTTATTAAGATCCAAGTAAAATCAAAATTTTATTTTTAAAAATGCGTATTTTTTTTTACCCTGTAACCCTTAAAATGAAATATTACAGCTTTGAAAGTGGCATAAATCGATTCAGCGACCCAAAAAACCATGGAATGTATACATTTAATCGCCATTTGTGACCGGTTAAGGGTTTTGTCCCTAAATTGGTCATTTTGAACCACTGTGCGCCAGTCCTTTGGATTTTAAGGCCAATGAAATAGTTCTCCGTATCACTCCATTGTAGCGTTCCACTTGACCGTTACCAGACGAGTTGTATGGAGATGTAAAGCTGGTTGCCACGCCATTAGAATGAAGAAACAGTTGAAGTTATCTTGAAATGAAAGAGGTTCCTCGATCTGAATGAATGTAGGATTGATATCAGAATATTTAGAAGATTTGGTTTAGCACCTGAATAACGGTTGCTCATGATAAGTCTGCAAAAGGAACAGCAAAGGGAAATCTGTAGAATTCAACGACCACGGTTAAAAGATATTTACGAGAAATGTTTGAGGAAATCTTAAATCTTACTTGAACCGCCTTTAAGAACATTAATTTTTATCATTACATTACAACATTACGACTGACGTCAACCAATTTCGAACGTTCAAACCACTATCGGGTGATAATGAGATGAAAAAATAAATAAAATGTAAAATATGTTAGGGCACACTGGGAGACGCACACAGCACGAAAGCAAAAAACATAGGTACAGTATTCGCTAGCGCAATCGACTATAGGGTGCGCTTGTAGCTTTGCAAAATGTCAGAAGGAACGGGGATAGACATAGTTGATGTGATAGAGATAATTGGTAATTATAAAAGACCATTAATTGAAGGGCAGGCTATCCTTGATGCAAACCACGTAATTACATGTGGAATAATATCTAGAAGTAAAAAAAACAGTTATTTTACAAGCCTTGTGCCTTCAAACAAGTGATCTTAAATGATTGCCCCATCAAATAAAAGTGGAAATCAAATGTATTAGTAATACTAAGCAATTTTCTTGTAATTGTACGTGTAAAGCTGGTAGTTATAGTAAGTAAATGCAAAAACACATCATTGTAACTTTACTCTAGGTTTTTCGGTTAGTAATAACATATATTACCTATTCATACAACCATTGTTATGACAGCTGTCATTTTCATGACAGCTTAGTTTCTTTGTCATATTGTTTATTTATTTGTCAAAACTTTCAGGCATCGCATTGAAAACTTGGAACAATTAAGCACAACGGATGTAAGACAAAAATGGGGAAAATTAAAAAAGAAAAACAAATCTATGACACTATGGTCCCAATGTTATTTGCATAAAACTAACATTTTGGAATAATAAAATGTCAAATACTAATATTTATCTTGATAAATATAGTCAATTTTCTTTAAAATTAAGACAACATATCGTCATATGTTTCGAAACAGGCTTATCTACTCTTAATTTTACAATACACTCTTTAAGAAGCTTTTTATTTTTTGGAAATAAATGGAATGACACGTCTTTTGATTTTCTAATTGAACACTGAGGGACCGAGCTATGCCTAGTAGACATTTTTCAAATTATATTTTGATCAATCGAGTTTTAATTATGGAAAAAATAAATTAAAAACGCCAAAAAACCTTATGTACGCAATCTAGTGGAACCAGTAAAAAACATAGGAGGCGCCAAGAGGGCTCAATTTAAATTTAACAGAAAGCGAATCTCCCCATTTTTACGAAAAATAAACAATTAAATGGAAACGAAATAAAAATACTTATAATTGCTTTAACAACTATAATTCTAGTAACGAATTAAAGATTTTACTATTTTTACTTCTCTGTAGTCAGAAAGTTAAGTATAAAATGGGTAAAATTATAAAAACACATTTGAAGTTAACCGATTCGCAAAAATTTAAAATACTTAGGTAGTATTGTTTTTCAGTTTTGAGTAGGAGGCAAGGTGAACAGACGTCCTCCATTTTAAGCTTTGTCTTTCTATCCTCCTGCATTTGGGTATAATGGCAAAATGTCAGGCATTTATCGCACTTTGAATTAAAAAATAAAATGTTAATGGAAATTTATTTGAAGTCATATTCAATGACAATTAGCCTCTTGAATAAGGACAACATTGTTTACTTTAACTAATGTTTTATGAACTATTAAAAATATCTGTTTTTTTCTTTGCTTTGACCATCTCTAACGCTGGTAAGTAGAGTGTTTTCCCACATTAACATACAATGGAGCGATGAGTGAAACCAACTGATTTAAGCTGTATAAGACTACTAGGAATAAGGAATAATTATATTAATAGTGAAAAATTATTTTTAAAATATTTAATGTCTAAAATAGGTTTCCGAACATAAATATCATCAAGTCAGAAGAATTCAAGAAGAAATTTGCCAAGAACATTCCAGATGGGTGTAGGACATTGGATAACATCTAGAACATATACTAATGTAATATTACTGTAATATAATATTAATAATACAGTTATGTAAATGTCCCAACAAAAAGACTAGAACTCTTTTCAATGCAACAGGCAAAATCATAAGATTTTGTTTCACGTTACAATGGCATTAGATGGAGGAAAGGAAATAAACCCTGTTATTATAATAATATTAAACCCTATTGTATAATAATATATTTAAAACTTTTTTATTTTTGTTACTAATGTTTATCAAAACGCTTTATTCTATGAGTTCCTTTTTTTCTTTCACAGGTGTAAAATTTCTATATTAAATTATTTGTTGGTTTGATTTATCAAGTTTAAATAATTACTTTAATAAAGTTTTATATTAGTTCTACTTTTTTTATGAATTTCCTCCATTTCATAAATCATATCTGGTCACCCAGGTAGAGGATCTACTCAAAACCAAAAAAAGCCATTATGTCTAAAAGACAATAACATAAGAGGACCTATGCTTTGATGCTTTGATTTAAGATGACAGAATATTTTCCCAATATAAATATATTTTTTTAAACTCATTATTTATATCTGCCCTTGAATTGGCTGACAGTCATTTATCTGAGTCCGGCACAAATTGATGAATAATTTTCCTTATTTTTATCTCTAATGTTATTTATTTTATTCGATAATGTGTCAGTTATTACTTTTACGTTTTACATCAATCTCAGTTTGTTTCATTATTGTAATAGTAAATATTAATAGTAGATTAAATATTATATATTGTACAAATATTACTATTTTTAATTTGTTTACTTTTTTTTTTGTGATTGTTACAATGTTCCACCTTGTTTGTATATTTTTAGCCCTGATGATGTGGGTTTAAATGTTAGCAACTATTAAATAAATAAGTTAGGACGGTCAAAGAGGTTGGAGTGACTGCCTGGCTACCTCCAACTAGTAAAATTATGGTTTTTTTTTTCATAATTCCACAAATTATATTTGTTTTTACATAATTGCATTAATCCAAAATGTATTAATACCTTTTCAAACATGAAACCAGTTTCTTTGAATCCTTTGTAAGCCGAGAGGATGAATCGATTAGCAAAGTAAAAAGCTACCTCCGATGCTGGAACTGACCCAATCCTATCGAGCCCCTGAATGAAAAATGCTTGAAGTGGTGGCCAAGCATTGGGGAAATCCCATTGTTCTCCAGAATATTTCAGAGATGAAGGGATTCCACCTGCAAAATATATTTTATAATATAAATTTTCCATACATGGATAATTTATCTACTGTGTTCATTATGGCTAAAATATATTTATCATATAAACTTTGCAATATAAGTAGAATTCAATCTTATTAAAATAAAAATTCAATACAATATAAAATAATTAATATAATTTAAAAATGGTGTATAGATTAAAATATAGGCAGAAATAACTTATTATAATAATAAAATAAAATGAATGACGATAATTTGGTAACAAACATTGAACAAAATTAAATTAAAAAATATATAATATTTAAATATATAAACATTGACATTAAAATATGAACTTTTGCCCACTGAAATTTATTGCATCATTTTTTTTATTGAGACTAACTCAAATTATTATATTGTAATAATTTTTCATCCAGTGAAATCAGTAAATAAAAATTTATATATAAACAGTTTCAATTATTTATTTTGAACTTTACATTCATTATGAGGTCTTAAATATTTACCTCTTCCTATGCTTAAGCAATCCCTTGTCAGCACAAGGTAAGTGTTAATGAATAACAAGGTAGGTGTTGGAGTATAGGCAAGTGTCAGTGAATAGTAAGTGATAATGAGTCAAATAAGTGATAATGACTCATAGATGCACTATCATTCTCTTCTTTTTCAGCAGAGTTGGGCAATATCAAGATAAAAATCTATCTAGATTTGAAAACAGGTGGTATTTTGTTTTATCTAGATAACTATTCGAAAATCGAATAATTTTCAAACTATTCGAATATCAAATAGGAAACTATCTGAATTCGATGTTTGATGAATTCGAACCAGAAGATAGATTCTTCGAATACTTTTAGTTCTATTCGAATAAACTATCTTTAATTTGAATCTGTATTCAAAATTTCGAATTTATATGTTTTTGTTTTTTATAAGTCATTTCCGAACTATATAAATAGAAAATATTTTCATTTTTATTTCCATTAAATATGAGAGTATGGTGAAAGGCTCATTAAATCCAAACTATGTTTAATTGATGTTGACAAATTCGACCATTTTTTCATGATCATCCGGCCTAACCCCTCACCTTAGCATATTACATTATGACCCTGTATTTATCAGGAATAGTAATTGTTTTTAAGTTCGAGTAAGGAGGGGGGTGCTAAAATATTAAACAATTATTTTTTGGCATTTTTTTACACGGATGTAAGATATTATTTTAGCAAACACTTAGTTCTTGTAAGAAATATCCATTTTTCATTTTATGATTGTGTGGGGGAGGGGCGCAATAACATTGAAAATGGAAACCTTTTTGGACTTTTTTCACAAAGGGGTCTAATATTATGTCATCGAAGGCAGTTTATACTAAAATTATCAATTTTGTATTTGTGTGGGGAGGGGGGCTGCATATAGAGAAATTTATCTTTTGGATTTCTTTCACACGGGTGTATAATATTATGTCATTGAAGAGAGTTTATGTTAAAAATATAAATTTTGCATTTTATTGGGGGGGAGCAGTATGATTCTCTCAGTCTTGAAAAACACCTGTGCTACCTAAAAAGTGAGGAATAGAGGGAAAAAAGTGCTATTAATTCTGTATATCAAAATCCAAAAGATATTATAAGACTCAATGGTCACCTATCGCAGGGTTACCTACTTAAAAAAGGGGGATAGCAGTGGATATTCTTAGTTATCCGATTTTTATTCTTCTTATGGATGAGATATAGAAAGCCTTAAGGAGAAAACCGTCCTTTTTGTTAATGAGCAGGATACTCCAGTACTCTGAGGGAGAGCTTGGGGATTACCAGTGTGGATTCAGAAAAGGTAGATCTACTATCGACCACATTTCAAGCATAAGGTCCATGCTGGAGAAGTGCTATGAAAATAATATCTATCTGCACCACCTCTTCATCAACTACAGACAAGCGTATGACAGTGTAGACCTTCATCGACTACAGACAAGCGTATGACAGTGTAGACTGCAAGTTGTATCAGGCCATGACAAAGATGGCTATCCCAGAAAAACTAATACGATTAGTGCGCACAACCTTGGTAGGGACACAAGGGAAACTAAAAATCCAAAGCAATTAGTCCAGTTGCTTCCACATTAACAAAGGATTAAGGCAAGGAGACCCCCTATCCTCCATCCTATTCAACATTGTATTGGAAATGGTAATGAGGGCCATAAGGACTAATTCTGGAGGGACCATTTACAACCGTATGACACAGCACCTTGCTTATGACGTTATCATTACTGGTCGCACACGTGCATCTTTGCTAGGAGCTTTCGAGGAATGTGAGCAGGCTTCCAAAATAGCAGGTCTAAACATCAATGAAGCCAAAACCAAATACATGAAGACCTCCCGGACTGATTGTGGGGCGAAGAATGGTCTTAGGACAGGAGAGCACTTTTTCGAGCAGGTACAGGAGTTTCAATATCTTGGGGCCAACATCAACGAAAAGAATGATATAATGGCAGAAATAAAGACACGCATGATGGCCGGAAGTAGATGTTACTTTGCGCTCGGAAAAGTGCTAAGGTCGAAAGTGTTACCCTGGCAGTTAAAGCAAGCTGTATACACTATCATTATTAGACCAGTAGTGACATATGGAAGTGAAACATGGGTTCTTACTGGGAAATCTGAAAGAATGCTCAATGTGTGGGAGCGGAAAATCCTTAGAAAGATTTTTGGTCACTTGAAGGAGGGAGATCAGTGGAGGCAAAGAAACAATCGGGAGCTCCGTGATTTATACAAGACCCCAGATATTGTCACCTGCATCAAGAAGAGTAGAATTAGGTGGTTGGGGCATGTACAGAGAATGGAAGAGCAGCGAACCCCAAAGAAGCTTCTGGAGGGACACCCAGGGGTAGGATGAAGAAGAGGGCGTCCTAGATTGCGGTGGCTCGATGACGTGGAGGAGGACCTGAGGACACTTGGAGTTCGAAGGTGGAGAAGAGCAGCTCTGGACAGGGAGGAATGGCGGAACATTGTGGAGCAGGCCAGGGTTCTTCAAGGACCTTAGAGCCATCGAAGAAGAAGAAGGAGAAAACCAGGAGCACAAGTGCTAAATTGGAGTATAGCTCCAGTACTGGCACATGCCTAGACCAATACAGATTATATAACCTGACTCTCAGGTAACTTAAACTTCAGTCATTTTCAGTGGTTGGAATAGAATAAAGAATTCATATTAAAATCATCAAAAATCAGTTGAGATCAAAGCAAAGTCAAATTATTTGGAAGGGGAAAATGGGGAGCTCAAAATTTAAAGACTATTATGAGCACAGATTAATTCTTCTGGCTAAAGGAGACCAACAGATCTTATTATAAGATATTAAAGCAATCATAGGTTAACAGAAAGTAAGTAGAGAACCCACAGTAAGGCTATTTAAGTTGGAGTTCATACCAATGCAGTGTATTGATGCTTGCTGATACCAAGCATGTAAGGAAGTCACATCAAATGAAATGAGATTCCACTGAAGAATAATTAGTATGACCAAGAGAGTATTTTATAGAATTAATATAATTCATTAGGTTCTGGATCACTAATCAGGGTGTGACATCCAGGAAGAGTGGTAGCTAAAATGGAATGGGCACGCCTACAGAATGGACAGTACTAGAAACACCAGATGGTACTTGCAGCCCGGCATTTTCACAGTGGACGATTTATTTGTATTATATATTTGTATTGTTGTATTGTATTGGTAAGCTGGAAACAAAACATAAGGTACATTGGAACTGAAACTCCACACTAAAAAGCTCACAGGATTTATAGAAAGAAGAAGTTATATTATCTATTAAAAATAATTTACAAATACAAACCAGGATAATGTTGCAAATTATGTTTTGTGATATAGTTTAAAACTAGCCGCGTTAATTCCATTGGTTGGAACCTATAAGATTTTGTCCATAATGGTACAAAGTTAGACAAATAGAAGTAGTTTCTTGATTGCTCACGAACTATATCATAATCAAACCAAAATTCCTCATCTTTGTTCCACAGAACCTGAAAAATAGTTATTATTTTTTAAGAGGTGCTTATAATTTATTTAGATTTGATATAATTAATAATGATTGTTTTAATATAAGGTTACACAAAAATTGGCAGTAAAAGAAGAAATTTTCAACTTAACCAATTTATTGTCCAATAAAAATGAAGAGTCCACGGAAGAAAGGGGGAGAGTCAATTTTTTCCGAATTTTAGTTATATACATATAATTGTTCGTTTAGATGAGTAGAATATGTTGGTGAAAAGAAATAGTCAGAAAAAATAACAGTAGGTTTGTTACAAGGGATGGAAAGAACCACGTACTCGGAAGAAAGGGGGAATGTCCACGCGGAAAAACCTAGAATGGGGGAGAGTCATGTTAGAAGTTATGGATTGTGTATTAATATCACCATTTCATCAATAAAACAGGGAAGAAAGGGGGAGCGTCCATGACTATCCCCCTTTCTGTTATGTTTAAATTGTTTTTTTTTACTTATAAGATATTAAGTTCTTGAGACTGTATTTTTCAACAGGTTATCAGAAGGGGACCAAATTAGTCTCAACAATAAAGTTTTTTATTTAAAAGACGTTTCGGCTCTTTTGAGCCATCTTCAGTTCTAAAACATTTAACAATACAATTAATAAATAATAAATATTTGTAATACAGTCATTTAGTCATCTGTATTTAATATATACAGACCAGCAAAACAGGTAGACAAAAAGGTAGCAAACAGGTAGACAATTCATTTGAAGTCACACAGGGCAGATACAACTCTCAACCAATGTTCCCTAACCCCAAGACACCCAAAACACTCAGGGTGAGCAAAGTCCAATTCATTATAGTACACCCTCCAGCAAAGGCCTATTATTTAGAAAAACCCAAAACTATATGATGTACATCAGCTGTATACTTCCAAAATAAAAATCAAAATTAAAGACCCATGCAATCCATATAAACTTAAGTATTAATTTTTCTTAATATTTCCCCAAATATAAAAAAAATTAAAGAAAAATGATAAAAGATACGTAAGTAATTAAAGATCCAAAGCTAAAAACTCGATTTTCTCCTAAAGCACTCCAAATGACATCCCCCCTTTCTTCCGTGGACTCTTCAAATGAAAATAAGTGTTCAAAACAAAGAAAGAAAAATGAGTTGAATGACAATGCATAAGAAATCCACATTTATTTTAAAGTAAAAAAAAAATTACTTCTTCGATTGCTTTTAATGTTGATTTCGATAACCTTGTGTATTTCTGAATTTTTTCATTATCTCCCAATATTTTATACCATTCTAGCAAAACAACAAAGTTCCTATGCAGCAAAGCATTCAAATCAACTGGTATTATGTTTTGAGTCAAAGTATCAGTTAAATTGCCTGAAAAGAAAATAACATTAATTGAGTTCCCAATTTTTACCAAGCACCATAGAATTAAGAAATGAATAATTGAAATTTAACTAGTCTTATGGCAGATTATTAGTCAACAAGAATCAAAAGCAACTTTTTTTTTTTTCTACCGACCAATTCCCTTCATAAACAATTTTTTCTGGGACTGCCCCATTTGAGGTTGTCCCCAATATCCAATAAAAATTATAACGCTTACATAATGAACAAGTTTTTAACCAAAAGGGACATAAAAAATGGCTCTTCAGTCATTTATACAACACAGTACTAAATGAAATAAAAATCATACCTTCATTAGTGCCCTCTTTAATAAACCATCTGGAGGAAAAATCCCAGCCTGATTCAGCAGCAGACTTTATTGCAATATAACGAATAAATCTTTCAGTATCATTGGTACAGACAGATGTTGTTTCGATGTCCTCCCTGTGAATTTGTATGTTTTAAATGGAAAAAAAAAGTGTGAACAATCAAAGAATTGTAGTAAATATTATACTAAAAGAATTCAACCTCCCAACTGTTTCCCATAATTATAAACGAATCGGATTGATTAAATTGAATGGTATAAATGTTAAAAATAAAATAATAATTTTCATTAATCAGTTTGAACTAGAATTTATTATACACACAAATCCTCAAACTAGATTTTATAGATTGGATTAATCCCACTGATTAAAAATTAAATTATGTTACTTATTTATAGTCTTTGGTTGAATAATTAAGTTATAATTTTTAAACTATTTTATTAGAAGATAAAAGATTCGACCACGGCCGGGAATCCACCCAGGTCCTCCGCATCTACATTGTGGAGGACCTGGGTTCGATTCCTGGCCGTGGTTGAATCTTTTATCTTCTAATAAAATAGTTTAAAAATTAAAAATTAAATTAATTTAATAATTTCTTTATGTACATTATTACATGTCATTAGAAAACATTAATATTTCACCTGTAAGATTCTGGACGAGGGCCTGAAGACGGGGCAAAATATCTAAACATTGTATAGGTAACTCCATTTTTTATTAGGTTAATAGACCTTCTGTCAAGCCAATAGTCGATTTCTTTATCTAAAATCTGAAAATGGTGATACATTATGGTATATATATACATATATATATATATATATATATATATATATATATATATATATATGGAGTTGGAAATTTGAATTAAATACCTACTTCTATATTATTTTTGACGAAACTGAAATCTCTTGTATGCAAGAAGTAAGATTCCACCATTAATGTCAACATTGGAGGTTGGGTTCTTTGTAAATAATAAACTCTGCTACCATTAGGAACATGTCCGAAATTTTTCACTAGATAAAGTAAATTTTCTATCATACCTGTAACAACGTACTAGATAAATATTTTTTCCCCTGCTTTCAACAAAAGAAAATAGTTCAGATATATTTTTCTTTTATTACATTTCAGAATAAAAGAAATAACAATAAAAACCTTAAAATAAGTTTTCTTGTCATTTTTGTTATTTATTATTGTTGTTTCATGTTTTATGAAGTTTGAGGGTGTAGAACAACTTGAATATCAATCTTAGATTTTTACTTTCACTTACCTATATATGAAATATATAGTAAATGGAAGTATTGCGATCGTGAAAAATTTTGACTTCCAGTTTTCAACGGAAATACACGTTTTGGGGTCCCCTGAATCCAATTAACCAAGTCCCATGATATGGTCTGTGTGTGTGTGTGAGCAGACTAGCTCAAAAACTATAAACCGTGCGAACCTGAAATTGGGTATTTAGTGTATGTATATGCCCGCGATGTGACAGCAAAAATTTCATCAAAATTGCTAAAAGGGAGGGGGTACTTTATTTAATAACTTTTTAAGTTTTTTTCGATTTTCTCAAAAACGGCTCTAACGATTTAGATTAAACTGAGTATTTGATCTATTTATATGCCCGAGATATGACTGTTAAAATTTCATTAAAATTGATCAACCGGAGGGGGGACTTTACTTAATAAATTTTATATCATTTTCACGTGTTTTTTTTTTTTTACTCAAAAACGGCCTTAACGATTTTTATCAAATTCGGCATATTAAATGAATTTAGGTGTTCTTTAATATCAGGTAAGGTTTATCATTATTAAAATGTTCTGAGGGGGCTTTCTTGGGGGGGGGGCCTTTTTTGTTTGTTTGTTTCCTATAAAGTACCTTTGTTTTGGTTTATATGGAGAAATTAACTGTCTCTCGTTACGCCTAAAAATAAGAAATGGCTAAATATGAGATATGATAAGAAAACATAAAGAGGAGAAAAAAAAATAAAAATATTCAGTCAACTCATAAAACTCGTTGAGCCCAGGCATGCGGAGTACGCCTTTAATGACAGACCATTGTTCATGATTAAAGCCATTCTGTTCATTTGAGAAGTGGCAATTAACAAAACGTATTAATTTCTAATCTAAGTAAGTTGGTAAGTGAAAGTTGTGTGTTGTGCGCACGCACCAGATTTTTTTTACATTAGTGCTTAATTTTTTTTTACTTTAAAAAAAAGTAATAAAATGTAAATGAAATAAATATGATAAAACATAGATAATGTAGATTAAAACAAATAAACATAAAATAGAAAATACTTAAACACTTATAAGGAAAAAGAAAATTTTTAGAAAAAGAATGTAAAAAAAGTAAATAGATGTCAAATATTATTACTTTAAAGAATAGTGAAAGATTATTAAAGTTTAAATATTTGATTACAATCCAGGAGAAATTAAATTACTTTTTTCAAATCCCAACTCCATAGACAAATTTTATGGTATCCCAAGTTAATGAAATGTTGTAAAATTAGTAAAAAATAAATATGATGGTGAAAAAAAAAAATTCCTTGAGGCCACCATTGAGAATTCATTCAAGAAATATTAATAAATTAATGGTGATTTATAGAATAAACATCTAAACTTGTGTCAGCTGGTAATGAACAGTCCTAACAAGCTTGTTAATAACACATAGCCATCTGGTAAATCTCTTCAGAATTTTTTTTTTTTTTTTTTTTTTTTTTTTTTTTTTTTTTTTTTTTTTTTTTTGGCTTCAAGACTTGCCAATGCAAATCCTATTTTGCCAAAGTTAATCGTTATTATGATTAAAATAATTAGAAGCTATTGTGAATGAAAATCTTGTAATAAGTGAAAAATTAGGAATAAATGATAAAATTTTAGAATGTAGGTAACTAAATATAATTAAATGTTGATGTGTATATAGTGGGAATTTAATTCAGGTCAGCTGTCGCATCGACTATATTGATACATTTATTTCTTTCAGAAATTCGCTCAAATCTTGGGCCCTATCTTTATTAATAGCTGTTAAATACGCCGTCGTATCGTCTATAAAGGGTCTCCCCAAGATTTCGCGTCTCTGAAGCTCAAACCTCCTACAGTGAAAAGCGATGTGCCTTGGATCTTCGGGACATTGGCATGTTGGGCAGTTCGCGACCCTGGCTATAGCCATTATATTTAGGAATTTCGCAGTGCACCCATGGTTTATCCTTATCCTCGTCAGCTTTACTAAACTAGGGCGATCAAGTTGGAAAGCGAGAGTCTCAAACCACGGGATTAAGCCCACCTTCTTATGTACCGCGTGATGGTCCCTACCTTTAGATGCAGATTCCCAATCATAAAAACATTGCCACTCTTCGATTACATTTTGCTTTATGACCCTTATTAGGTCCGATAATGGGACTCTGGCATTTATCCGGTGCAGCTGGTTTTGATTGGCAGATCTATCCGCCATCTCATTGCCCGACAGTCCCACATGTCCCGGAACCCACTGAATGGAGTAATTGTTATTCGCTTTACTTAACAGTGCTATGATTTTGAAGGAAATATATGTTTTTGTGTTATTTAGATGCATTAATTCTAAGTGTTTGCATGCAGCTGCTGAGTCTGTGAGAATTACTATTTTTTGGCGAGAGTATGTTCTCTCGGAGTATATGATGGCGTTAAATATGGCATAGAGTTCGGCGCTAAAAATGCTGAATTTGTTTGGTAGTGAGAAGGAGAAAGTTTTATTCCTTTGGGGGTCGAAAACGGCTATAGAAGTGCGGTTATTTGTTTTTGATGCATCGGAATACAGTTGGAGGTTATTAGGGTATAGATCGGTTATTGTGTTAAGTGTTAGCTGTTTTAAGCAGTGCGGTGAGAACGAGCTTTTCTTTTCTGTCTTTCCAATCAGATTAGGACTACTATTGATTTGTGTCAACGATTTAGGAGAGGGGATGGTATATTCTAGAGGGGCTTCAGAGATGTAAACCGATTTAAGAAGAGGCTTTAGATCATTTACGATGGCTGCTAATTGAGGACAGAAAACGTTTCCGTTTTTAATAGCTTTGCCTATAGGATGTTTATCATCGGAATAAACTTTGAGGAAGAATTTTTTTGTCAGCCAAGACCTTCTTATATGTAGTGGCATCTCTCCGGCTGATGCCTGAAGTGCATTTAAGGGGGACGTTTTAAAAGCGCCCAAACAGAGTCTGAGGGCAGTGTTCTGTACTGTGTTTAATTTATTGATGAGAGGGGATTTAGTTTGGTTGTAGATAATGCAGCAGTAGTCGAAAACAGGTCTGATTATTGCTTTGTAGCGCGTGATCATGTTATGTGGATGAGATCCCCAAGATACTCCGGCTATGGATTTGATAATGTTCAAGTTTTGTAATGATTGGGTATGAATATTTTTAAGATGGTTTTTGAAATTTAATTTTCTGTCTAATGTGACACCTAGAAACTTTAATTGTTCTCTGCTGTTTATGTGGTATTTTTCGTTGACAAGTTCGTAATCTTTTAAATTAAACTTTCTTTTTCTCGTAAAAGGAGTAATACAGGACTTATTCAAATTAACTTTTAGATTTATGTTTGACAAAAGTTGTGTTAGGGTGTCCAGAGCAGAACCTAATATCTCTTTGGCTTCCTCGGCGGAGTTCACTGAGGTATAAATTAAAAAATCATCGGCGTATTGAATAATTTTGCAGTTTTCTATAGTACCATTAGTAATGTGTTCTGTGTAGATGTTAAAAAGGATAGGACTAAGAGTATCTCCTTGTGGAAGACCATTGTATGTGTCAAAAGCGACCATCCCTTCCCAGCTATCTACAAAATATGTCCGGTATGATAAGTAATTTATGATCCACCGAGTTATTTTTGAGGGGATTTTCAGATCTTTTAATTTGGATAAGAGGGTTTGTGTTTTTACTTGATCGTATGCTTTGTCTATATCTATTGCTAATGCGACGAGGATTTTTTTTTCTTTGTAAGCCCTGTAAATTTCATTAGTCAGCAGCCAGACAGCATCCGTGGTAGACCGATTTTTTCTAAATCCAAAACAAAAGGGACTTAAAATATTTTTGGATTCTACGAACCATTCTAACCTCATTTTAACTATTTTGTTGAATATTTTAGCCAGGCATGATGTGAGAGCAATGGGACGATACGAAGCTAATAATGACGGATCTTTCCCAGGTTTTAGTATCGGGTAAATGAGAATTTTTCGCCAGTCGGGAGGCACCTTGGCTTCATCCCAGAGTTCATTATAAGCCAAGATTAAGTGTTGTTTCATCTTATCCGGTAGGAGTTTAATCATTTGGTAGTTGATTTCATCTATACCCGGAGCGGTTCCAGTTTTTCCTTTCAGAGCAGCTTCTAGTTCTGTTAGTCGGAAGGGTGAGTCTAATAGATCAGAGGCCTCTACTATTGGAGCTTGGAGCAAAGGTTGTCTGGGCACGAAGATGTTGGACAGTTGTTCTAAGAAAGCTGTTGCTGATGTTCGGCTAGCTAGCACCATATTTTGCATTTTGGTCCCTTTTCCGCGTAGAGTTCTAATTTTGTTCCACATAGAGCCAGTATGCTGTGGATTAATGGTTTCAATGTAGCTTTTCCAAGTTTTATTTTTAGCCTTTTTAATGAGAGATTTTGTTTTATTTATTTTATATCTCATATCTTTATAGTTTTCCTCTGTCATATTAGATAAATATTCTTTTATTGCATTTGTCTTTTCCGCATAAGCCTTCCGAATATCTTCGTTCCACCAGCATTTTGGGACAAATTTTAGATTGTATTCGGAATTTTTCCGCGGAATAGCTGATTCTCCCGCAACGTTAATAATGTTAGTTAGGTCTGATATATTGCTATTCAGGTTTGTGCTTTCAATTTCTAGTAGGGTTTCTACGAATTTTTTTTCATTCAACCTTTTGAAATTTCGTTTAGCTTTATATTTATGTGGATTCTGAATCTTGCAGTTGTTGACTTCTATTATGATTTGTAAATGGTCGCTCCCTAATGTTTCTGGGGTTATAGTCTAGGCAATGTTATGGTAGAGGTCGGTTGATGCGAATGTTAAATCGAGTATTGAGGGTTTTGATGAGGGGGTACCTAGTTTTGTAAATTTTCCAATTTCATTTAAAAGGAGTAGTTGGCTATTTTGCCAAGTGAGAATTAAATCATCTCCTCTAGGTGTATCATATTCTTCAGAGCCAAAAAATGAGGAGTGCGCGTTAAAACCCCTCCCAGGATCACACTACAATTTGGAAACTTAGAATGAATATCGAATAGGTTTTGAAGATATCGAAGAGGCGGTCGCCGTCTGCTATCTGGTGGGATGTATACCGATATTAAGATTAGGGAAGGTACTGTATAGATAATTTTGACCCCTACTGCTTCGATTGTACCCAAATTCGGCATATCTATTATTTCGTAAAGTAAAGAATTATGGACAAAGATACCAACTCCTCCGTATTTATCCCGCCTATTTCTTTTTATAATATTGAAATTGTTTGCCTTATATGTCTTATTATTATCGAACCACGTTTCCTGTAGTAAAGCAACGTGGATTTTATTTATATTAAGTAATAATATATATATATATATATATATATACATATTAAAGACATAGATTAGTGGAGGTGACTAGCTTAATTCAACAGTTCTTGATGGTTTATGAAGGCAGTTGATCAACAGACATATTTTCACTGTTTTGTAATTCTGAGATAGATCTTAATAAAGAATTATTATCTTGCACGAAGTTATAAAAAGTTTGCCCTATAATATTTACTGTTTCTTGTTCATTTAGGGTTTTTATTTTGTTTATAAGTGAGTTTAGCATGCTGATGTATTTAGACTCCGGGTTAACTCTATGAGGATTTTCCGTGATGATGGGGATATTTGATTGTGTATTATTAAAAGAACCTGCATTGTTCGTTTTTTGAAATTCTATTGGGGATTCGTTCAGCCTTGGGCGCTTTAATTTATCTTTATTGAATTGGAATATTTTTTTTCCAGGGTGTTTAAAGGTATTTGTACTGAATTGAACAGGATTATTTAACGAAAAATCATTCTCTAGTGGTAACTGTGGAAAATCTAAGGCTGAGAATTTATTATATGTGGAAACTGGAAATAATTTGTTCGCTTCACTATAACTGAGCGGTTTAACTGCCATAGCTTCTTTTATATTTTTTTGTCGAATAGCCTCAGGGCAATCTTTGTATGTAGGGAGATAAGTGTTTTTGCAATGATAACATTTAATCGCGTTTGTACATGTCTCGACTGTATGGTCGTTTGATCCACATTTTTTACAAATTTCTTTTCCACGGCATTTATCTTTAGTGTGTCCATATCTGAGGCATTTATCGCACATAATGGGCTTAAAAATATAAGGTTGGACCCTTCTTGGAGCCAAATTAAGGGTGATATTTTCTGGGAGCTTTTGGGCGTGGAACACGATTTGTACTGTACCGGTAGGTAAAGTAGATATGGTACCGTCCTGGTTCTGAATTTTTCTATTGAACCTGCGCACTTTAACAATTTTTTCAGTGGAATAAATTTCATTTAGGATTTCTTCCTCAGAGAGAGACAGATGGACGTCTCTAATTATTCCATACTTTAAAACATAAGAGTTTGGGATATAAGCTTTTAATTTATTTATCTCCAGAAATTGATTTTCCAGAAATCAGTTTGCATAATCATATGTTTTAAAGTTAATTTCAATTTGGTGGCGGTTTTTCTTTTTGACAGAAAATACTTGTGAATTATTTAGCCCTAAAGATTTTCCGATTTTCATATCATGAAAACATGTAATGTTATCATCAATTGACTTTTCGACTATTACAATGAAAGGCCCCTTAAATTTATTTAAATATTTATGGTGTTGTCGAGGTGTCGGATTTTTAGCATGTTTATCAGGGGGTTCAGACCCCTGGCTGCTTTCCCCCATGACCGATAATACGGTTACTTACAAATCAATAAGTATATTTAATAGGAGAAATTAAAAGCTAATACAGCACAAGGAAAATTAAAAAAAAATAAAGTAAAGAAAGTCTGGCCTGGTAGTAGATGTCAAGCAGTGAGCTCCAGAGGATTATTTACATCCGCACTGTATCACTATCCGCACTAGACACAAACTTTTTTTTAAAAAACTTAAGAGAGATTTTTCTATACGTGTTAACAGTATATCGCACAGCTGTTTTTGCTCTTCAGAATTGACATAGAAATATTGCACCCATCTTAGAATAAATGCACAACTCAAAAATTGATTTCTTTGGGAAATCGTTAAGTTCTTGTTCTAAACTTTTGAATACCCTCAAAATGCACTTCTTCGTAATAACTTTACAAATATCTAAATTACCAACTTTAAATTTTGATTTTACACATTCTAGTTTCAAACACATTAATAGTTTAAGACCAAGAGCATCTTATAAAATTAATAACATCAAAAATTTATTTGAACAAACAAAAGGAGCCATTGAAAAAATTAAATTAACTTGAAATAAAACATCTCCGTTTGAGAACATTGTTGAAAAAAAGTTTTTATGGAAATGACATGTTTTAAACTTTTTTAAATTTTTTCTTCTGAGTTGTAAGTTTATAATAGTTTTTTTTTTCTTTTCTTTTTTTGCAGCCTGGTGTTGATAAGGTAAAGATTCTTCCATGGAAGAAACTTTCTTCTGGACTCAAATATATTTAAAAATCCATATGTTTTATTCATATTTACATATGAAAAATAATTAAAAGGTATGCATAATTACCTAAAATATGATTCCTCTGGATCATTTACTGATGCTAATATATAAAAAGCTTTCGCAATAAATGGCATCAAAACTCATTGTTCGCTTATTCAAACATACTTCAGCTTTATTTATTTAAAAAGATTGAAAAAAAAGTATGCTATCTTTGTCTTCATGCATATACATCTCTGTTCTATATATATTATACATAAAATTCCTCCAATTCAACGTATCAAAATATTTTACCTTTTGCCGTTTGTACCATATCACAGATAAGGAGACCATTTACTATCCAGAATGTATCCCAATAATAAAGTTCTTTGAATCGTCCACCAGGAATTATAAATCTAAAACAAGAATTATAATTATTCAACGTATAAGTAGAATACATATAAGGATAAATGGAAGATACCCACCTTGAAGCCTTAAATCTTAAACGTTATTAAATGCACTTTATATTATATGAAGGGGTTGGGGCAAAATAGTGCCAAGCAACATTTTTAACAAAAGTAAACTGTAGCTGCATTCTGTTGTATATTATGTCGTACTACATGTCTCTAATGAAAATGCCACCTAAATATGACTACAGACTCTCTATATAGTCATACTTAGGTGACATTTCAATCATAGACATATAGTCCTACATAATATACAGCAGACTGCAGCTACAGTTTGTTTTTGTTAAAAATGTTGCTTGGCACTATTTTGCCCCGACCCCTTCATATTATATATTTATAGAGTATAATGATGCGAATTATGAGAAAAATAATTTAAAGTTACACTGTCAGGAAAAGTATCCTAGACAAGATTGATAATGCTGTATTGGTAGAAAATAAAACTGATAATATTTAAGGATACTTAATCACAGAAGTGGAGAACATATAAATTTTGAGATGAAATGAATAAAAATTATCAAAATAAGCATTACAAGATATATATCAAAGAAGCTCTTTTGAATTTAAGATTCTTTTTATCATTCTTTAATATTTATTTCCATTAAAAGGGTAATTTTTTAAATGTTCTGTTTTTAAATTAAATTAAATAAATCATTTATAAAATTAAAACTTTACCTCTATAGATATAAAAAAAAAAATTTTAAAAGCAAAAAATCCTGAAGTTATTTTTAAAAAGTAGATAAATTTAAGGTATAGAAAAAATAAAAAATTAAGTAATAATCTTAATAAGTATTTTTATTTGTAGAGGTCTTTTAAACTTTTAAACAATAGTTAATTATGTTAAAAACACAACTCAAACATTAATAAAACGCAATAAACCAATCTCATACCCATTTGGCACATGAATAATAGAATAAAGCTCCGGGTTTTCTTTGACACGGTCGGTGACTTTACGACTGAAAGTTTTCCATAAGTTATTCAGTTTATCTGCTCATTTCCTTAAATATTGATCATCAATATTTCTTAGAATATTTGGATGCTGACTCCAGTCTGGTGGTTGCCAGATCTGAAAAAATATAACAAATTTACTATGAAAAACTTTTCCGCGAACAATACCTTTAGTATTGTAGTTGCTGTGCTAACCACTAAACCATTAAAACTATGAAAAAAATAGTTAATTTATTAATTTTAATTACCAGAGTAGATATTGTTCAAATTGACAAACCTTCAATTCATTGCCATCTTCAAAATTATCATTGACGAATTGTTTCACTAGTTCCCTTGGAATTTCTTCGTTGACTTTATTGAATTGTTTAAATGTCCTATTATAATTGTCTAAAACCTATAAAATATTATTGAAAATAAGCAATGGTTGCAAAATATATTGATAACCAATTTATAATATATAATAGTTAAATTTTACATATTAAAAATTTGCGATTAGTAAACACAAGATATTGCAAAGGAAAAATTATAAAAAGAAAAAAAAAAAGAAAAAACTAAAAAAAAATTCAAAAGGCCTTAAAGTTGATAGTGGTTGAATTCTGTGTTTGTTTTTGTAGTAAAGAATTTCTCCGTTCCATTTATGTTCACATAATTGACATAAATTAGATAAGTTTTTAGTTAAGTGGAAATAAATTTTTCTTCCTAAGGGATCTGACTATTTTCGGTATATTTTGTAAATGTTTATAATACCTTATTTTTGTTTATTGACAAAAAATTGTAAGATGTCAAACAAACTTATTGAGGCCTATTTTCTCTCTAATAAAATATATATAAATTTTTACATAAGGATTTTCCATTAACTTTATGTATATTAAAATAAAGATAAGTAACAGGATAGGCAGCAAGTTAATTATAATATAATACACTATTTATGGCTGAAGAACGGTTGTACCAACTTTTATGATTTTCGAATACTTTACTTCGATGTCTCAGCCCCAAATAGCAGAATAAAAGTATAAAATGCTGGAAAAATTCAAAACATTTTTTTATAATAAAAATTTGACGCCCACTGCCAAAAGCAGCAGAACCAATTTGGCAACTTATTGTTTTAAATAGTATGTAATGCTCCGAGCTAGGTTCATATGGAAGAAACATTGTAAAAGTTGCCTGGAAGGAGCTTAAATTCCCATCGGCATTTTTCGAAAACTATCCATTTTTGTTTCATTTTTTAAACTAAATTACAGTCTTTTGATTTTTTTTTTTTTTCAAATTATAAAAAGGTCGAGTTATTTAAACTGCCAATTTTTTTTTTTTAGGTAAGGTGGTGGGAAGTTTGCCAGGTAAACTAGATTTAAGTAAATGAAAATTATTAATTTATTTTATTTTTGAAAATTATCAGAATATTTTTTATAATTGTAATTTATGTTAAATCATTTTTCGAAAATAGCTAAGAGGATAACTTTTGTTAGAAATATGTAAAAAATATACTATAAATTAACTTTACACTTTTTTAAATCATTTGCATAAAACATTAACTGATAACTAAATGATAACTCAGTAGCTATGATACCACTTACCTGTTTTGCGGGAACTTTCAATTTCTTATCCACAAATATTTTTGAATCCGGATAAATTTTGGCCATCTGAACTGTATGAAGTAGGTCTCCTTTACAATAGATTTCACTAAAGTAAATACCAAAAGAGATACTTGTTATTCAAAATCTTAATAAACATTTTTAAATTATTTATTTTTTTATTATAATTTTAACAGATAATGTTTTTTTAAATACCTCTGGCATGGGGGCTCTGCACATTTATACTCTCTAAAAACCAGTACTATTATAAATGAATACATAAGATGGTATAAATAAAAGATTTTCATCTTTGTTGAATATTTTAATTTTTACATTTACAACTGTTTAACTAAAAATTATTTAAGGATATTTCTATCACCATTATCACAAATTATAAAACTTGAGTTACAGAACATTTTAAATACTGTTACAATAAGTAGTCAGAACAATAAGGAATCTCGGTATCCTCAGAAAATACTCATGGTGCCAACTCCAAGTTTCATTAGGCAAGTGCCTAAGGGGAAATGACAACTGCTAGAAGAATCTTCAATCTATAATGGAACAAAATCACTCAACTGTTAAACAAGAGCCCTTCATTTCTCCCCACCAAAACTAATTTTGTTAGCAATTTTTACTGGAATCACTTTTCATGGTCATTGTTTTCTTTTCTATACATAATGACACCAATACTTCCATCTAAAAATCAATGGAAGAAAATCAATCAATATTTTTTTAATTACTTTTTAATCTTTATTACTATAATTTGTTGGTTGAAGAAATTTAACACTTTTTTTATTTTCTATCTTTATTCCATAACATGGACGTTTCAACTATCTCCCTCAGCTTAAAGACCCTACAATTACATCAAAACAACACATTATATTTTACAATTTCTTCATCTTAATTTATACTTTTTTGTTTCTCATATTTATCATCTTATCAATATTTTACTAATTGAGATAAGCCAAATACTTTTATTTATTTTATTTTTTATAATTTATATCTTATTGTTTCTACGATATGGAGTAAAGAAAGAATATAAAAAAAAAAAGGGTTAAATTTCTTCAAGCAACAAATTATACAAAAATAATAATAGTAAAACCAGATTGAAAGGAATTACATCATACTTTCCAATTTTTTTTATTTTTTTTTTTTTATTCTTTCATAGACATGAACCTCTTTGATTCTTTGAATAAAATAAATTTAATTTCGGTAAATCTTTATAAACTTAAGGAAAAATAATCATTTGGCTGCTAAACCATAAGGTAACACTTCAGAAGGCAGTCCTTCCTGCTAAAAGAACATAATCAATTAAATATTGTAAAAGCAGCTTAGAAATACCACATCTGTTACTCGATCTTCATTGAAAAAACTTCAAGGAGAGCTGATTAAAATTTCTCTGATATCCTTGCCTGATGTATAAGATTATTAAAATCTTTCAGGAATCATCACATTCGCCGTCGCAAGCGACGGTGCTGCTCCTTAACTGGGATTTACGGAATTAGGGTAGAAGCCGGGCGTGTAATTGGGATTCAATGGAGTTTTAGGCATGTTTTATTTGCTTGTTCAAAATCAAAGCACAATGGAGCAAAAATTGTTTAAAACAATCTCTAATAGGTATTGCTCGGTGCCTCAGTGCTCTGCACAATCTTCAAAAGACAAATCTTCATTATTTTCGAAAAAATGAAAAGCTACCTAAAGAAAGGATGTAAAATTAAGAATAGATAGGCCTGTTTAAAAATGTATGAATGTATATAATCTTCGTTTAAAAAAAAAAAAAAATGACTATTTTTATCCAAGTAAATATTAATACTTGCCATTACAGAACTATTGATTCAATAATGAATATTATTGCAGGTGTTGTGAACCTTTCCGCTCCAATACTTGACGGTGCTAAATATTGATTTTTATATTTATCTGTTATGAAAAGCCAAAATAATTGTTATAAATTAAGTTTTAAAAAAAATGTATTTATTTGATACCAAATTCGAGTTTTAGTCTGAACCATCATGTTCTTCGACAGTAAACCGTTAATTATAATCGATAGAAAGGGCTCATAACAACGACCGATGATAAATTGGAAGTAAATTTTCACATTTGAGTATTTTCAGAAATTGAAGGCTATATTTTATTCTTTTTAGGCTATAAAACTTATTAATGCTTTATTTAAATTAATAGTTTCCTTTATTTAAATTAATAGTTTAGTTTACTTTATTTGGATTAATAATTTACTTTATATAAATTATTAGTTTACTTTATTTCAATTAATAGCTTACGTATGTTCCAAAAAGCTCTTTGTGAGCACGTTGCACAAAGGGGTATTTGAGTATTTGAGGGTCTAGCTAGCCAAAAATATTTGATCACCATATTCTATTAATTTTAGGTTGCTGATTTTGAAAAAAAAAATATTCTAAAAAATCTAGGACCTCTAGTTTTTGAAATATGGTATTAATCCTGCAAATAATAATAAATCCCATCAACTTGGTCTGGGTTTTGCTGCGCAAATGAAGTAATTTAATTACTTTACCAAACTTTAAGTTTCTAACAGCTTTTAATCAACATTTATATTGACACAATTTTCTATATTTTGGGTTTCTTTTTGTAGAAAACTATAACATGGATATAATTTTGTACTATCTCATACTGCCTTCTAGATAGATTTGCTTCTACGAATATCGATAACGCCTGCACAGTGGATATTTTCGTGCAGGTCTTATCATCCGACAATAGTTCCTTATATTTAGTTGCTTGCCGTGGATCTTGAGTGACTTCTTTAACCACCACAAGAAGACATGCATTTCGATGTCAAATTGGGTTGCACGAGAAACGATCTGCAAATCAGTTTTTCGTCTTCTTTTGCTACATTCCTCGAATGATTTCTGTGATCGACCTCTAGACATAGGTACATGAAGTAATTGAAATGTTCCTTCCAACCAAGATGAATTAGCTGCTAAGAAAAATTGTTTGAATTTGTTTGCTTTATGTCATCTTCGCCGAAATTCTGACTTAATCATTAAAAAATCATTATACATCTCGTTATATATCCTTCTGTTGCTCTTCAGAATAATTGTCTTTATTTATCAGGTCATTTTCCAAAAATTCTAATTTCTGGTCGAAACTGGGCATTGCTGGCTATCCATCAGGTCAGAAAGGTCTCGCCTTATAAGAATTCTCATCCCAGATGCTCCTAAAATAACATTTGCCCTTAAGTAATGAAAATATCTGAATGTTTATATAATTTTTTTTCAGAATATTTATTATAATTTTGCATCTATATTTAGATTTGCTGGAGAAAAAAAAATCAATATTTTCCAGATTGGCGGCTATTGATTTAATATTTCTGTACTACATAATTTGGACAACCGATCAAGTTAAAAAAGTTGTCGGGACTCATCGGGAAGTATAACTAAATCCTTATCGAATGTTGAAATTCACAGTAACAAGCAGCAAAAAATAAAGATCATCTTTCACATTTTTTTTTTTTTTTTTAGTGCCTTATTATATATTTTAATTAATAATATTATGCTATAAAATAGATACATATCTGATCTCTCACAATCCATAATGATTTAGGTCTAAAAAAAATCTGATCGGTTACAGGTAGCACTGAACCATGCACTCACAAAGTTACTTTTGATGCGAAAAAATTAAAAGTAGTTAAACTGGTTTTTCCTCTTATCCGATCAACTAGAGAAACGATATATGACATTGACTTGAATCCACCACTATTCCAATTGAACATACGATAGGATTTTCCCACTACAGCTGCTTTTTGTGAAACATATTTTTGGTCGGCTACACCTTCCAAATACCCCTTTATGCGTTGTAGACTCTTTTCGCATGCGCAGAACGCCTTTCCTTGTTAACTATGAACTGTTAGTAAAGATATACTGCGCATGCGAAAGAGTTTCCATCGTGTCTTAATTGTTTGTTCGAACATACCTTTGATTCATTAGAAATCGCTGAATGTTTTTTCCCGATCGATAACATTTTTCGAATGTTAAAGGTTTCCAACAATATATTATTCATATATATCATTACTAATATTACCGGAAATTGAAATTTTTGTTTTAAGACAACATTTTCTTTTTCTTCTGTTCGATTATTAAATGTATTCCTATTTTCTATTTAGCCACTTCTTGTAACTAGAGAGGCACAATTTTTTACTCGAAATAAATTCAATAAAAGGTACTTTAGAGGAAGATATTTCCTTAGCCATTTAAGCCCAATCAGAACTATTAGATTTCGATAAAACCTACTTCATATTAAAGAATGCTTCATTAGGATTAAACATAAAAAGTTTAATCGAAATCGTTAGTGCCATTTTTGAGAAATTGTAAAAAGAAAAATAGATGTTAAATGAAGTGCTCCCTATGTTTACTCGATTTAGTCTTTGACAGTCTTTGCTGTCATATGTCGGGCACCTGCATACATCAAATACCTAATTTCAAATTAAAGATCACTAATCACTACAAACCACTTTAGTATGTCAATATCGGTCTAGAGGGAAAATGTTAACTTTAACCACAATAATTTTTTTGGAGTTTCCACCAAAGGTGGGTTTCCTTAAACTATAGATTGTCTATGGCCTCCTTCCAGACTTTTCCATCAAAGGCCCATTCTTCTCGTAGACCATGCACCGTCAAGGATTCTTCTATTTCGTTATCCCAGGTCTTCCTTGGTCTAACTCTATTTCTCCCTCCATCTATTTTCCAGGAATGAACAGCTTTCGGCAGCCTTTCTTCGGGCATCCTTTTCAGATGACCAAACCATTTCAGCCATTTTTTTTTTCTATTTCTTAAAGAATGTTTTTGTCAACTTCCATTTTTTCTCTAATTTTTTTAATTTCTCACCTTTTCCATTCTGGATATTCTGGTTCGGCGCCAATAGTCCATTTCGGTGGTCAGAAGTTTCTTCCGAAGAAAGAAAAATCTGGTGCGTGCGCGCAACACACAACTTTCACTTACCAACTTACTTAGATTAGAAATTGACGTGTTTTGCAAAATATCATTTCCCAAAGTCACACATTTTTCTACATTCATATCTTATTTTTGTTAACCTTTAAAGCCGTTTTTGAGTAAATTAAAAAAACCCGTGAAAATGATACAAAATTTATTAAGTAAAGTCCCCCCTCCCGTAGATCAATTTTGATGAAATTTTTACAGTCGTATCTCGGGCATATAAATACATTAAATACCAAGTTTGATCAAAATCGTTAAAACCGTTTTTGAGTAAATAAAAAAAACACGTGAAAATGATACAAAATTTATTAAGTAAAGTCCCCCCTCCGGTTGATCAATTGTGATGAAATGTTGGTTATCACATCTTTGGCATATAAATACATCAAATATCAAGTTTGATCAAAATCGTTAAAACCGTTTTTGAGTAAATAAAAAAAACACGTGAAAATGATACAAAATTTATTAAGTAAAGTCCCCCCTCCGGTTGATCAATTGTGATGAAATGTTGGTTATCACATCTTTGGCATATAAATACATCAAATACCAAGTTTGATCAAAATCGTTAAAACCGTTTTTGAGTAAATAAAAAAAAACATGTGAAAATGATACAAAATTTATTAAGTAAAGTCCCCTCTCCGGTTGATCAATTTTGATGAAATTTTTACAGTCATATTTCAGGCATATAAATAGATCAAATACTCAGTTTAATCAAAATCGTTAGAGCCGTTTTTGAGAAAATCGAAAAAAACGTAAAAAGTTATTAAATAAAGTACCCCCTCCCTTTGAGCAAATTTGATGAAATTTTTGCTGTCACATCACGGGCTTGTACATACTCTAAATACCCAATTTCAGGTTCGCACGGTTTATAGTTTTTGAGCTAGTCTGTTCACACACACACACACACAGACACACACACAGACACACACACACACAGACCATTTCGCGGGACTTGGTTATTTTGACTCAGGGGACCCCAAAACGTGTATTTCCGTTGAAAACCGGAAGTCGAAAATTTTCACGATCGCAATACTTCCACTTACTATATATTTCATATATAGGTAAGTGAAAGTAAAAAACTTCTTTAGTTTAATATTTAGATACATATTTCAGTATTACTAACTAATTCTTTCATATGACCAAGGGCGGATCCAGAGGTGGTTATCACCCCATCCCCAAATATTTAGCTATTTATATTTCTTTGAATTTTTAAATTAATAATGCAATTAAATAGCTGCTAAACCATAAACAGAAAACTTTAAAACGCAGTCCTTCCTGCTGCAAGAAAAGAAATCCATTAAATAAGTTTGAAAAAGCGGACTATAAAAAAGTTAGAATTTCGGATTTCTTTCACACGGGGGTCCAATTTTATGTTATCGGGGACGATATTTTTAAAAAAATATCATTTTGTATTTCAGGGGGGCTCATTATAAAAAGTAAAATTTTCGAATTTTTTTCACACACGGGTCCAATATTATGTTATCGAAAAAAGTTTAAAAAAAAAAAAATATTCAATTTGCATTTTAATGGGGGGGGGGGGTGCACTATGAAAAAGGTAAATATTCGTCTTTTTATTTCCAATACAATGTCAATAATATGATAGAAATTATTTAGACTAAGACTTTTTTCAAAAATATCGTCCCCGATAACATAAACTTGGACCCCCGTGTAAAAGAAATCCGAAATTCTAACTTTTATCTACTCCGCCCCCCCCCCCCCGCCTCCCGCAACTAAAATACAAAATAATTATTTTTTTCAAAAACACCGTCCCCGATAACATAAAATTGGACTCTAGTGCGAAAGAAATCCGAAAATGTTACTATCTTCAATAGAATTTTTCAAGGGTGACACTTGAAATGGAAACGGTTACAATTGAAATAGATTGGGTGACGATTGAGTTGGAAGGGGTTGCATTTGATTTGGAATGGGTTACGTTTGAATTGGAAAGGGTTTCTTGTGACTTGGAAAGGGTTACAGTTGACAAGGAAAAGGTTAAAGTTGACTTGGAAAAGGTTACAGTTGACTTGGAAAGGGTTTCTTGTGACTTAGAAAGGGTTACAGTTGACTTGGAAAAGGTTCCAATAGACTTGGAAATGCTATATGACTCTAATCATTTTTTATTATTAATTACTTTAATTCAAACTTTTCATTTGGTGGGACAATCCTTTAAATGGCTGAAGACAAAATCTTGTAATTGTAACGAAAAATAATTGTTTCGATAAACTTTTCAGATATTGAATATATTCACTTAACAATATTGGCCCCTGCTTTGTTCTAAGAAGGTATAGGAAAGATAGATAAAAAAACAAAACATAAAACATCTAGGTGGTTTGTTACGCATGGCTACAAGCATGAAAAGGCCGATTAACCAAAAAATCCACATTATATATTTTTTTCATAGCCAACTATTGAATGAATAAGAAAATTAACTAAACGCTATCGAGGTTCTTCCGGTTTATCTTATGTGTTTATAAAAGTGTTAATAAAATAAGTAGTGTACCGAGGTTGGGCGCCTATGCGTGCACATTACAGAATAATTTTTAATCATACAATAGCATTTTTAAAAGTAATTTTATCGGGTCATAAAAATTAAATCCAATCTAGAACGCAAATATTAAGAATGATAAAGATAACAAGATAATAAAATAAAGATAACAAGAGAGGCAATTATTTATTGTTCTTTTATTGAGTGAATCACATGAAAAACACACAGACAAAAAAGGCATAATTACATTTTACATTATTGCGTTTCGTACATTCCGCCCTGCAAATAAAGCCATATTTACTTACTGCATGAAACAGATCCCGGTTTTAAAAATCATTCAACAATTTTTTTTTTTTTAGTATACGAAAAGATAACATTTTGCTTTTTCTCATCAAATTAAATCATACATACCTAAATAGAAATCCCTGATCTCATCTACTAAAGTCCTCCATAATTTTTTTTTTTTTTAGTTCGGGATCTGACTACCAAAAAAGTACCCCAAAAAAAGGGCGGATTTAGATCAAAATTTGGGGGGGGGGGCTTCAAGACCCTCACGTGTAACCTTTGCCATGGAAGAATTTTTGGAAGTTTTTGCGTTTTAAAGTTTTACGTTTTTTTTTTTTCCCCCATTATAAAATATAAATACATAAATTTCCCCTGGCTCCGGGTTTTGAACGTCCTATATCTTCTGGTTACCAATCATATGTTGTCAGGGCAGCGCGTAATTTTTGTCGCGTTTGCCCACTCGGTCGCCACCCTATGGTTTAGCAGCTATTTGTTGTTGTTTGTTATTTTAACATTCTTTTATGCTCCTAATGTTAATCGGGCGATGCTACAGTTGGAGTCCTAAATTTTGCCTATATAGCTATAATTAGGATAGGGATCTTTAACGAGAATCTGACTTCGCACAGACTCGGGACCTCCAGTTTACGTCCTATCCGAGAAGCGCTAAATATTTTTTACTCCATTTAAAAAATCCTAGGGCCACCGCCCGGGGACTTGACCGACTACTGTAGGCTATTTAATATTGTAGGCTATTCTATTCCTTTTAAAAATATAAATAGCTTAAAAATTTGGGCAGGGGTCATGAACCCTGTGACCCACCCTCTGGATACGCCCATTATTTAAAGAAAGTTATTAATCTTATGGTCCGAAAGTGCGCATTTATTAGACCTCAAATACGAGCGTCTGATTGGTGCCATGAAATTTATAGGAAAATAAATTCGAATTTTTCGAACGTTTTTTGCTTATAGCTCGAAACAATTGATCGCAGAGAAAGTTGTATTCTCATTCAAAGGAAAGACACAACAGGAAAAGTTAAAACCGGTCGAGTCGTAAACAGCCGCGGTGATTGGAGGAGCCAAGGAACGGATCTCGACCGAGAGCCCAGTCATCGGGAAGTTCCGCTTTGGCTTCTTTTGACCACGTGATAAGACTATACTGAGCAGATCTGCACTAAGTCAATGTACGATCAATGTTCAGTTGTACCATCACCTGACACACACTTCCACCGGTCGAGTGGTTTCGTCTCATGTTCTATCTCAGATATCAAATTCTGTGTGAAACGAGTTCTTACATTTTAAAATTAGTCCACTCATTTTGAGAGAAACTAATTAAACCTTAAATAATTTTTAGCGCCTAATGGCTTAAAATCAGTGCAATAAAATTGCTTACTACTGCGTAGAAATACAAATAAAAACATGAAAGTATTCCTACCGCTTACTTCCGGCTCATACATGTTTATTAAGCGTACAAAATTTTCAATAAAAATCATCACCTTTTTCCATTAGCTTAAAGATTAATTTTTCGAAGATCCTACACATCTAAATAGTTAGGTTTATGTAATATTTTGCTATATCTCCTTATACTTCACTAAAAGAAGTCAATGGTAATGCACTTTAGGTATACTTTTAAGTTATTATCTGTATCTCTACGAAGACTCTTTTTGTATCTCTACGCAGGCGTAAACTAATTACTTAATGAAGAAGCTTGTTCTATGCTAAATTTAGTTCTTTATAACTTTTATGTGCAACATTTTTCATTCGGAGTAGCCCCTTTTCAAACTACAGGCGTTGGAACATGAGCTTAATTCATTTTTCCGCTAAAATAGCGAATAGATGATCAATTTTTTTTTTTTTGCCGAAACGACTTAACTGATTTTAACTTTGAATAACTTATTGGAAGCGAAATTGTATGATTGATATTTTATTTCTGAGATGAATTTTTTTTTTAGTTGTAAGCAAATAACTTAAAAATAGAAGATCGAAAATTTCAATTTTGTTCGCCTCTCAAAACTTTATATCCTAAGTAAATATGGGCCCCGAATGGTTTACTTAAGCCATTGAATAAAATGGCCCTGGATATCAATCAAGCTGTTGATACCGTAGCTGATTTCTTATTTCCACCTTCTCATCAAGAAACCTATATTATTTGGTAATAGGTGATTATTTATTCTTATTAAGGGTAAACATACAACATACATACACAGCTATATTTAACTTTCTTTTAAGGTATAGTTTTTACTTTTTAAATACTCTTCATTAAAAAACCCTTTTTTTTCAAATTAAATAAATTAATAATTTATTTGCTCTTATAAGGAAAATGAATTATTGAATTAAACAGAAATTTGTTTCGATCAAGGAGGTTCACAGTATATGATTCCGTCTTACCGCGAAGGGCATTGAGGTGACGGCTAAGTTGCACAATGCAAATTAATCACATTTAGTGATGGCGATTATGAAAATCAATGATTTTGTTCCGATGAAAAAAAATTATAGAGAAGCCGTAACAAGTAGCATTGATTCAATGCCACACGTAAGGTAGCTCAACAAAGTATGCTAACAAAATATTCACATTACACAACTGTGTAATGTACATATGCAACTAAAAGCACTGAAATATGACATATAATATTTCGTTAAATGTAAGAAAATATGAAGGTCTAGGTCACAATGGTGTACATCGAGAAACCAGTGAGGCAGTAGAACTGGCTTCTAAAATTTCCGCATCGCCCCCCCCCCCCCCCCCCCCCCAACTCACGCCTCGAGGGATATAAAATTTCATCATAGTTAAAAAAAATAAGAGGAAACACAAAAGATGAATTGTTAACAACTTATTCTTATAAAGTTTATTAATTTGTTAATTTGTATATTATAATTATTTAAGGCTCGGACTTTTTTCAACTGACAGATGACGAGATTCGGGCTCATAGGCCATTTTTGGTCAATTGATGAAATTATTCCGTGCTCGTAATATCACTATTGATGAATAAAGTCGCGAATCCAGTTATATTTATTTATTTAACATACATAGTTGATTATTTTTAATTTTGACTGAGGTATATACAAGGTTTTTCTTCAACATACAATGCATATATAAGATATTATCTAGGCTGCAAGAAAACATCACTGTCTTGGTTATTTCGATTATTAGTATTTCCAAAATTAATACCAGTGACGAATTGAGTTAGATCAAATATAAAAAATAAATAAAAACCTTTTAAAGTGCGTGTTAACTAGATGGAATTCGGGAATACGATATCATACGATAGAAGATTTGTTTCAATGTGTTAAAATGTTTAAAACATCGATTTTTTTTGTTTTTGTTTTTTTCGATCATCACATTAAGCTGTTAGTAGGAGTGGATGATAGTACGTGCTGCTAGCTACTCAGTAAGATAAAAGGGGTGGTCGGGAATTCTAAAAGTTGTGATTGTTCTCTGGAGTCCCAATTACAACGTAGTTACAATCGTACTTTGTATTTCAACATTTAAAAGTGTAAAAAAAAAATGGAATTGACCGTCTACGGTAATTTGTATTTATTTTATTTGAAAATATGACACCTTCACCAACAAATTCGTCTACGTAGGACTTCTAATAACGGCAAGCAATGACACGTCATTAGAACTCGCGAGGTGAAAAGTTATTGCCAACCGTGGTTACTTGGACTAGGGAGACATAAACGAAGCAAGAATCAACTACACCTTTCAATCAAACTATATCTGTATAAAACGTTAATAAGACCTTTGCTAACATACGGGTCAGAGTCAGGGATGATTTCGCGGTCGGACATATGTACTAGGCCTACAGGTTTTCGAAAGACAAATCTGTGGACATAAGAAAGTTGGACCGATGCACCTCAGAAGAGGTAACCAAGAAGTGTATAATCTCCTCGGTGAAACCGACGTAGTAAGGTACATCTGGCTGAAATGAATCGGTCATCACATAAGCATTTGATTTGTATGTCAGATTGTAAGATCCCCAAACGTATATAAATATTTAAAGGAGGAAGCCTGGACTTTAGAAATTGGAGAACAGCTGCCCAGCTGCCGAAGTTGTTAGAGGAGGCCACGGACCAGTAATGGTCTGTCGAGACCTGACAATGGAAGAAGAAAATACATGTGTCAAGAAGATGGTTAAATAAAATTCCCAATTTTTCGGTTGAAAATTAAAAATTCCCATTTAACTCCCTCTTGCTAAACAACCTGGGAGCAATCCCCACCCCAGAAATTTCGAGATAAAAAACATTAATGGAATAAATTTAAGCATTTATTAGAAATGTTTTTGTATTTATTGATATGAAGGTTTCCGTTCTTTATGTTTTATGTATGATGGTTTTTCTACTTACCAATCCCCTTTTACGAATTACTTTTTCTGAGAAAATATGCAACAAAAAGTATATTGTACAATGAATCATGGGCGTCACCAGCACCAAATTATTGGGAAGGACGAATCAATATTTTCATAGATAATTAAAAATTTTAGAGGCTAATTTAAATATTATAAATAAATATAAAATTAAATTAAATAAATAAATAAATAAATAAATAAATTAATTAAAATTAAATAAAATTATAAATATAAAAATTTAAATAACAACACCTAAAAACAACTGTTGGCACATTTAATTCCTCCTCCAACGATGTATTTCAAAGGTATTTATAAAACCGGTCAATTGATGTACATTTAGAGTGTAAGTAGTTACCCTTTCCAAAATATTGGGGGGGGGGACGCGACGCCCATTCAATGTATAGTTCAATATGTCCATTGTTTAGTGAAAAAAAGTTAAAAATAGTGAGACAATGAGAAAAAAACATTAAATATTGTAAGAACAATTTCAATAATTTTACTGACGTAAAATCAGAAAAGGAAGATATCAAACAATTAAAACTTAAATTAGTAACAACGTTACAAAACAGGAACTTTTAGTAACTGAAATTTAGTTGTATGTTTCGCGGTTCAACGAGACACTGAGAACATTTCAAACAGGTTATATTTAACCGTTCTAGGCTATTCTGGAACTTGTTTAATGTAATATAAATAAACATCTATTTGGGTTTCACGTCACTAAATGAAGTAAAAATTTTTAATTTTTTAATAAATGAATGTTTTCTATATTGTATGATTTATATTAACGTTTATACTTTCACTTAACTATACATTGTTTATTCCAAGTAGATATGGATACTCATAACAATGAAGTATGAAAAAAAATTTAGTTAAATGCTGCCAACCACACATTTCTATCTCAACTAGTAATAGACATGTGCCGTTTTTAAGTTTGGTTTTTTCAAGAAAACAGAATATTCTCTTAGTTTTTTTTTAATTAAGGAATCTTTTCCAGGTATTATTATTTATTTTACTCTCCCAAAGTTTCCGACTTTGGGCCCATCTTCTAGGGGTACTTGTTAACATTTTTAATATTCCACCAACCATTTATCTATCCATAATATTGTTTTATATAGGACCTATATAAAAAAAAAAAAAAAAAAACATACAGTGGCTCACAGTCAAAATGATGCAAGGAATTAACTTTGAAAAAAAACTATTTTATACCAAGCCAAAATTTATTTTCAACAATCTTTGTTTACAATATAAAGTACAAACATTAGGCTAGAATATACAATACTTAAAAGTTTCTTTAAGGTCAAATCCTAAAATTAAACTAAAACCACTAAATGTACACTTCTTAGGTCACAGTAAAAAGGATGCAAAATTAAAAACATCCAAAAAAAAATTTTTTTTGTAAACAATGAGAAAGTAACCAAAAATTTTTTGTAAACAAAAAATTTGTTTACAATATAAAGTACAAACATTAGGCTAGAATTTACAATACTTAAAAGTTTCTTTGAGGTCAAATCCTAAAATTAAACTAAAACCACATGAATAAATGTACACTTCTTAGGTCACAGTAAAAATGATGCAAAATTAAAAACATCCAAAAAATCAAAAATATTTTTAATTTGAGTACTTTGTAGGTAAGCCTTTATCTTTTATTATCTCTTTCGAACAATTGGGCATGGATTGGACAAGCTTTTCTGTTTAAGGTGGGCTTATATTGTCCCATTCTTCTTGTAGCACCTTTTTGAGATCTTCTCTGTTTGAAATCTTATGTTTTATCACTTCTGTTTCTAATTTACTCCATGAATTCTCTATGACGTTTAGGTCTGGTGATTGGGGAGGTGTTTTTATAGTTTTGGGGCAATTATATAAACACCATTCTCTTGCAGGATAAGAAGAATGCTTGGGGTCGTTATCACTATAAAAAGCAAAATTATTCATTATTCCATGCTCGGTTGCACTTGCTTTAAAATTTTTCTTTCAGGATGTGACAATATAAATTTCTATCCATTTTTCCCTCAATAAAATGAAGATTTCCTACCCCGAGGCAGCTATATATCCCCAAAACACGACATGACCACCTCCAGGTTTGATGAAGGCGCGAAGATTTTTTTCAAGGCGCTCTTCATTTGACTTTCTCCCGACGAAACCTCTTCCATCTGAGCCAAACAAATTAAATTTTGGCTCATTTGCATACAGAACACTTCCGGAAGTCCATGTATTTTGTTAAACAATCCTTAGCAAAATTGATTAGAAGCTTTTTATTTTTGTCACTGATATAAGGTTTTTGCAATGTAACTCTACCGTTGTATTGTTTTTTTCTTAAGACCCTTCGGATGGTTTCAGCGCATACCATTATATTTAAATGTTTTTTAACTAATGTGGTTAACGTTGGAGCACCAAATTTTGGATTATTTGTTATTTGGCGCAAAATCATTACCAGTAAAAAAATGTTTTGCATTCACACTAGCTTTTCTTATTATTCTATTTGCGTTTTTAAAACTTTCAATAATATTTTGAACGGTGGCATAACTCGTATTGATATTAGAGGCAATTTTTCGTTGTGTTTAGTCCATTTTTAAATTGCTAATCACTTTTTTCTCGTTCACGAATAGTTGTTTGCGCACCCATTTTTAGCAAAAGCTCGAACTAGACTGATTGCTAGTATTCATATTGTTTATTTTTGTTTTCATTGGAAGAATGAAAAGAAATTAAAAGGTTAATAAACTAATTTACCCGATAATTGAAGAATACTTGTTACTTTCACTTTTTTCTAAACGGAAGTAAACGTTGCATCTTTTTCACTGTGACCTTCAATCCCTACGAGTTTTAATGAAGAATTTTTTTTCTCTTTCTATAATTGCTGTTGAGTTGATTTGATTATATAAATTTGATGTATGACAATAAATCATAATGGCCTCCATGCACCAATGCACATGGTTTAGAAATTTTAACAAAGAGGAAGTAAATAGCATTTGAAATAAAAATATTCGTTTGCATCATTTTGACTGTGAGCCACTGTATGTCATGTTCTTAATTCACTATAATTAACATTTATATAAATTTTTCATTGGTTGTGGAACCAATTTATTGTCACTCTTTACTAAAGAGTCGGTATTGTTATTATTGTTAGTTATAGTGAATTAAGGAAATTTCGTGTTTTTTACGTAAAACAATCATTATGGACAGACAAATGGTTGGTGGAATATTAAAAACATTCAACGGATACCTCTGGAAGATGGGCCAAAATCCCGAAACGTTTGGAGAATAAAATAAATAATAAAACCTGGAAGAGTTTCCTTCATTAAAAAACCTAACACATAAAACTCATCCCCACAAAAGTGAAAATTACAAGTGGAGAATTTTCTCTGAAAACAGAATGAGCATTGTGCATTTTCTTATAAGGGTAATCCACTATCAATATTAACAAGTATCTTTCTTAGATCGCAAAAATAATTAAATAAGTCAAGATAGCGACAAATACTGGAGGATCACTATCTTTAAAAAAAAAAAAAATTATCATTAGGGTTGCTAGATTTTTTTTCAGCCTATAAGGGGCAAATGCTTAAATAGGCAAAAAAAAGACGGGAATTTAGTTTTTTACCCGGGACAAATAAAAACCAAATTATATAGTGACATTCTTTATTTTATTTGATATTTCTCCGAGGAGCAAGTCAGTTTTAACATATTTTTATTGGTTTTAACATATTTATAAAAATCAATACAATTATAATCGTAATTAACAACGGTCACCAACTCGCTTTTTATTAAATTAGGGGTACATTTATTTCTTACATCAGTCCACTTAAGTGCCATCTGTGAAAAAACCCTTTCCACGAAACAGTTTGGGCTAGGTTAACTAAAAACGAAGGATAAAATTCGGAAAATGATAGGGATTTCGGTACTGGAAAACCCTTTGATGTTATTCTATTTAAAGATAATCCATTTTTCTCCAGTGTGTCTAATAATAATTTAGTTACTTCATTTGCTGATTCGTGGTTGCATTCTATGAAATCGAGAAGACGATTTTGAATCCCTGTATCGTAGTCAGATTGGAAACATTTTTCTGTTTCTTTTTACTTTCACTTACCTATATATGAAATATATAGTAAGTGGAAGTATTGCGATCGTGAAAAATTTCGACTTCCGGTTTTCAACGGAAATACACGTTTTGGGACCCCCTGAGTCGAAATAACCAAGTCCCGCGAAATGGTCTGTGTGTGTGTGTGTGTGTGTGTGTGTGTGTGTGTGTGTGTGTGTGTGTGTGTGTGTATGTGAACAGACTAGCTCAAAAACTATAAACCGTGGGAACCTGAAATTGGGTATTTAGTGTAGGTATATGCCCGCGATGTGACAGCAAAAATTTCATCAAAATTGCGCAAAGGGAGGGGGTACTTTATTTAATAACTTTTTACGTTTTTTTCGATTTTCTCAAAAACGGCTCTAACGATTTTGATTAAACTGAGTATTTGATCTATTTATATGCCCGAGATATGACTGTAAAAATTTCATCAAAAGTGATTACCCGGAGGGGGGACTTTACTTAATAATTTTTGTATCATTTTCATGTGTTTTTTTTATTTACTCAAAAACGGCTTTAACGATTTTGATCAAACTGGGTATATGATGTATGTATATGCCCGAGATACGACTGTAAAAATTTCATCAAAATTGATCAACCGGAGGGGGGACTTTACTTTATAAATTTTGTACCAATTTCACGTGTACATATTTTTTATTTACTCAAAAACGGCTTTAACGATTTTGAAGAAACTGGGTATTTGATGTATGTATATACCAAATATGTAAAAGCCAACATTTTATCAAAATTGGTCCAACTGAGGGGGCACTTTACTTCATTACTTTTTTTCCAATTTTTACCTTTTTTTCGATTATCTCAAAAACGGCTTTAACGATTTTTATCAAATTCGTCATGTTTAATGAAAATTAGGTTTTCTTTAACATCAGGTAAGCTTTATCATTATTAAAATGTTCTGAGGGGGCTTTTTTTTTGGGGGGGGGCCTTTTTTGTTTGTTTCTTTCTTATAAAGTACCTTTGTTTTTGTTTACATGGAGCAATTAACTGTCTCTCATTACTCCTAAAAATAAGAAATGGCTAAATATGAGATATGATAAAAATAAAGAAAACATAAAGAGTAGAAAAATATTCAGTCAACTCATAAAACGCGTTGAGCCCACGCAAGCGGAGTACGCCTTTAATGACAGACCATTGTTCATAATTAAAGCCGTTCTGTTCATTTAAGAAGTGGCAATTAACAAAACGCATTAATTTCTAATCTAAGTAAGTTGGTAAGTGAAAGTTGTGTGTTGCGAGCACGCACCAGATTTTTATTACTTGCATCTGCCGCGATCGAAAAGTATAGATTTTTCTCATTTGCGGTATTTAAAATATTTTTAACAGATTCCTTGGCCAGTATTTCGCATATAATAGATTCTGCTTTTGTCTGAGTAATTTTTGAATCACTACAGATATATGGTAACAATTTGTGTGAACAATCCATACTATTGTAGCTAAGGGAATGCCTTACCGTATGATAAACCGATGCGAGTTCTCCAGTAGCTATTTTTTCTTCCGTGTCCGAGGCAGACTAATCAAGTTTTTAAAAATATTGTGTTAAATTACTCGATGTTCTATAGCTAACAACAGACCGTTGACGGCTAACCTCCGACTGGAACGGTCACAGTGAACACAAGGATTGGTGAAACGATAAGTTTTTCTTGATATTTTATTTCTTTTTCATTTTTAATAGTTATTAACTAATTTTATTTTATATCAAGTTGATTTTCTTTGAATTTTACTTTAAAATCTTTTCATACAGAAGTTGTTATTTTATTTTATTTTATTTTTAGTCTCAACACAGATTCTTTTTTTTCTTTTTTTTATCTTTAAATACTTATTACCTTCAATCATCAATAAGCATTTTTTTGTTTCTGTTTTCTTAATCTTATTTTATTATATAGTCTTACTATTTTCGTAAAATATGGATGAACCCTCTGAGCCACCTGAACTATCTAGTCCTCTAAGTAAAAAAAGAAAATGGTCTCGAAGCAAAATTAAATTTCCGCCGGACAAAAGTAATTCAAGAGAAATTGAAAATATTTTTCCCACATACCTGGTCATGAAAAGACTTGACCAGGACGATTTCAAAAAAACGTCCCCTTTTTTTATTCAAAAAGCCATCACAGGTTTAGTAGGAAATGTTAAAAACGTAAAAAAATTAAGAGATGGTACGTTATTAATTCAAACATTAAACGGTAAACAATCTAACAAACTGTTATCGTGTAAAGCTTTTGGGGATCAATATCCCGTTCAGGTATTAGAACACAATACACTCAACTATTCTAAAGGAATAATACGTTATTATTATTTTTTTTTTTTTTATGATTTTCAATATATGGAAATAGACGAAATAAAAAAAGAAATGTCTCAGTTAATTAAAGATATAATTAGAATAAAGAGAAAAATTAATGGAAATGAAATTCTCACTCACAATTATATTGTTACCTTCCCGACGCCAAAACCCCCTGAAACAATAAAAATTGGGTATGAAACAATTAGAGTTCAACCATACATACCAAACCCTTTACGCTGTTTTAAATGTTTAGGCTTCTCCCACCCGACTACCCACTGCAAAAAAGAGCCGGTGTGTGTACAGTGCGGTCAGGCTAAGCACAGGGAAAATACTAGGTGTAACCTTCCGGCCAGGTGCATTAATTGTAATGGCCCTCATCATGCTCTGGATCGTTCCTGTCCTATTTTCAAATTTCAAAAAGAGATCAAAGCTGTCCAAGTTAACAATAAAGTCTCTCTGGGTGAGGCGAAAAAAATTTATAAAGAAAAATACCCAACTAATTTCTCTAAAACTTTTGCGGAAATAGCAAAAAACAAAAAAAGATGTTGCCATCCAGGCAAATATTTTCTATTACTTTTCAGAAAACTCACAAAAAATAGAGATAAACAAATCTAGCGCAGCTATAGAAAAACACAGCTCATCAAATGAAAATAAAAACCTCACTAGCCAAGATCAGGCTATCACTCCCGATCGGGCTCGCGCTCGGTCACCTTCGGGCCCAGCCGCCAGCGCTCGGCCATCTTCGGGCCCTGCAGCCGGCGCTCTCGGCCTCCCAGCTCCTGCTTCCCACTCTTCCCACCCTCCTCCCACTCCCGCCAATGCTTCCTTCCCTTTACTTCCGGAAGCTGCGGCTTCTTCAATCCCTTCTACTTCTGACCCTCCTTCTCCTCCAGTTGAAATGAGGGCTAATAAGGAAATCGATGATGAAGGATTTGAAGTCCAAAAATCTAAAAGAGGTCGACCTCCGAAAAAATCTAATAAAGCAAACTAAAAATATAATTACATAAATATTCTACTTATTATTTATATCAATATTATAAATGTAATCTACATAGTTCTATCACGTATTACGTCACTTAATTTTATTATATACATATTTTTTTTTGTTTTTTATAACTCTAATCAAATAAAATTAAAATGTCAATTGTCCATTGGAACTGCAATGGTCTAAAAACCCATTTCAATGATTTAAAATTACTTATACGTGATACAGATCCATTTTGCATCGCCCTCCAGGAAACCCATCTAACAACTAAAGATAAAATAAACATACAAAATTTTGAGATTTACCGAAACGATAGCCCTAATCCAAATCACAGCCATCATGGAGTCTTAATAGCAAAACACGAATCGGTGTACTCCGAACCAATTGCAATAGCATCTCCTCTTCAAACCGTTGCAGTAAAAGTCCATCTCAATTTCACGTTCTCCATATGTAATATCTATTTGCCTCAAGACCGTAACATAGAAATCCAACACCTCCTGGATATTTACAACCAATTACCTCAACCCGTACTTTTCCTTGGAGACCTAAATGGACATCATCCTCTATGTGGCTCGCAAGACACCAATCTGCGGGGTAAAATTATCGAAAATTTCCTTGACACCACTAATCTTTTCCTGCTTAACACCGGAGAATCAACTTATCTTAGCGCGACATATCGAACTTTTTCAACTCTTGATCTTTCTCTATGCAGCCCATCCCTATTCAATATCCTATGTTGGTCGGTTCTTCCTGACCTATACAGCAGCGACCACTTTCCATTGCTCATCAAATTCACAAACTCGGTTATCACACGCGTACCACCTAAATGGGTGCTCAATAAAGCAGATTGGCCTCTTTTCACCTCCTTGGCCTCACCTCCTTCAATATCTCCCTCTGATATGAACATAATCGACGCTTGTAAAACCATTACCGATACAATAATAAATGCAGCTAAAGCTTCGATTCCAATGACGTCTGGCCTTCCACGCCGCCCCCTAGTTCCATGGTTCGACGACTCCTGTAAAAAAGCTATTAAAATTCGTCGAAGAGCCTACAGGAAATTTAAAAAATCAATGACTCTTGAAAATATGACTGAATACAAGAAACAGAGGGCTATTTGCAGGAGAATTTTCAATCAATGTAAGACAGAATCCTGGAAAAAATTCGTTAGTTCCATAAACTCATCAACCCCATTAACTGAAGGATGGAATAAAGTCCGTAAGCTTACAAACAGGGTTTGAAATTAACTCTTATTTTCTCAGAAAGAGAATAAAAGTCAAATCAGGACTTTTATATTTCTAATAAATAAATAAAAATCACATCATGACTTTTATATTTTGGGCCAGAAAATAAAAGTCCTGATATGATCTTTATCCCAATGATAGCTATAGCTAATATAAAAGTCAAAGCTTGATTTTAAATATTTAAGGATGAATTTATTAGCTTTTTTTCGGATTTCTCCATATTGGTGTACATTATTGGGTTAACCGTTTTTATGGAAATCTTATAGGGTATAATTAATGACCTTATATCGATCTTAAAATCGATTATTAGATTATCAAGGCTGCTGATAATGAAAATAGTATCGATATAAAACCTCAGGCTCGCTCAGGTATCGATTATAACTTATCCGATATTTACAATATTGTGGTCGACTTGTAGGTTATTTAGGGCGCTGATTGTGAATATGATATCGATTTTTCGATTACGCGCACAGGTATCGATTTATTATAACTTACGCGATATAAACCATATTGGGGTCTGCTCTTAGGTTAATTGAGGCGCTGAATTCGAAAATGATATCGATTTTTCGATTACGCGCTCAGGTATCGATTTATTACAACTTACATGATAAATAAGATATTGGAGTTCGCTTTAAGGTTAATTAAGGTGCTGAATTCGGAAATGATATCGATTTTTTGATTACGCGCTCAGGTATCGATTTATTACAACTTACACGATAAATAAGATATTGTGGTCGGCTAATACGTTAATGAAGGTGCTGAATTCGGAAATGATATCGATTTTTTGATTACGCGCTCAGGTATTGATTTATTACAACTTACACGATAAATAAGATATTGTGGTCGGCTAATAGGTTAATAAAGGTGCTGAATTTGGAAATGATATCGATTTTTCGATTAGGCGGCCAGGTATCGATTTATTATAACTTACATATATAATTATATAAATCGATAACTGGGCGCCTGATAGAAAAATCGATATCATTTACGAATTGAACGCCTCAATTAACCTAATAGCAGACCCCAATATCGTTTATATCGCGTAAGTTATAATAAATCGATACCTGAGCGCGTAATCGAAATATCGATATTATTTCCAAATTCAGCACCTTCATCAACGTATTAGCCGACCAACACTATCTTATTTATCGTGTATGTTGTAATAAATCGATACCTGAGCGCGTAATCAAAAAATCGATATCATTTCTGAATTCAGCGACTTAATTAGCCTAAGAACAGACCCCAATATCGTTTATATCGCGTAAGTTATAATAAATCGATACCTGAGCGCGTAATCGAAATATCGATATCATTTCCAAATTCAGCACCATCATTAACGTATTAGCCGACCACAATATCTTATTTATCGTGTAAGTTGTAATAAATCGATACCTGAGCGCGTAATCAAAAAATCGATATCATTTCCGAATTCAGCACCTTAATTAACCTTAGAGCGAACTCCAATATCTTATTTATCGTGTAAGTTGTAATAAATCGATACCGGAGCGCGTAATCGAAAAATCGATATCATTTCCTAATTCAGCGCCTCAATTAACCTAAGAGCAGACCCCAATATGGTTTATATCGCGTAAGTTATAATAAATCGATACCTGTGCGCGTAATCGAAAAATCGATATCATATTCACAATCAGCGCCCTAAATAACCTACAAGTCGACCTCAATATTGTAACTATCGGATAAGTTATAATCGATACCTGAGCGAGCATGAGGTTTTATATCGATATTATTTTCATTATCAGCAGCCTTGATAATCTAATAATCGATTTTAAGATCGATATAAGGTCATTAATTATACCCTATAAGATTTCCATAAAAACGGTTAACCCAATAATGTACACCAATATGGAGAAATCCGAAAAAAAAGCTAATAAATTCATCCTTAAATATTTAAAATCAAGCTTTAACTTTTATATTAGCTATCATTGGGATAAAGATCATATCAGGACTTTTATTTTCTGGCCCGAAATATAAAAGTCATGATGTGATTTTTATTTATTTATTAGAAATATAAAAGTCCTGATTTGACTTTTATTCTATTTCCTAGAAAATAAGAGTTAATTTCAAACCCTGCTTACAAAACATTCTTCATATTCTACTCATAGATATACGATTCTAATCAATGGGCAATTGTCCGATAATCAAGCTCTTATAGCAAAAAATTTTGCCGAGTTCTACTATCAAATATTTTTATCCGAAAACATCAATCCAAATCCACCCATATTCGACAGTTCAGATACTTCTGAGGGTTTATATTACAATCTCCCTTTCTCTATTTGGGAATTAAAATACGCACTAAATTCGGTTAAAGGATCAACTCCGGGTCCTGATCACATTCATTATGATATGATTAAAAACCTACCGGCTGACACTCAATATTGGCTCCTTGATTACTATAATCACATTTGGACCACTGGGTATTTCCCGGATTCCTGGCGCGACTCAATAGTAATCCCAATATATAAAAAAGGAAAAGATAAACGAGACATAAACAGCTATCGCCCCATATTTTTAACAAGCTGTCTAAGCAAAATTATGGAGCGTATGATTAATAAAAGATTGATGTGGATAATAGAGAATAATGGCTTATTGCAGTCATTTCAGAGTGGATTCCGCAAAGGACGAAGCACCATTCGAATTGGCAATATTGGAAGCCGAGGCCCAATATACCTACTTAAATACCCAGCACATGATTGCAATATTTTTTGATATGAATAAGGCTTTTGACAGCATAGAACACTCACTAATCCTTACAAAATTATCATCCGTGGGGATCCGAGGGAACATGTTCAACTATATCAGGCAATTCCTCTCCAACCGTCACTTTAGGGTAAGAATAGGCAATGAAATGTCTGAGGAATATGAACAGGTTAGCGGTGTACCACAAGGATGCGTACTGAGTCCCACCCTTTTTTGCCTCACAATTAACCAGCTGGCACTTAATTTACCTAAAGGGGTCAAACCACTGTTGTTCGCGGACGATTTAGCCATTCTATCCCGTTCAGAAAATATCGATATCCTCAAATACAAACTGCAAGATGCCACAAACAGAATAAATAACTGGTCAAAAACTAAAGGTCTCCGATTTTCACCCGAAAAAACCAAATGCCTTCATTTCCATCGTAAAAGAAACACTCCTTCCGCTCCCGTTTTTAACCTAGAAAACTCTCCCATACCATATACCGACAGCCACAAATTCTTGGGGTTGATATTCGATCGAAGGCTATCCTGGGAAACACACATTAACACACTGAAAACACAGGCTACAAAACGGCTAAATATTTTAAAATATCTTTCTGGTACCTCTTGGGGTTCGGATAGGATAACATTAATACGATTATATAGGGCATTAGTCTGTTCTAAATTGGACTACGGCTGTTTTGTTTACGGATCTGCCCGTCTCCGGGTACTAAGCAAACTTGACGTTATTCACCATGCAGGGATCCGTATTGCAACAGGGGCATTTCGCACTAGTCCTATTCTTAGTCTGTGTACAGAATCAGGAATACCCCCTCTTTTATTTAGAAGGCAGAAATTAGCAATAAATTATGTATCAAAACTACTACCACAATCCGAACACCCAACACATAGATATATTTTCAAACCGAAATTTTCAAAAACATTCGAAAGAAAACCAAAATCTACGCTCCCGTTATCTGAAAGGTTTAAATCAGCAATATCATTTCTCAAAGAAATACCCTTATCCAAACAAGAAGTTTGTACACCTCCATGGACACATAAACCACCTAATACAATATTCCGTTTAAACAAATTTCTAAAAAATAATACCTCTCCCTCCGATTACAAATCCGAATTTTCACTACTCCTTCAAAACATCCCAGAACCATTCATCATTTATACAGGTGGATCTAAATCCGATAATTCCACTGCTTGTTCCTTTGTTACCCACAATTCCACTCACAAAATAAAATTACACAAGTTATGCAGCGTATATACTGCCGAACTACATGCAATAGCCTCGGCACTCCACTTCTCCATGTCAATAGAACAAAACAATATTGCAATAGTTACAGACTCATTAAGCTCTCTAAAGGGATTAAATAGTATGTACCCTAACCATCCAATCTCGCTTAAAATACATTCGTACCTACAAATGTTAAATAATATGGAAAAAAATGTTTTCTTTATTTGGGTGCCAAGCCATATGGGGATTAAAGGAAACGAACTCGCGGACATAGCAGCGAAACAGGCACTTAACCTCCCAGGACGGGGCCCGGCCATTTTAACACCACAAGAAACGAGTTCTCCCCTAAAACAAAATATAATAGAAAACTGGCAAGCCATGTGGAACGAGAGCCCACCGAGCAAATTAAAAACCATAAAAAAATCAGTGACCCCGTTGAATACCTCAAACCGCTCAAATCGAAGAGAGGAAGTTGCTATAACCATACTAAGAATAGGGCATACCAACCTTACCCACATACATATTATAGTAAAACAGCCACCCCCAAAGTGTCAGTATTGCGACGACATTCTTACGGTTAAACATATTTTCCAAGAATGCTTGTTCTACACCTCCAGGTTAGCCAAATTCGGAGTGACAAGCAATATTTCGGATGCACTTGGTAACAATGAGGATAAGGTCGCAGCGGTAGTGAAATTCTTGAAGAAAATAGATCTATTAAGAAAAATTTTAATTTTTTTTTTTTTTTTTTCTTTTTCTTTTCCTTCATATTAAAAATAATTAATAATGCACAATAAAATAAAAAGTTAAAATACAAATAGTCTAAATTAAATATTTAATTCTATTTAATTTATAATATGGATAGTGCCATGAATTTAAACTATTAAAAAGTAAAAGATGTGACGAGAAAAAATGTGTGATGGAGAAATTAATATTAAAAAGTACCTAAACAAGATTTGGGTATCAGTTAATAAAGACAAATAAATAGACAAAGGCATTGATGACCTTAGGGTTTTATGCCTATAAACCTCAATAAACAAACAAAGCTAACAACAGACATGTGAGATTTAGTAGATGCGTGATGTTTTTCATCACTGAGACCACCATGAGCACAAGAAAAATCTTTATTGCATAAGCGACAAAAAATTCCCAGCTTTGTTTATACTTTGTTAGCTTTTTAGCTTTCTTGGAAGGTATTACACTACTACTAGCCTTTTTAACATTACCTGAGTTCTAGTTCTAGAAGCACACGGTTGATATTTAGACGTTTATTTTTGCCTGGAAGTTCCTAGTTGTGTGGATAATTGAGAAACTCTTAATTATGTTTTCATTAGTGACTTTTTATGCGTTAGTGCATGAGTATTTTTGTCTAGCGTAGATCGATCGATTTAATAGTAAAAACCGAAGCACGGTTCGAATACGGGACAGAGTCAGTCCCGCTGGGACATTTTAAAGTAAGCCTAAAATACAGGACGTCTGGCAACCCTAGTTATAATTATCCTTTTTTTTTCGTTTTCCCCTAAATTTGAATATTTGGGCGTTCATGCTTTCTCGTACGGCCCGTTCTTATTCAATAATTCTCTTTTCTTATTTAAAATTAAAGTATATAACTGTACATTTAAAATTAAAAAATAAATTTTTTTATAGAAAATTTAAAGCTGATTCCATATAAAGTAGTCAAACTAGTAAACAATTGGAAAATTTAAAAAAAAATTGGTCGTTATTACAAATAAAAAAAAAAATACTTGGCGTTTACCAAATAACGCTTAAAGGGTTAGGAAATGTTACCAGAAAACTTTGCTACAAACAAAAAAAAAAAAAAAAAGGAGGAAAAAAGTAGTTTTCAAGTTCTAAAACTTTAAAGTTCAGAAAAAAAATTATGAGGTTTACTAAAATGATCTCTTTGGGCTGGTATTTATGTATTTGATTATTCTTCCAAACCTTCTCCCTTGAAACCTGAAAGTTACCTTTTCGAAAATATCTCGTGCTTTTGTTATCAGTTAATAAATCAACATCAAAGATGGAAATAGAACAGCAAAAACGCGTTGAAGATGCAACCAAAAGTATTGTAACTGAAATTGATATCGGTTATCTTCGAAAAATGCAGGTGCAATTTAATTTTGGGTTTTTGTTTTACTAAAATGTACAATGATCAATTTCTTATCGATTGTTTAAGGTAGTTTAAATTAATAATATTTTTATTTGTGATTGTAACTCGTTTATGGTATGATCTAGGCTACAATGCATAGATGTGCTGCTAGATGTTGTGAAGATTCTACTTCTCCCATGGAAACTGTACATAGGTGCATTGAAAATTGTCAAACAACGCTGAACGATGCTCAAAATTTTGTACAGTCTGAGTTCTCTAGTTGCCAGGTATAATTTTTTATGATAAATTAACCCTATTAAAGATCTTGATGTGATTAACCAATATCCTTATTTTATTTGGTGATAAAGTCACCATAAGGTAGGATCTTTATCATAAGTTTTAGATACTGTCACTTTTCTTTCTCAATTGAAAATTTTCTTTAAACATACATTGATAGCCTCTGTTGGCAATAATATACATAGTACTAATACACAATTGCCTCTTCTGGTAAAAATGGGTCTAGCTCAATAGATCCCACTGCTCATAAAATTGTTAAAGTACCTTCTTTTGCGGTACTTAATTGTAGCACTATTATGGGGCTTTGATGTCTCCTACAGGACAGCATTTTGAATCCACTCATATTTTGCCCTTTCTTATTACTAGGGATAGGTAGAGACATTTAATTTCTCCATATAAACAAAATCAACAGTACTTTATAGGAAGAAAATTTTCTTTTGCTGTAAAAGCCCCATCAGAAAATTTCATTTGAAAAGCTAAGCAGGCCATTGAAACTAGGAGACCAGAGAGGCTGACCTAGGCGAGTAGAGGGGTCAGGCAGGAGTCCGGAAGTGGCAGACACAGTCAGGCAGTCTGAGAGGGAGTCTGAGTCTGAGATGAAGAGAGTCTAAGTCTGGGAGAGACAGACAGGTTGAGGCTGGGGCAGGCACCGACAGTTCAGGAGTGGGATTCAAGTAGTATAGTAGCCACAAGTATCGAGTACATGAGTAGCCCCAAGTATTTATGTATTTATGAGACCCCACTTTTTATAGTTGGGACCTGTAGATTGTTTATTGTAAATAATAAATGATGTGAATAGTCTCTTGTTGTATTGATTACTACACAACCCTTGCCCAAAGATCCCTGTGTCACAATGAATAAGTAGATTTAAGAAGAGGGGTGACAGTATAAGTATAACCTGATATTAGATAGAATTACTGATACTAGATTTCCATTGAACTGGAAGTCGAAATTTTTCACAATCGCAATACTTTCCCTTACTATATAGAGAAAGTAATAAAAAAATACATTGTTTTAAGACATTCTATTTTTTTATTGAATAAAAAATAAAAATTATAGGATGATGTATATTAAAGGCATTCTATCGATATGTTCTTGACAGTATTTTATTAATTGATATAAGTCTTAACAAGATTATAAAAATTATGCTTTTTAATCGCATCAAAGGTTTATGATTTTTAACTAGTCTGCTCATCTTTATTAACAATCTTGCTTGGATTATAGCAACTCTTAAGTTCCTTTATATATAAAACATTGTTTTAGCAGCTGTATTTTCTTATTTGGTTCTTTTATTTATTAGTTCATTCAAAAGGCATAGTATGTACTTTACATACATCCTGAAAATCTATATGATTATGGAAAATATTTGTAATAAACAGTTATGAATATCGTGTTTTGAATAATTGTACTTTTGATGGAACAAGTATCTTTTTTTGAATACTAAATATTCATTTTGCATAATATAGAATCGACTGCAGCGGTGCATTTTAGAATGTAATGATGCTGTCAAAGACAAGATGGGTGCAACACCAACACAAGATGAGGTACTTATGGTATATCATACCAATAATTTCTTCTTTCTTCTATTGTTTTAATGTATATTTAAATCATAATTATCTTTGACAATATTCCGAAAAATTGTCATCTTTTTTTTTTTAAGGTGAAGAAATATAGTCAAGAATTTGAAAATTGTGCTGTTAAGTGTGTGGACAAACATGTTGAACAGTTACCTGTTATGTTGAAAAGAATGAAGGAAGTTCTGAGCAAAAAACAGCAGCAAAGTTCGTTGTATTATCCAAACTGACTGAACCTGTGATCAAACTTAGTTATCCTAGTTGTGTAAATATTGAAACTTAGTTTTAAAAAACTATTAAACTTATATTTATACTTTTGGCATTTGTCATATGTAAGCCCAGTTTGTTTTAGAAATATTAATAAATACGAGTATATTCTTTCTATAGGTTATTGTCTGACCTGAGAAAAATAATTACTCTTATTTATGTCTTTATTATTTTTTTAGACCTCAACTGATCTCCAATTTCCTTCCTTACATATTTTGAGATTTTTAAGTTAACTCATAAGTTTTTTTTTTTATGTTCCTACCCATCTTTTTTTTTTTTTTTTTTTTTTTTTTTGCCTTCTCCCAAAAACTTAATAATCCGATGTATCCAATAAATAATGAATTTCCTGGACAAAAATGTATCTGTTTCTAACGCAGTTAGGACCTTTTTTAATATTTATGTCAAACCATTGAGAAGTAAACTAGTCTTGTGACTTGTATCTCAGGAACATTACTAAGGAAATAGATTATTTTGGAGATAAATAAATATGAAGATTGGATAGGCTTTGATGACCTTGGGGTTTTATGCCTCAATGACATGACTAAGTTAATGGAAGTTACTTTGCTTTCCTCCTAATAACACAGAAAATGGAGCTACAGAATTTTTCATTATAGACTACTTAAATTCGTTTATTGCAGTAAAAATGGCTAAGAACTTTCTCAACTGCTCTTTTTGGAAAGCCTGCTGTCTCTTGCTTATGATGAGTTTATAAAAAGAGGAATGTAATAAGCATGATTTCAATCAAGTTGTCATCAATTTTTAAAATCCAACTTCAGTCACAGTAAAGAAGTGGAACATCAGTTTTGTTGACTGATTCTTTCCTTTTAAGGTTTAATGATACAAAAAAAAAAAAAACAATAACACAATGGGAGCGTAAACCTCGACTAAAACAATTGCTTCTGTCACAAAAGCAAGTAAAAGTGCTATAGCAAATTAGTTAAAACTATTTGGGTTATCACAGTAATAAGGTGATACCCCCCTAATCACCTCCTCTACATTTTCACTCGGAATATTGTTGAGAACCAGTAGCGGATCCTGGGAGGGGCGCCCCCCCCCCTTGAAAGGTGAGGACACTCATGAAGTATGTATTACTATTTCTAAATAAAATGAGCTGTATTTAGTCATTATCAAGTCCATTAATTGAAAATGAATTGTATTTAAACATTTACAGTAATTTACAACGTGCGCTATTTTCTTACAACAAGAATAAGTGCGCCCCCCCTCAGAAAATTTCTGGATCCGCCACTGTTCAGAACCCTTATAAAGACATCGTTCATAAAACTTGGCAAGTAAACTGGCCTATTGTGATAGTACTTGGTGGTCGAAAATCGCATTATGTACCAGAGTTGTGTATAATTTTATTATGAATAAGAATTTATTCATTTCGTGGCATTTTGTGAATATGAATACAAATGTATTCATACTATATTATATGTGAATAGGATTAAAATTAAGGTATTGTAACCTGCATCACACTAGGAAAATAAATAATAATAAAGTGAATAAAACAACGATGGTGTCTGTTGAAATTGAAAGGAAGAAAAAAATCTGGTGTGATGGGCACCACACACATCTTTCACTTACGAACCTACCTAGATTAGAAACCTACGAGTTTTGTGAAATATGTAAACGCCATTTACAAGCTTTTTCTTAAAAGTAGAAGTTTTCCTCACATCTATTTGCTTCCTTTGGTTTGTTATTCTTTATAAGTTATAGAGTAGGTACCATAATCATTGCAGAACTTTATCATTATTTATTACTTTTTTAAGAGGCATAAATAATAAATAAATCCTCGGTTGATCAATAGTCTTTTTTTTTGGAACCGTTTTTTTTTTTTTTTGTGTACTTTGAACATGAATGTGTGTAAAGCGAACACAGACACATACAATCAGGACTTTGTTATTTGGACTGAGAGGACCCCAACGTGTATTTCCTTTGAAAACCGGAAGTTGAAATATTTCACAATCACAATACTTTCCCTTACTATATATTTCATATTTCGGTCAGCGAATGTAATAAAATTTCTTCAAAAAATATGTTGGGATTAACGAAGTGTGACGAGTGGCATAATACTGGACAAGTAGTGACAAAATCTTGGTTTAAGGTCTGGTCACACATAACCGCACCACAGCTATCACGGACTTGTATGATTATAAGGAGATTGGTTTAATTATTCCAGCTCATGTTTATCTAATCAATCATCGCATAGTAGAATATATATATATATTCTTCATATATATATTAAATTAAATTCTTATATATATATATATATATATATATATATATATATATATATATATATATATATATATATATATATATATATAAGAATTTGTTAACTGATTAACACTTGAAAGAAAATTGGAGTCTGATTTAAATAGATAGATACTAACAGGTCGGTTGACCCGGTGTCGGGCATGTATGACCAGACGTCTATTTGATGAAGATTCCAAAGGTATGATGACAAAATATTAGTAGTCTCCAGGTAATACAAATCCTTAATTTATCAGCATAGAAGACAGTAAATAAAACTTAGCTTTAACTTTTTTGACCGTGTAAATGTGCATTTTTACAATTAAATCATTTCGTTTTGTATAGTTTTTATATTAATTTTCCAATTATGTACTTTTTGGAATCTTTTATGAAATAGAAAAGTTTAAAAAATAAATTTTTGATGTTTAATAATGAAACCCAAATAAGTTATTTGTGTCAATAATTTTGTGACATTTGTCATTGAAACTTTAGAATAATATGATTGAAAATGAGCGGTTAGTATTTTTAAGAAGGAAAAAAGAACTAACATAGATTTTTAAGTTATTTTTCTAAATTGAATTAACAATTTTTTCTATCAAAAATATTTGATAGCAATTTTATAGGTATCTACATTTATAATAAAAATTATATTGGTAGATAACTGTGAGGTAAATATAAATCAATCTATCAAGAAGTTATTTTTGATTTGGTGTGGTTGAACTTGCGCTTAGATTGATATTTGTTTATTCTCAATTTAAATTTTCCGAAACAGATAATTTTATTTAAAAAAAAATATTATTATTGTTATTTATTTAAATATACAAGAATATTAAAAAATTTCATCATTAAGGATTCTATCTATATACTGTTAGATCTAATATATACTGTTTTATATTACCTCACTGTTAATTTAGTTATCTGTTATCTGTTAACTATCAAGGATACTAGACTAGAGTTGAAAAAAATTGGCAAAATGTCAAGAAAAAATAACAAAAATGTTTCGAATTGACAGATTGTGTAATAAAAAAATTAAAATAAATTGTTGATAATTGAATACAATTTATTGCTAAAGTAAGTATGAGTACAAGTGCTAAAATTAGATTATTTTATTACCTTATTTCCTTCCTTAAATAACGAGACACCATCTCACAAAATACTGGTTTGGCATTAGTAATCGATAGTAACGACTCATTTTGTCTTGATAATTTTTATTAAAGGCGAAACGTGCTATGTAACCTTCTCGATATAAAGCATAACAATTAGGTGGAGAGGATCAAGATAAAATTGTAGGAATTATTCGTTAAAATTCGTACAATAATTTAATATAACAAGATGGTTGTTGATACTCAAGAAGTTAATAAAAATGAGAGTCAAGAGTAAGTTGCAATTAATTATATTTACATCTTGTCATAGATGTTTATCATGATGAGTTGAGTGATTTAAAAGATTTGATTTAAAAGTTGAGATCTTATAAGGTATGTTTATTTACAGAGGAGTCAATATTTCAAAAAAACAGCAAAAGAAGCTAGCAAAGGATGCATTAAAAGCTGCTAGAAAAGAAGAAAAGAAACAAACCACTGTCAGATTATTAATGTTAATTAAATTTTTAAAACTGTAATAGTTGAATTTCATTATTATTTTTATTTTATGATTTCATCATCAGGAGAATGCTGAAACTGAAGAAGACGTATCTGCAGGATGTTACGGAAAGTTCAATCTTATACAGAGTGAAGATGATGCAACATCTGAACGCAGAAAGCGTGCTTTTACACACGTTAAGTGTTTACAGAAAGGAATAGTTGGTTCAACTGTGTGGGTTCGAGCTAGACTACACACCTCTCGAGCAAAAGGTAAATTTTCTTTTCAAATTTTTAAAACCAATATGTTTTTACCTATTATCTTATCAGGCACAGAGATTTTATTTCTTGCACAAGGAAAAGGTGTAACTTTATGTTCATACTTTTAGTTATATATCTTGTCAGATCTCATCTATTTACCAAAATTGCATTCCTTGTGCAGTACCTCTCATCTTTAAAAAATTCAGTTTGAACTTACAGATTAACAAACTTTTAGGTAAACAGTGTTTTGTAGTTCTAAGGCAACAAGAGTATACAGTGCAGGGAATTTTAGCTGTATCTGAAAAAACGAGCAAGGCAATGGTGAAATTCGCATCAAAGTAAGCCTATCTTTATCCTCTACGGCATATGTCTTTATTATATTGATGTATGATTAGGATATCATTAATTTTTTTAGTATTTCAAAGGAGTCTCTATTAGATATCTGTGCAATAGTTTCCTTAGCACCTCAGCGGATTGATAGTTGTTCCCAAAAAGATGTGGAATTGAATATAATTCAGATTTGGGAAGTGAGCCGTGCTAAGCCACAGTTGCCATTGCTGGTTGAAGACGCTTCACGACCAGTCACCGATGATGATGTAAGTTCTTTAATGATGATGGATCCTCCTATGAAATTTTTTTTTTGAAATAGGTTTTATCGACAGGATTTTTTAGGAAGGTTTAAACATCCGTGTCAATCAAGATACTAGGCTAGACAATAGAGTGTTAGACCTGAGGACGCCAGCAAATCAGGCAATATTCAGATTAGAATCTTATGTTTGCCATCTATTTAGAGAAGTCCTTTCGAAGCAGGTAAGTTGCTTGTTGCATTGAATAATGATATTTTGAAATAATTTTATGGGAAGAGGAAAGAATGACCATGGGCTGCCTCAAACCTGGGTCTCTTACATTACTGTGCCTGCGTAACTAAGCCACCAGAGCCTTGTCCCAACCTTCACTCTCTTCACTGATCCCTTGCCCAACCGATTTTACCACTTTGCAGGGAAGGGGGTCCTCCGTTACTAGTGTGGTGTATCACCAATAATGCTACCAGAGTTGTGTCTGAGCGCAAAATGTGGGAGACCTGTGTTCGAGTCTCAGCAATGGCCAATCTTTTCTCTTCAATAAATTTTTTTTTTTAAATTAACAACTAAATTTAATAAGTTGTATTTTGAAGTTGCAGGCAATTGACTCTTGCTATAACGCACGACTAGTAAAAAAGAAATCTTTGATTGGGGGTTTCTACATATTAATATTGATAGAATAATATGTTTTAGTTATTGTTCTAAAACAGTATCAATTATTTCAATTAATTTGTAAGCCCTTTTCATCCTCTTGCATAATAGTTAAACCTAGACGAACCAACTGTGAGAAATTTTATGTAGCTAATACATGATATAAGTCCCTAAACATAAGCCTATTACATTAAACTATTTTGCAAAGCCATTTGTCGAGATGTTTTTTGTTTTGTTTGCTATATTTTGGTTCTAAATGTCATCTAGAATGTGATTTTCAAGTTAGAAGTTAAAAAAGGTTAAATGTCCTTAAAACTTAGCTGCAACAGTCCTCCAAAATCACTCTTTATCACTGATCATAACATTTGCAGCCTGAAATGAATATGTGGTACTCCTTGAGAGTTAAGCTATAACTTCACAGAATCAAAATAAGCTGTTTCTCTACAATTCATGGAGGAAGGGTCTGGGATTCCATTACTTTATAAAGAAGTACCATTTCTTTATCTAAAATTGTGCAAGTAAGTGGGTTATCTAATTGAGGTCATGCTTGAGTTCTGGGTATTTCTCCATTATTATTTTAGGTTAGAGTACCCACTTTGGAAGGGTGATGTAAATCTATTAATAATACTGTCGAGATTATTACTATCGAAAATTAAAATTTAAGGCTAAGGCTGTACCGCAGTCTTATCCTTAATTGTGGCATGATGAGCCAAGTTAAAGTTAAGATCATTTAATTTAATTTTTAATGAATTATATATTTTGACATTGTTTGTTATAGGGATTTATTGAAATACACACTCCGAAGATAATAAATGCAGCTAGTGAAGGTGGTGCTAATGTATTTACTGTTTCCTATTTTAAAGGAAATGCTTATTTAGCTCAGAGTCCTCAACTGTACAAACAGATGGCTATTGCAGGAGATTTTGAAAAGGTTTTTACTGTCGGTGCAGGTATTATAATTTTAAAATAATAATTTGAGACATTTAATACATAGAGATTTTTATTATTTGGGTAATTTATAAAAAAAAAGTGTGCATTCGATATCCTACTGGTTTAAAAATATAACACCCACTTATAACAATTAATCAAAAACGTGATTGTTAGGTTCCTCCTGAATTCCAGTTTATTAATGTTGTATTATTTTATGTTGACTTATAGTTCTTCGTAAGCCTTTTTGCATTAAATGTATTTCATTGTATGTCTGTATTCTATAGAGAACCGTTTATAATATATAACATTCTCTAATAAAGAAAACAGAGAGGTAAGTGGACTTTAAAATTCTAAAAAATATACTATACCATTCATTCTTTTTTATACATTAAATTTAACCCATTTTGTCCCAGTTAAGCATTTATGCATCATTAGTAGTATATTTTTTCAGTAAATAATAATAACCAGTATCGGTTATCAGTTATTGGTTTTTTATTTGTGATTAACTTAAATAATATGTTATTTATATATTTTTTCAAAATGCCATTGATAGCTTATATTATTTTTAAAGTATGTTTTTGATTAACTTGAAATCTTCAAATATATGTGATATTTGAAAATGCTCCCTAAATTATTGGCTTTTCAATAATACTTACCATTAAACACAAATTTTCAACAACTTTATAAAATTGAAGATAGAATTAATTTTTTTTTAAAATGTTAAATTAAAAAAAAAAAAAAAAAGAATTGGGTCTGATTTATTTTATTTTACTTATGACCCCTTCTTTTGAGGTTCTTCTGAAAAATGGGTTCCCGAGCGGCAATAATTAAAGAATCATTTATTTTTTACTTATATTAAAATAGAAATAGAAACCCAAAATTTGTATTACTTCTACCCTTGTAACGAATCAATTGAGACTTCCGACAGTTTTTTATGAATCAGATTCTTGATTTAATTTATTATATACCATACACCAAACCAAAGGTTTTTTGAATTTATTGTATAGTAATTTTAAACTGGTATTCAAAACAAATGAATAGATTAATCTGATTTTTGATAAATTTGTCCTATTTAGTTTTCTATTTTTGAACCTATAGGACATAATAATACTCTCTTTTGGAAATGACCTCTTAATAAATTTATTATTAGTTGTATTTCCTTTTCAAGTGTTTCGTGCTGAAGACAGTAACACACATCGTCACTTGACAGAATTCGTTGGTCTCGATTTGGAGATGGCTTTTATGTATCATTATCATGAAGTCATGCTCACGATTGGAAATGTTTTCGTTGAAATTTTCAAAGCTCTCAGGGAAAGGTTAATTAATTATTTATATCATTTAAGAGAAAAACTTGTTTTATTTCTTAAGTTTGGCTTAAAATTTAAACTCTAAATTTTTAGAACTAGTGAACTTGAAGCTATCAAGCAGCAATATGGTTTTGAGCCATTCAAGTTTCTCGACCCACCTCTCTGCCTGGATTATAGTGTTGGTATTTCGATGCTAAGAGAGGCTGGGGAAGAAATTGGTGATGAAGATGATTTGTCAACTCCACAAGAGAAGCTTTTGGGTCGCCTTGTTAGAGCTAAGGTATAAACATTTTTATTTGTTTTATAAATTGAATTGAATCACATTTATAACTTTTTCATTTCCTAATGCTCAATTATATAAATAAAAATATTAATTTTGTTTGTTTTTCTTTGTAAACTTTTGAGCAATAAAGGGAGTACAATGATTTGAACCTTCACACTGCGCTAGGGCATGCAGACTACCAGAGTTTTTCTAATAAACTTCTGTTCCTAGTCATGGTACTTCTCAGTATTAGGAAAAAGAAACTTTGTTGGGAACTGTATAGGAATGGCCATCCATAGTCTATATTTTACTATTGATGACAACTTCGACATTATGAATATCCATATCATGGGCGTCACCAGCGGTGGACACCTCCCCCCCAATATTTTAGAATGAAGCAACTACTTTCACTCTAACTTTGACATAAATTGGTAACCTTTATAAGTAACTTTAAAATACATCATTGGAGGGGGAATGAAATGTGCCAACAGTTGTTTTTAGGCGTTATTTCAACTTTTAGCCTCTCGAATTTTTACCTATCTATGAGAATATTGATTGGACCCCCCCAAAAAAAAAATTTGGTGCTGGTGACGCCCGTGATCCATATCATCACTTTTTATTAATATATTCCCTATAACTGAATGTAACAGATATGTAAATTAACTATTTGTAAATATTTCTGAGGAAAAAATTATGGTTGTTTTGTATGTCTATATTTCCCCTCTTAAAATCAACAATAATGTACTCTATAAATGATAATATAATAAATCACAAATAAAAATATAAGAATATTAATAAAAAAATTGATATTTTTTTATTTATTTTTTTTTAGTATGATACTGATTTTTACATTCTCGACAAATTTCCAATAGCCATTCGCCCATTCTACACAATGCCTGACCCTCATAACCCTGTAAGTTTGAAAAATTGAATTTTAATTTTTTATTGTTCTTAATTTTTTCCCATTAGATGTGAATTTTTGTTTTTTGATGTTTTAGAAATATTCCAATTCGTATGATATGTTTATGCGAGGAGAAGAAATATTATCTGGAGCTCAGAGGATACACGATCCAGAATTACTTACTGAACGTGCCAAACACCATGGAATTGGTAGATTATAAAAGTGCTTAATTATTATTATTTTAAATATTGTGATTTCTCTAATTAATGCTTTTTAAACATTTATTTTTACAGATATAGAAAAAATAAAATCATATATTGAATCATTTCTGTATGGATGCCCTCCTCATGCCGGAGGTGGTATCGGCTTGGAGAGGGTTGTGATGCTTTACCTAGGTTTGGATAATATTAGAAAAACATCAATGTTCCCTAGAGATCCAAAAAGGTTGACACCTTAAGTGGTGTATTTTAATAAAGTATTCTTTTATCTAATTGTATTTTTTATCTTAAAACTTCAATTACGTACCCTAACTATAATCATTATCTTATCCTCTAATATTTTTATTAAACTCATAAGTATTAAATCAAATGAGTGTGCTCCAGGAGATGGACGCTGCTACGTTTTTTGGCTATCCGCTTTTCTAAGGTGGGTGGGGGTCCCAAAAACTGCATATATAAAGTTAATCTATTGAATATAGTTACTGTATTAATTATTTCTATCAGTTCTAGAAGCGAAATTGATCAATTAAACTATATACATATATATATTGATTAATAAGCTAGTATACCGCAGACCCCAGCTTTTGTATACTACATAAATTACTGATAAACATGGATATATAATAATTTGCATTGGAAACCTTTCCAAAGGTATAGAAAACAAATTTGACTACTAAGACTAATCGGAAGATGCTAGAGAGGGAGTCCTAAATTTTGAACTCTGTTCCCACTTTCCCTGATCTGGGTCTCCTCAAGAACTCCCCTCACTCCTTTAATTCCTAAGACTCACTTTTTTTTTTTTTAAATATCCACTTATATAGGTTGTTAACTATTCCACTTTAGTCCTCTGATCGCTTGAGCCATTTCATATTTTCCTTTCCACAATCTTCTTCAACTAACATCTAAGTCCCCTCCTGCAGAACCTTACTTAGTTCAGGTTTATGCCCCCAATTCTCTTAAGTTGGTGTTTATTGGCTTTAATGATTAGACCTTACCCTCCTCTTCAGTTAGTTCCCTAAGACTAATCAAGTGCCATTCTAGTGAATATTATTTGCACTTAGTATCTTCCTCAACATTCTTTTTGATCTCCAACTATGTTTCCTCAGGCATCTTCACAGACCTTTGTGACCTGACCCCCTCTTCAGCTTCTAAACTGGTATTTATTATCTTATCTCCATTTTTTATTATACCTCACTGCTTTTCCAGGTTACCCTCTTACACTGACCAGGTGTGATCAATATATAAGGTCCAGGACAAAATGATAGCCCACCCTGATATTTTATATTACACCTACTGCTTTGGTTTCAATGTATAGTTACCCAATAAGAGAACAATAAAAATAATTTGTATGAATAAACCAATAATATTGTAGTGGTAGTAGTAATAATGTTTATTGAAAGAAAAATGTGATATAATATAATCCAACAAAACACTTTAAGGCATAGGGAACTGTCTGCTGGATAATACCAAGGAAAATATACAATAATACCGATTGTATAAAAATAAATAAGTTTAATTCTTCAAAATACTGTGTGGAAAAGTGATCTAATAAAACAGATGAAATGAGGAGAGGAAAAATAAATTTAAGTCAAATTAAAATAAATTATAAAGAACCTGTCAACGTAAGTAAATTATATGGACCAAACCTACGTTGGATTTAGGACCTTATATCTATGAGTCCAAGCACGACGAACAACATTCACAAGGCTACGACACTAAAGGTCTAGTCACACTTAGGGCGGATTCACACTATCGCTCCGCTCCCGCTCCACTCCCGGTCCGCTCAAATATTCTAAAGAGAAATAGACAGAGAATTCCACTATCGGTACCGCTCCGGTCTCGCTCCACTCCCGGTCCGCTCTCACTCTACCCCATTCACACTAGCTCCGCTCCAGGTCCGGTCTCACTGGCAAAATATTCTAAAGGGGAATAGAGAGAGGTTAATCACGATATTGGCCCGGTTTCGGCCTCGCTCCGCTCTCATAAAGTCTTTTCATATTCACATTATATAATTTTAGACCGTTCACGATTGAAGCCATTAATAATCGAAACCGTCTGTATTTGGATTTTAATTAATAATTAACTTTCAGTTATTAAAGTATTTATTTATTCATCAATTTTACGGCCAAAAAAGTTCAACTTTAAAATATATATATATATATATATATATATATATATAATTATAAATTAATTTAATTAATGGTGAAGAAATAATTTAAATTTTTTTACGAATGTATTCGAATACGCTTGAAATGATAAAAAAAAAAAAATAATAAATAAAAAATCACCAACAATACGCGCGGTTTTTCGACGTGAAAAATTCATGTTATGTTTGAGATATATTTTGCTATGAATTAATGTACTCGTAAAAAATGGTCACCGATTTATTTATTGACTACATACTCATTGCTATTATAAAATAACGTTTAATTTGAAACGAATAAAAATGCAGTATATTATGAAAAATGTAAGATCATTAACAAAAAATATATTAAAGCAAAAAATAATTAAAATATTAATCAGGAAAAGAAGAGAACACAATCGGTAAATTTGTAGCATTTACCGATTTCAGCTTGAAATTTTCAAGCGTATTCGAATACACTCCGAAAAAAATTTAAATTATTTCTTCACCATTAATTAAATTAATTTATAATTATTATTAATAATTATCATTGTGTTGCAATATATTCTTCTTATTATATTTTTTGATAATATTATCTTCTTCATCAAGAAAAGTACACTTACCAGCTATTTCTACAAACAGAAAATTTATTTATTTTTTTTGGCCGTAAAATTGAAGAATAAATGAATACTTAAATAACTGAAAGTTAATCATTAATTAAAATCCGAATACAGACAACTTCGATTATTAATGGCTTTAATAGCTTAAACCTTTCAAAATTGAACGGTGTAAAATTATATAGTGTGAATATGGTAAGACATTAGGAGAGCGGACCGGGAGTGGAGCGGGAGCGGAGCGCTAGTGTGAATTGGGTAGAGCGAGAGCGGACCGGGAGCGGAGCGAGAGTGGAGCGGGCGCGAAACCGATAGTGTGAATAGGCCCTTAACCGCACCGCAGCACGAGCATGTATTGGATCTGATTCATTTACGAAAGATAGATAGCAACTGGTCACACATGCACGACCCCGGGTCAACCGACCCGTTACTATATATCCTTCGTATTCGAATCAGACCCGATACACGCCCGTGCTGCGTGTAGATCATGTGTGAGCAGACCTTTTTAAAAGGGGCTTCCAGAAGTGTAATAACTATTTTACCTATTTATGATCATTTCAAGGCCAACTTCGGTCTGTTTTTTCCTATACTAATACTTGAAATTTATTTTATTGTGTTGGAACATTTCTATTATTGCTTTCTTTTGTTTATTTAATGCTATTACGATTTTCATTTCTGTTAATTCACTTATGTTTTGAATCTCGTAGTTAATTCAGCTGTTTATTTATTGTTTACCCCCCAAAAGTAAATGTTTAGTTTGGCCCTGATCTCCGCTGGAAAGAAGGTTCTGCGGCGTTTGTTCTCCCTTTTGAGCTAGCATAACAAGCGGAAATCGAAAGCTGATGAAATCTGATAAAGCTAATCAAGGCCATGTTTAATTGGGAAGGGTGAAATGAGGAAAACCTTTCTTCATTTAAAAAGGGCCTTCATTAACTTAATTAGATCTAAGTTTCGACTTCCTTTCGCTTTGCTCGCTCAAAAGGGATAACAAAACCCCGACGGGCCCTTTTCAGTCGAGATTGGGGTCACACTAATGGCTTCTTTTCAGCGGTAAATTTATTTTATTGAAAAAAAACAAATAAAAATAATGAAATGATCAGTGTTTTGTTTCTATTTATTTTCTTTTTTATTGCCTTTGTTTTATAAGTTACTAGCTGCATATCCCGGTTTCACCCGGGGAATTTCTTCTTCCCTGTTTCACCCAGGGAATTTCTTTTTTCTTGTATTCTACAAACCAAAAATACAACAAAATTAGCACAATAGATTATTGTTCTAAAGCTTTATGATATACTATATTTTTAGTTTTACCCACTGTGGCATATATAATTAGGTCTTTAGATGAACCTACTCTACAGCATGCAACGTAAAGCTGACCATGAGAAAAATATGGAGATTCCAAGTTGATACCAGCTACCCTCAGTGATTGCCCTTGAGCTTTATTTAAAGTCAACGAAAATGCGACCCGAACTGGGATGGGAATTATACTCCTTTAAAATCAAAGGGCATATCACTGGAGGCAAAGGGGATTCCAGGCATGGAAAGCCGTAAGGGCAGAAGGGGTTGAGCAAGGAGGTTATAGATTTCAATTAACCAAATAAACAGTCCGGGTTGTTTCCATAAATCATTCAGGTACCAAATATCAAAGAACAAAGAGGAAAACCAGTCGCAAAAACAATGAGAAAAGCGTGGGTCTAGAAAAGTTCGTGGGGACAGGAGAGAGCCAGGAGCGAGAAGCGAGTAGTGGGGAGACGCGCACTCGTCGGCAAATAACTCGAAAAGAACTCGTTCAGCCTTAAAACGTGGACCCCGGTCCGTTCCGAGGGAACGTCCTTACCGGGCTTTGTTGGCCTCTTCAAAATCTATATAATGAAACTTTTTCCGACTCAATCGGTCGCTCTCGTAAAAACCTAATGTAAAGCGGGATCATAACGATTTTTATAAAAATAAAGAATATACCCAGGGATTAGCTAAAGTTATGCAACTTTAATATGGACAGGTGTTCGCACCTGTATGAGAGAACCACTGAGCGAAATTGGAAGAATTTAGGAAAAACGGTATGGATTTCTATAAAGAACAAACAAACAAACAGAATTTCATCTTTATTTATAGAGTTTTAAATTTTGATAAGTCTAAACCTCATCGTAGTGGTAATACGTGCAGGTTACAAACATCGCGGATCTTGCCTTAAAAAATATTGATACCAATTATTCTTACTTTCTTATCGATAGTAATTTCTTACATTTATATTAATATAATAAATGAAGAATCAATTCATGTCTGTTCTTATTTTTATATCAAATTTTAAGCTCCTTTTTCAATCAAAAGTTTAGCAATTTCCAAACGACGATTCTCAAACGCCAATTTAAGCGGCGTTCGACCATCTACAGCCTCTACCGTGGGGTCTGCCCCACGTTTCAAGAGCATAGCCACCATTTTCTTGCGTCCTCGCTCAACTGCATAATGCAAAGCTGTCCAACCATTTTCTTTGTCTTTTGAATCCACATTCACACCTGCATCGATAAGAAAAGACACAACGTCAATGTACCCTCTGTAGGCTGCCTCATGTATTATACCAGCACCCTTCTTGCCTGTTAGTGTCAAGTTAGCTCCTCGCTGAAACAGAACATGGAGCAAAATTACCTTGTCGTTTACAGCTGCAACAAAAGCTGGAGTAAATCCATCAAGATCCTGATCGTTGACTCGGGCTCCAGTTTCTATTAAAATTGCCATAACTTCAACACATAGCAGATATAACATGTCGCAGAATCTTCCTTCTGCTGCGTAGTGTAGTGCCGACCAACCGTATTTGTTATTGATTCTTGGATCTGCACCAACGAATAACAAATAAGTGACAATAGGCAATTGTGAATATTTAACAGCATTCATCAGAGGAGTGTTTCCTATGCTGTCTTTTATATTTAGCCCCGCATTGTGCTGATGCAGAAGCTTGACTATATCCACAGATCCTTTTGACGCGGCGATATGGAGTGCAGTTTCACCTTCTTTTGTTGTCGTATTTACATCCGCGCCCATATCGAGTAGATATTCCACAACAGACGGATTTGTAGCAATATGCAAAGGCGCTAAGCCATCATAATTTTTTGTATTTAATTGAATTCTTTGACTACTTAGAACTTTTAACATTTCGGTAGCATTACCCGAACGGGCTATCAAATGAATCAACGTATCCCCATGTTTGTATCTGAGATCTGTTGCCATTCCAGATTTGACAGCAAGTTTTAGTGAATCGACATTCCCTTCTTCAACGGCTTTTTCCAAGTAGCTCTTGCCTTCTTGTTTTGAAACTAACTTGATATCAGCTCCTCTTTCCACAAGGATATATACTCCCTGAGTATTAGCAGCTAAGAGAGCTAGCTCTAATGGTGTCTGTCCCAGAAAGTTCTTTGGGTCTACTTCATGTCCGGCATCAAGTAAAGCAAGAAGTGCGTTATTTTGGCCTCCAACAGCCGCAATGTGGAGATAAGTATCTCCTTTGAACAAACGTTTTTCAAGTTTAGCACCAACCGAAAGCAGCTCCTTGATGCATGAGGCACTATCGTTTCTTACGGCCTCTTCCATAGGAGTTACACCCGCCGAGTCGAGAGCTTCAGTATTGGCTTTCAAAAACCCGAGGGCATCTATGGAGGCGGTGCTGCCAGTTTTCACTGCCAAATGCATGAGGCTCTCGTCTGTCTCAGTTGTTGCGTTGATATTTGCACCATCGTTGGCCAAAGCAATGATGTCCCCGGGATTGTCATTAATAACAGCAAATATTAGTTTCCGAAACTGTTTTTCTTGATTTTCCTGAAAAAACAAAACAGATGTTGCAGTTTACTTATAAATTTTTTTATTTTGTAATGGTTTCGAGCACCAGATCCATTCAAAAATGTGATGCGCACAACAGACAACTTTCACTTATCAACCTACTTGGAGTAGAACCGACGTGTTTTGATCATTGTGTAAACGGAATTTAGATAATTGCTTTATCTACATTATTTACTTATTTTTGATTATAAGTACTGCAAAACTTGAAAGCCTTCAGATTTATTTGTTTTTAAGAGGGAAAAATTGCATTAACAGACGAGTTTTTTACTTTCACTTACCTATTGTTCAATAGGGCGTTAATATTAAAAATAATGATGAAGGAGAATGATAAAAAAAGAAGAGCGGTGAAATTACAGAGAGAGAAAAACAAAACTTTTATTCTTAAGGAAAAATACAATTAATAAACAGCTCGAGCATTAGATAAAATGAAATAAAATAAAGCTGAACCATATGACACTTCTAATAACAACAATAGCTTAAAAGGTTATGAATGAATAAAGATGAAGAAAAAAAAAAAAAGAAACTAGAATTCTTGAAATTAAATGAAACTTAGCACTAACAATTTTACAGTGAATTAAGGCCTTAGAGCATGTTAAGAAATGATCATGAAACATTTAAGAAAATTAAACAGAGATAAAGAAAACCAGACTAATTGACAGAGCTCTGTATTCTAATCCACTCCTGGTGATTCAAATAAATAGCTATTAAATACGGCGAACAAACCCACTAGTGTTTCTGAAGGCGAACTTAACTTCCGGTGAACTGAAACTCATAGAGATATGCTTGGGTTGCACAATCTCCAACGTTGACCTCTCTTCTGCTCTGAGTCAATTCTTTGAAGAAAAATGGCAATTGCATATAGTAAGATCTTACTTACGTGGTCGACTCGCAATCTGACCAAAGATAACACCTGCGTCGTGATGGCGGCCGGTGGCAGGATGATTGAGAGATGGAGATCTTAACGTGACGGCGGTCGACAGCAGAGTGAGCCGGAGTGGGGATGACGCACGTGGCGGTAGACATCCGACAGCTGATTTTCATAGCCTTCTTAACTTGCACTTAAGCTACGCACTTACAATAAGTTAGGAGGCATTGGATGGCGGGAAACATTGTTTTTAAATTCAAACAGTCTGAGACTGAACATCCCCCCCCCCATGGCGCGGATGCGGCATTATTGAGAGGGTAAGGGGCATAGGCGATTAACGGGACGTTTAAGCAAGCCTGAAGGGGTTAAGATGCTGGCCACTCGGGCTACATTGTCATTACCTGGAAACAGCTCGACGACCCGGGCGAGAGGCCAGTAAAGGGGAGGTAGATTGTCCGTTTTGACCAGAACGAGAGAACCCGGAGCTAATTCAGGAGAGGAGTCCGTCCAGCGGGAACGCTGTTGAAGAGTGTGCAGATACTCTACCGTCCACCGTTTCCAGAATGATTGGTGAAGTTTATCGACTAGTTTCCATCTTGTTAACCGATTAACCGGGGTGTCGGAAACATCGCGACTAGGTGGGGCGTTAAGAGGTCGGTGAATGAGAAAATGGCCAGGGGTTAAGGCTTCTAAGTCTTGAGGATCCGGAGAGAGCGCACAAGGGGCGACTATTGAGAACGGCCTCTATTTGAGTCAAGAGAGTAGAAAATTCCTCGAAAGACAGAATCTGGGAACCCATAACAGTACGGAGATGTCGCTTGGTGGATTTGACTGCAGCCTCCCAAAGACCTCCGAAATGGGGAGCACTAGGCGGGATAAAATGCCATTGAATTCCCAGGGCGGATGAGCGTTGTGATATTGCCTCGCGGGTATCAGCGTGTCGCAGGAAACGCCCAATTTCGTTCAGCTGGCGACTAGCCCCTACAAAATTAGTACCGTTGTCACTATAGATGTCAGAGGGAACGCCGCGGCGACTGCAGAACCGAGCGAAAGCGGCAAGAAATGCGGGGATGGAGAGCTCGGAGGCGAGTTCTAGATGCACAGCTTTGGTGGAAAAGCAGACAAAGGCGCAGATATAGGCTTTAGTGACGCGGCATCCCCGAATGCGGGCAGAAGAAACCGAGAAGGGACCGGCGTAGTCGACTCCTACTTTAAGAAAAGCATACGTGGATGAAACACGGTCTTTAGGGAGCGAACCCATGGTGGGAATGAGTGGTTGGGGGTTGACTTGAAAACATCGGTTACACTTTGCTAGGCGATGGCGAACAACGTTCTTTCCGTCTAAAATCCAAAATCTCTGGCGAATGAATGAATGAGTAGCAGATGGACCGGCGTGTAAGTTGGTAAGATGAGCATTATCGATTATTAAGTGAGTGAGGGGGTGATCCTTAGGAAGTAATGCCGGGTGTTTAGCATCAAACGGGCGAGGAGCAAGATGAAGACGACCGCCTACGCGCAAAAGGCCGTGGGAATCGATGAACAATTGTAAAATGCGTTTAATGCGCAACTTGGAGGCGGGTTCTGACGCGGCTTTATATTCATCTGCTAGCGCGACTTGTTGGACTCCGCGGACTAGGGTATCAAGTGCCATGTTTAGTTCAACGGCGGAAAGAAACCCGGTGTATCGGCGATCAGGATTCCTACAGTTGTGGGCGAAGCGGAGGCACCAGGCGGTGATTCTCTGGAGTTGAGTCAGGGAAGAATATCGACTTTCCAAGTCGAGGGAAGTTAGGGCGACACAAGTGATGATTTCTTTGGAGATTCGACGCTCCTTGTTAACGGCGTCAGGCGGGGAATCTATATGCGATTTTGGCCATTGACTAGGCGGTTTTGATAACCAGGAGGGACCTGTCCACCACAGAGGATGACGGGTGAATTCATTGGGGAATAGCCCCCGAGAGGCACAATCGGCGGGGTTTTCCTTACCGTCAATGTGACGCCATTGAGAAGGGGAGATAACTTCCTGTATTTCAGTGACGCGATTGGCCACGAAAGTTTTCCATCGGTGCGGTTCGCCGCGAATCCAGGTGAGGGCTACCGCGGAATCGGAGAAAGCAACGATATCTTCAAATGGTTGAGGGAACATACCGAGAATTTTAGTGGTCAATTTTGCTAAAAGGTGAGCTCCGCATAATTCTAACCTAGGAAGGGATACCTTTTTGAGGGGAGCTACGCGGGACTTAGCTATGAGTAGATGAACCGCGATTTCACCGGCGGATGAGGTAGAGTGGAGGTAAATGGTGGCCGCGTATCCTAATTCTGAAGCGTCGCAGAAGGCGACCAGTCGTTGACTGCTGCGGGATTCCTGATAGAAGGGGAAACGGCGAGGGATGGATATCTTTGATACAGATTCAAGTTCGTTTTGAAAAATATCCCAATCGCGGGTAACATCGGCGGGGGCAGGTTCATCCCAATCGGAGTGTCCAATCCACAGGCGTTGAATCAATAACTTGGCGGTGAATGTAACAGGCACTAACCATCCAGGCGGGTCATAAATGCGAGCAAGTTTAGACAATATCAACCGCTTGGTAGCCGGTAATTTATTGGAACAGAACCGGTAAGAGAAGGCATCGGTATCGGCAGACCATATTAACCCTAGAATTTTAATGGTGGGCTCATCAGTCGTGTCAAAATCAAAGGCGTGGGGTCCGATACGACAATGGTCGGCGGGCAAATTGGCGAGGATATCGGGATGATTGGCGGCCCATTTTCTTAGTTCAAATCCCCCGGCGTGCAAAAGAGCTATTAAATTATCCCTTAACTGAATGGTTTCGGCGAGTGAGGAGGCTCCGGTGATTATATCGTCCACATAGGTGTCATCGCGTAGAACCGGGGCGGCACTAGGGAAACGGTCCCCTTCATCTTGAGCTAATTGGTGAAGTGTCCGAATGGCTAGGTATGGAGAAGAACTAACCCCGTAAGTGACCGTGCGGAGGCGGTAAGAGCGCACAGGCTCTTCGGGTGAAAAACGCCATATGATTCTTTGAAGGTCTTGGTGTTCCGGGGGAACTAAAATTTGGCGATACATTTGCCTAATGTCCGCGGTGAATATATATCGGTGAGTACGTGAGCGGGTGATAAGGGTAACAATGTCCGTTTGAAGCTTGGGCCCGGTGTAAGAAATGTCATTGAGGGATTTTCCATTAGATGATTGTGAGGAAGCGTTGAATACCACCCTAATTTTAGACGGAGGGTCATCAGGTCGGTGAACAGGGTGATGAGGAAGATAATAGGTGGCACCGCGGGCGTCATCAGGATCCGGAACTAAGGACATATGGCCGAGGTCAAGATATTCGCGCATAAAGGCGACATAGGCCTCCCGGAGAATAGGTTCGCGTTGGAGGCGGGCTTCGAGACGGTGAAATTGTTTTAGAGCTCGGTAATAAGATTCCCCTATATCAACAGATTTTAGTGGTAGAGGAATGATGTAGCGACCCTCAGGGTTCCGGGAGACGGATCTTAGAAATAGATCCTCACACAACTGTTCTTCAGCAGAGAACTTGGGGGAAATGGCGGACACTTCTTCGAGATCCCAGAATTTTTTCAACTCTTTATTGAGTTGGAGGTTGGTGAGCGCATTAAAGGCTCTTAGTGCTTCTGGAGGACTGGGAATTGCAGGAGAGAGATCTTTGGCAAGTGAAGTAGTCAGGCTATCAGCCTTGGGTGCAGGCGGAAAATGATGAGAACGGCGGCGAGGAGGTGGGCGATAGGTCTTACCTTCGTTGTCGATCACGTCTTTCGACCATGTAATACGGCGCTGATTGGCTGGGGGGCGACAGTTCCCCATGATACACCAGCCAAATACAGTTTCAAGGGCGATGGGTCCGCCCTGAGATACGGGAGCGATACCCAGAATGATGAGGGGAAGGACGTCTATACCTAACAGGAGGTCAATCTCCCCTGGTTGACACAAGGAAGGGTCGGCGAGTGGCAACTGGGTAATATGCGGCCAAGGGGACAAATCTACGTGCGAAGTAGGAAGAGTGTCGGTTATTTTCTTAATAACAAAGAGCCGTACCCTAAGTGACAAGGAGTTCGGGACTTCTAGGGAGGCGGTAGTATACCCTGGGCAAGAAATGTTTGAAGGGCCCCCAAGAACATTAACTCCGACGGGCGAGGGTGTGACAGGCAGCCCTAGGCGAGAGGCGGAATCGGCGGTGATGAAGCTTACCTGGCTTCCGGAGTCAAGAAGGGCGCGGAGAAGCTTGGGAGGATAAATAGGACGTCGAACCGCAATCTGCGCAGTTGGAAGGAGAGCAGGCGAAAAATTCCCAAAGGAACCTAATAACGTTAACGGCGGAAAGGATTTGGTGCTTACATCAGGAGACGGCGAGCGGCACTGGCGAATAGGACAGCGGCTGGGAGACGGCGCAGAAGCATGGTGGTTGAATGGCGCGTCACTCCTACTCGATGAGCGGTGGACAGGGTTAGCAATGGTTATCGGCGAGGGTTGATCATCTGGGCGAGCAGGAGCGAGAGCGGGAGTGTCAGCGGCGGTAGGTAGTCAATTATCGTGACCGGCGGCCCCTAATGTAGGTGATCGGCGAGCAGGTGAGGTTCCATGCGGTGGAGAAGGCCCCCTCGAAGATTCATTGTGATAGGGGCGGAAGGACCCCCCCGGATGGTGATAAGAAACGGGGGCAGCGAACGGCGAAGGCGGCGAATTTTCATAGGACCTTCGGGCATGATCATGGGAATTAGGCGAACGTCTTTGTGAGCCCCGTGGAGGAGATGGCGGTGCCGCGTGGAACACCGGCGGCGAAGGCGGCGAATTTTCATAGGACCTTCGGGCATGATCATGGGAATTAGGCGAACGTCTTTGTGAGCCCCGTGGAGGAGATGGCGGTGCCGCGTGGAACACCGGTAGAGGCGGCGAGGAGCGAGGTCCTTGCGAACGGACCGGGGGGCGTTGGGCCGAATAGCGGCGCGGCTGAGAAGTTCGGACGGTGGGAGAAGCTGGCCGGGGTGAACTAGGCGGAGAGCGCGGACCCGCCTCTGGGCGCGAGGATTCCGAAAACCCCCTATGTAACAAAGTATGATGAAATTCCTGACAGTTATGACAGCGCTGGCTAGACTGACATTGATGTTGTGAATGGGCCCCCAAACAGTTATAATATAGCCCTGATCGGCGAATAAATTGTAATCGGTCCCGGCCGGAGAGTTCCTTGAATTCACGACAGTGGTAGATGTTATGGGCCTCTCGACAGTAAGGACATTGAATACTGGAGGCGAAGGCACGCGCTACGCGATTGACAGGGCGCGGTGGTTGGCGAATAGGCGAAGCTTCCCGTTTCCTAGGGGGAGGTGATCCGGAAACGGAAGTGGACGCTATTTGGAGACGGTTGATGTAACCCAACAAATCGGTGAGGGTAGGAAAGTCTTCGGGATGGTGAAATTTGAATTCCTTCTGCGTGACCGGATCTAGACTGCGGAACGCCATGAAATATAATAAATAATCGCTTAGATTCGGAATAGCCATTGATTTTAATTGTTGCCCCAATTCAGAATAGATCTTTAAATAGTTCTCAAGAGCTTCGGGAGATGGGCGTGAAATCGGCGGGAAATTCAACATATCCGTCAGGATACGGGCGGCGAGAGTCGATGCGTTATCGTAACGCTTGGTCAATGCGTCCCAGGCAATAGCATAATTGGAATCTAAATTGTCTAAATGACCTATGACGGATAGAGCCTCGCCCGATAGACAACTCTTTAAATAAGTAAGCTTCATCCCATCACTTAAACTATCATTATGGTGAACGATAGGGAGGTAAGTAGTTTTAAAAATTTGGAATTGAGAAATATCCCCGTTAAAAGTGGGCAAATTGAGTAAAGGAAGTCGCATTTCCGTGAACCGGTGAGCTGAGGGAGGAACTGGTGACGCGGATGCCGATCGGTCAGGCACTCTAGACTCTAATTCTATGATATCTAATTGCGCTTTTATGAATTGTTCCTCCACATCTTCGGGAACCCCTTGATCTAAATTGAAACATTCCTCGACAAGGGAGTTGAAAGTTACTCGCATCTCTTCTATTAATTGATTTAATTTTTTAATGAAAACCTTTGATACTTGGAAATCCCGGCGATCCAATGCCTCTTTACATTTTTCGGAAAAGGTAAAAAATTGTTCTAATGATTTTATCAGAATGGCCTTACGGGCACTCACCCCTAAATTATTTGATTTACGGCGATTTCCCATGATTACAATTACAATATACAAAAGAAAACGGGGTGCTGAAAAGAATTACAATGTTAGAGATAATATAAGAATTAAAGTAATAAAAATGATAATAATAGTAACAATAGAAAATAATAGAGCTAAGAAGAGTGAGAACTTATCTTAATACTCAGAACACAATGACTCACAAAAGAGACAGAACAACAATGATGATTCAGCTTTACCAGGAATGACTCTAGACAATGGCGAAACAAGTTTTCTGAAATGTAAACAAGTCTCTCAGCGGTTAAATAATATTTAATTTTATTAATTAAATTCCCGGGTTTCGGCACCAAAATGTTCAATAGGGCGTTAATATTAAAAATAATGATGAAGGAGAATGATAAAAAAAGAAGAGCGGTGAAATTACAGAGAGAGAAAAACAAAACTTTTATTCTTAAGGAAAAATACAATTAATAAACAGCTCGAGCATTAGATAAAATGAAATAAAATAAAGCTGAACCATATGACACTTCTAATAACAACAATAGCTTAAAAGGTTATGAATGAATAAAGATGAAGAAAAAAAAAAAAGAAACTAGAATTCTTGAAATTAAATGAAACTTAGCACTAACAATTTTACAGTGAATTAAGGCCTTAGAGCATGTTAAGAAATGATCATGAAACATTTAAGAAAATTAAACAGAGATAAAGAAAACCAGACTAATTGACAGAGCTCTGTATTCTAATCCACTCCTGGTGATTAAAATAAATAGCTATTAAATACGGCGAACAAACCCACTAGTGTTTCTGAAGGCGAACTTAACTTCCGGTGAACTGAAACTCATAGAGATATGCTTGGGTTGCACAATCTCCAACGTTGACCTCTCTTCTGCTCTGAGTCAATTCTTTGAAGAAAAATGGCAATTGCATATAGTAAGATCTTACTTACGTGGTCGACTCGCAATCTGACCAAAGATAACACCTGCGTCGTGATGGCGGCCGGTGGCAGGATGATTGAGAGATGGAGATCTTAACGTGACGGCGGTCGACAGCAGAGTGAGCCGGAGTGGGGATGACGCACGTGGCGGTAGACATCCGACAGCTGATTTTCATAGCCTTCTTAACTTGCACTTAAGCTACGCACTTACAATAAGTTAGGAGGCATTGGATGGCGGGAAACATTGTTTTTAAATTCAAACAGTCTGAGACTGAACACCTATATATGAAATATATAGTAAGGAAAAGTATTGAGATCGTGAAAAATTTCGATTCCGGAAATACGTTTTACAAACAACTAAGTCCCGCAAAATGGTATGTCTGTCTGTCAGTGTGTGTGTGTGAACAAACTAGCTCAAAAACTATAAAACGTACGAACCTGAAATTGGGTATTTAGTGTAGGTATATGCTCGCGATGTGACAGCAAAATTTCATCAAAATCGGAAGGGGCACTTTATTTAATAACCTTTTTCCCCATGTTTATGCTATTTACGATTTTCTCAAAAATAGATTTAATGATTTTGATTAAAATCGTCATGATGAATGAGAATCAAGTATTCTTTATTATTAAGTAAGCTTTATCATTATTAAAGTCCTGAGGGGGGTTAAATGGGAAAGGGGCATTTTTTGTTTTCCTATAAAGTAACTTTGTTTTTGTTTCTATGGAGAAATTATTTACCCTCATTTCGCCTTAAAATAAGAAATGAATTATATGAAATATGAAAAAATCAAGTAGACATATGCAGGAGAAAAATATTCCGTAAACTCATAAAACACGTTGGGCTCACGCATGCGCAGTACCGCTTTAAAGACGGACGATGTTTATAATTAAAAACGTTTTGTTCATTCAATGGAAATTATTTGTTTCATGGTAACAATATGAAGTTTTCAACAATTACATAGAGAATTATAAAATCAGACGACTTGGAGTATTATACATGCATTGCCGAATTATCACAGGTAAAAACGTTTATTTAATAATAAAAAAATAGTGTACTTTAAAGAGCAAATAAAAACATAAGTAAGTAAATGAATGTGGAAAATTGTGTGAATTTGAGAACTGGCATTAAACAAAACACGTCAATTTCTAATCAAAGTGAGATGGTAAGTGAAAGTTGTGTGTTGTGAATATCCCACCTGATTTTTTTTTTACCAGTTTTTGTAAATAAGTATACCGTGAATGGAAATCGATGGAAGGATATTTACAGTTCGAAAAAAATTGGAACTTAGTTTTCAAATTTAATCTGTGGTGCATTTCAAGAAACGGACGAAGATGATTGTTCCTGCAAAAACCACATTATATTTCATTCAGAAATGTATTATGGAACTAAAGTTTTAAACTAAAATAAAAAACATTTTATAAAAAAAATTAAACCGAATTCGAAAACTAGAAACCAGTAAAAATAAATGCACTGAAAAGTATGAAATAATTACCTACTGATTTGTATGAATACGCAGCAAAATTAAAAATCTTATGAAAAGCGGGAAAATGCATTAAAACGGTTAATCTTTTTTTTCTTTAGTTCGAATACATCCAAACTGTTAATAAAAATTATTAAATTAAAATATTAAATACCATGTTCAATACTTAACAATCTTTTCGGAGGCGGCGCAAAATAGAAAATCTAGAGAATTTTAAGATTTTCCTAATTTTTAGTGTTAACAATTTTAAATTTTGCGCCGCCTCCGAAAAAATTGTTAAGTATTGAACATGGTATTTAATATTTTAATTTAATAATTTTTATTAACAGTTTGTATGTATTCGAACTAAAGAAAAAAAAGATTAACCGTTTTAATGCATTTTCCCGCTTTTCATAAGATTTTTAATTTTGCTGCGTATTCATACAAATCAGAAGGTAATTATTTCATACTTTTCAGTGCATTTATTTTTACTGGTTTCTAGTTTTCGAAGTCGGTTTAATTTTTTTTATAAAATGTTTTTTATTTCATACTTTTTAGTGGCGGAAGATAATTTCTAATATAAGGCGGAAGAAAACAATGCGTTGATCTCTAAAACAAATTCTGTATGATTTTTTTTATACAGATTTTAAGTGCATTTTGAACTGATTTCGGGTTTTCGAAGTCGTTTTTTTTTTTTTTTTATTTATTTATTTATTTTATTCGGTACCCCTCTTTAGATACTGCAAGTGAGTTTGGTTCATTAGTTGGTTGTTCTATCCATGGTGGGAAGGACGAGATCTATTCCGTGGGTCCTTCGCGAAATAAAAGTCAGCCCACCCAGGTAGCGCTATACCACGTTCGTCTATCCCGGGTTTTATATTATAATCATATCAATTTTAATAAACTTTGTATTATAATAGTGACATTATCAATTTTATAAATATGCACAGAAAATTCAAAATCGTTTGCGGTAGGTGCAGTACACACCCTGTCTACTTTGATTTTTTGTAAAGACCAATGTTCCATCGGGAAGACACATAAAACTTTTTTTCCACAATGACAATCTTTATCCTTTGCGGTTTTTGTCTTCGGTAGTTGTTTATTACATACATACATCTGTGTTCCGAGAGGTGTTCAGTTTCGCTCGGCTATAACATGAATCCGGCAACTTCAAGATGTCGTAGGTATGCTACTGAACAGTTGTGATTTTGGCCGTTTTTCGAACTGTTTTATGGGTGAATATAGTAAACAACATGTATGTTTGTTATTTCGGTATTTGAGAATATGACTGCCCCGAAATGGAAACAATTCTTGACAAATGACTATCTTTAATATTTTCGTCTCTAGAATCTCTTATCGAGTGCCTCCCTAGGGACGTTATCGTAATTTAAAGAAAAAAAATAGACAATTCACCATCATAGATTGAATTGGAGATGGAAGAAAATAATATTAAATTTTTTTAGCGGGACGTATTTATTTTATGACTGGAATAATAATAAGTCCATATTATGGTCATATCCCTAATATTTTTCTTAATTTTCAAACTAAATTTAAGCTTAGTTAATAGTTATTTGTTATCTCAAAATCAATAATTTGGCACTTACAGCCATTTTCATCTAAACGCCTCAATAGTTGCAGAAACATAATTAAAAACCGATAATAGTAATCTGGATAACATAACAAAAGTGTCACTCCAGAGTGAAGAATCCGCACAAGATTTTATGATTAAATTGTATATTAATATCCGACAGTGATCGAGTGTATCCGGAAGCTGACAGAGGTACCTGAATCCTTTGTTAAGGCCTCTAAATCGACTGAAAAAGAGCTTTTCCAGGAAGCATTGAATTCCTTTTTAATGTGCATAGCGAGTGGAAGTCGGAAATCACAATCTAATTTAAAACAATAATGGCTACGATTTTACGAATCTCTTTTAAAAAGGGCTTAATGATCGGCCTTTCTTTAAATTCTATGAATTTTGTGGTTTTATGATTATGCTGTCCATCCGTCGTTTAGACGTTCATTTAGGATATTTTTACTGTTATCGGTGTTTAATGTGCCCAGGAACAGGGTCGAAACTACAATAACTTTGCCTAAACCATAAAGAAGTGTTTCATTTTTCAGAAAACGACAGCGCTATTCCACTGATATTATAAATTTTTATTAAAGTATATTGTTGATTTATTTAAGGTTATATATAAAGTTGGTTCCAACAAGCACTTAAACCACGACAATAACTAAGACACTTCACATGTTCTCCCCCACTCTTTTAATTCTGAATTTGATTGGCTTGTTTTCCCAACCAATTCATCGACTATTAAAACATTATTGAGCATTGCTTGAAATCCATCAATCAAATTTAGAATAAAAAAAGCGGAGATAGTACATGATCAGTTTGTTATTTATCAACGTGTTTTATTAGTTTGTTGGAGCATACCTTATGATATATATGCCATATGTTTTTCAAATAAGTAAATATTTTGAGCGATAATTAAATAATTATTTTTATGTTTTTTCACAATAACTTCTTTAATAAATTAAGAACCCAAAAAAGGTTTTAATGGGACCACATTGGGAAAATACTCTACAAGATGCAAAAGGTTTCGTTCCAATTGGTCCACCCATCTTGGAGTAATCAGTGGACATACATAAAAAAAAAAAAAAAAAAAAAGGCACATACGTACTGAGTAACCTCCTCTTTCGAAGTCGGTTAATAATTATTAAGGTTTATATTGAGCTATGGTTTTTTTTTTTCTTCTTTCCCGCTTTATGCCACGAGGGCTAATCGGGACGGGTTATCTATGGGTAGTCAACCTCTTCTAATCCATGGCAAGCCGCTGAGTCCGTTCAGGCTTGGGCGGGATTCGAACCCGCACCGCCAGCGTGGGAGTCGGAGACGAGCTATATGTTTAAAAAAAATCTTGATTTAGTTACCCTGGAAACAAATAATTTCCATTAAATAGGTATGTTCAAATAATTACTTAAAACTCGTAGGGAACTATTTACTAAAAAGTACCATTGATTTTGTTTAAATGGAGAAATTAACTGCCTCCCATCATGCCTAGTAATAAAAAATGGCTAAATATGAAAGAAGTTGATAAATATATGAAGGAGAAAGAAAGAAAAGTGTCTTAAAAAAAAAAAAGTAGAATTCAATTTCAGTTAATGAATGAAAAATAGTCAGTGTGTGAACAAACTAGCTCCAAAACGATAAAGCCACCGTACCACATATCGTAGGGATGATATTGAAATTTGGTATATGAGGCAAGTATATGCTCGTGAGGTGACAGCAAAAATTTCATCAAAATTTGGTAAACGGAGGGGGGACATTATTTGATAAATTTTATCACATTTTTGCGATTCGCTCAAACAAGGCTCTAACGATATTGAAAAAATCTGGTGCAATGTGCGCAACACACAACTTTCACTTACCAACATACTTTGATTAGAATTGACGTGTTTTGTTAAATGCCATTTCTCAAATTCACATATTTTTCCACATTCATTTACTAATTTTTGTTTATATTTGTTCTTTAAAGTGCACCAAATTTTATTATTATTAAATACACTAAAATATTTTACATGTGATAATTCGGCAATGCAACCACAATACTCCAAGTCGTCCGATTTAATAATTCTCGATGTAGTTGTTGAAAACTTCATATTGTTACCATGAAACAAATAATTTCCATTGAATGAACAAAACGTCTTTATTTATGAACATCGTCTGTCTTTAAAGCGGTACATGCATGGCTCAACGTGTTTGTTGAGTTTTTCTCCTATATATGTTTACTTGATTTTTTTATTATTTCATATTTAGCCATTTCTTATTTTTAGGCGAAATGAGTGACAGATAATTTCTCCATATAAACAAAAACAACGGTACTTTATAGGAAAACATAAAGGCTCCTTCCACATTTAAGCCCCCTCAGAACATTTTAATAACGATAAAGCTTGCCTGATATTAAAGAATACTTGATTATCATAAAACATGACGAGTTTAATCAAAATCGTTAAAGCTATTTTGGAGTGAATCGAAAAAAGAGTAAAAATGGGAAAAAAGTTATGAAATAATGTGCCCCCTTGGTTTGATCAATTTTGATGAAATTTTTGCTGTCACGTCGCGGGCATATATATAGATGAAATACCCAGTTTTATCAAAACCGTGTTAGAGCCGTTTTTGAGAAAATTGATAAAAACGTAAAAGTTTATGAAATAAAGTACCCCCTCCGTTGGAACAATTTTTATGAAATTTTTGCTGTCACATCGCGGGCATATAGGTATATATATATATCCATTAAATACCCAATTTCAGGTTCGTAAGGTTTATTGTTTTTGAGCTAGTCTGTTAAAACACACACACACAAAGACCATTTCACGGGACCCCAAAACGTCCATTTCCGTTGAAAACCGAAAATCGAAATTTTTCACAATCGCAATACTTTCCTTTACTATATATTTCGTATATAGATAAGTGAAAGTAAAAAACTCGTCTTGTTTAATGAGAATTAAGTAGTCTTTAATATATACATTATATATATCTATATATATATATATATATATATATATATATATATATATATATATATATATATAGATAGATATATATATATATATATATATATATACATATAATACATCGCTTGAAAGCTTAAAATTTTGAGAAATAATAATATATGGTTTATAAAATGGTAGAAAGCCACCGAAACAAAATATTGAGTACGGGGTGCAAGAAAATAATAATTTTTACTTTCCGATTATTTATCGGAACCTATTGTTTTCCATGGCAATTAGTGGATGATTTTTAGTGAAACCAAATCAAAAATTAAAATTAAAAACTACAATATTTTTAATTTGGTTTTACAATGAAAACCATAGGTGCTCTATGTTCCCATAAGGGTCAGCATGGTTTAATGGAATAACAATAACAATTCAAACTAGTTACCAACATGGCAGGTACTGATTGATTAAATTAAACTACTTGTATTCGCTAACTAATTTGCCAATACCAATTCCGCTGTCATTTATCGCTACAGTTTCTGAACCCTATTCAATGGCGTTCGAAGGAGCGTTGCTATTTATTCCTTCGTCAACTTAAATATTTGTAAGTTGAATGATATAATAATAACTGAATAGGCCGTTTTATATACGGAGCTAGTAAGGAGAGACGAGGGAGAAAATGGACAGAGGAGGAGCGAAGGGAATATTCCAGGAGGACGAGAGAATATTGGAGTAAAAGGAATGCAGAGGGTGTGAAGAAACTGAAATGATATTCGCGTGGCCTTTGCTGGCCGTATCGTGTTAAAAAAAAAATAATTGAATAATTTTACTAATTACTAGTATAACTAGTTTTTGGCCAAAGATGTAGATATTTCTATATTCTAATCAATAGAGTGCATCACACCTTTAGCTAGAGCTTTAAATATGAAGGACTTGAATTTTCTGACATTGGCCTGGCATTAATATGATAAATGTCTGAACTTACCAATGAATTTGCGCTGAATATCATCAGGAGAAGAAGTGTTAACCGCGGCATATCTCCATTCAAAAGATTTGATGAAAAGCAATGTCTGAAACAATGAAAGTGTTAATTAATGATAGATTCCCTTTACCATTGCATGAGGTATGGATTCCTTATCCAGTCCTCCCCGTTGTTGGATTTTACTTCTGGTATTTTTTCTTCATACCTCTTCTTAAAAGTTCTTCACAGGATTGTGTTACCGCTTCTTGGCGTATTGTTTGGGTGTCCGTAATCAAGGCTATGTCCCTTAGAAATTTCGAGAAACAAAAACTACAAATTAAATAAATTCTTAGCCATTTATTATATTCGTTAAGCATTATATAAACAAAGGTTTTAACTTTTAAATATCAATGAGTTCTATTTGAAAGCTTAAGATAGCCTTACAAGGTCAGAATACCTCGAAAACTTCCCCCAGGCAGAATTTTACCAGCCTGCAACCCTAGACGAAATCCTGGGAAGCAAGAAGTGTTTATGTGATAACAGATTGTTTATATGATGTTTCTAGTGTCCGATATGAGATTTCTGTGTTATTCGGATACACATTCCGAATATATCAGGCATCTTCATCCATGTATGTAAATAGTAATGTTATGTAATACCTCACTTATTTTTATTTATGGGGTCACCTGTGGTGTTGTGGTTAGCATGGCAACCTACAATACTAATGATCGCGGGTTCAATTCCAGCGGTGGCCCTAGGATTTTTTAATGGGAGTAAAAAATCCTTAGCTATGCCGTCCCTCGGATAGGACGTAAAATGGAGGTCCGAGCCTGTACGATGTCAGGTACTCGTTAAAGATCCCTATCCTAAGTATACCTGGATAGGCAAAATTTAGGACTCCCACTGTAGCATCGTCCGATTAGCCTAAGTAGCATAAAAATGGACGTTAAACTAACAAACAAACATATTTTTATTTATGTTCGACATTTAAGCCATTTTATAATAAATAAGGCGAGAAGATCTCTTGTGACTATAAGACTGTAATTAATTAAATAATAAAAAACATTTTATAAAAAAAAAATTAAACCGACTTCGAAACCTTGGAACCAGTAAAAATAAATGCACTGAAAAGTATGAAATAATTACCTTCTGCTTTTTATGATTACACAGCAAAATTGAAAATGTTATAAAAAGCGAAGAAATGCAATAAGACGAATAATTTTACTTTTATTTGTACAAATACTAATTTTTATTAAAAATTGTGAAATTAAAATATTAAATACTATGTTCAATACAACACAATCTTTTCGGAGGCGGCGCAAATTTAAATGACATTTTACCAATACAATTCCATTAGTAGGCATTAAAATGGATAGATGAGAAGAGAAGATCCATTTTATGATTTTCATAATGTCTAGTGTTAAAAATTTTAAATTTTGCGCCGCCTCCGAAAAGATTGTGTTGTATTGAACATAGTATTTAATATTTTAATTTCACAATTTTTAATAAAAATTAGTATTTGTACAAATAAAAGTAAAATTATTCGTCTTGTTGCATTTCTTCGCTTTTTATAACATTTTCAATTTTGCTGTGTAATCATAAAAAGCAGAAGGTAATTATTTCATACTTTTCAGTGCATTTATTTTTACTGGTTCCAAGGTTTCGAAGTCGGTTTAATTTTTTTTTTATAAAATGTTTTTTATTTCATACTTTTTAGTTGGAGAAGATAACAAATGTAGAAAACCGTAAGTTCGGTAAAACAAATTTCGGAATTTTTTTACGCTCTACCACGTTCGTCTTTCCCGGGCTTTTTTTATTATACATAATCATATAAACAGTAACCTTTTCAAATTTATGAGTACACACAGAAAAGCTGAAAAGCGGTGCCTGTTTAATACAACTTTCAACACCCTACCTTCTAAGATTATAATTGGAATTTTTTTTTAATAAGATCAATGTTGAGTCAATTATGTTCGTAATCCCTTTAGATGAATTTTTGACTATATTTTAAAAGCGAAGTACTAAGAATAATATCCTTCGTAATAAAAAATTATTTAGAAAATAAATTTCTTCAATTCTAGTGGGGTAGCATTTATGATATTAAGCATTTTCATGGCTGCCAAATTTTCGCTGAAGGGACTTTCATATAAAGACGTTGATTCTGGGAGATATCAACTTTTATTTTGCAGTCTTTATTGATGGATGAACATCAGCAAACATTGAAATTTCAATTTCTTTGTTAAATAGTGTAATGTCTTTATAGGGAAAGTGTCATAGGAAAATTTTCATTAATTGGGAAATACAATACACAATATTTGTGTTAGTTATTTCGGTACCTGAGAGATGACTACCTCGAACGCGAAAAACCCCTAAACACATGCAAGCTCATTTTCACTGTCTATTTCAATAAAATTCATTCATTCATTATTGGACTTAGGCTCTTAACAACACTCTTAGGCTCTCACGAACCGCAAACACTGAACTTATGACGGGTTGGCTTTTGAAAATTTCGGCAACCTTTAGAAAATCGAATATTTAAATTTCTTTCGATTTAATAAAGATCGATCGCAACCTCAAAATCAATGGAAATTTTCTTGAGACAGTCTGGCTCTTCTACTACATTTCACTTAATTCACAGCAAACAATTACAACTCACAATTTAGGCAAGTGGAAAACTGTAAAAAATCGAAAAATCAAATGGAAAATGATTGATGGAAATAATTCCTAATACGAGGTGCCTATCTTAAAGATTTTTATATCTAGACTCTCCTATCTAGATAATAGCAAAGCCTGTATGCCACCAGCTATAAAACAGAATTAGGCAATTAGCCATCATAGATGAAATTGTTGATGGAACAAACTAATATAGAAATTATTTAGCAGAACTTAAATTATTTCATAACTGCTTTTTTGGACGGAAGGTCCAAAAAAGCAGTTGAGAAGGCCTTTGCACGTCTGGAAGCAGAAGCAAGAAGATTAGGATTGCTGGTAAATGAAGGTAAGATCAAGTACACGGTTACGGATCAACCTGCAGTTCCTGGAGAGAGCGTGAAATTCGGGGAATATTCTTTCGAGAAGGTCAACGAATTCACATATCTCGGTTCGGTTGTCAATACCAGCAATGACGTCTCATCCGAGATTAAGAAGAGAATAAAAGCTGCTAACAGATGTTACTTTGGACTAAGGCCACATCTTAGAAGCTACCTCATCACAAGGTTAACCAAAAAGCTTATGTATAAAACCCTCATACGCCCAGTATTGTGTTATGGGTCTGAAGGATGGACCATGACAAGGAGCGATATGCAGGCGATCCTCAGATTTGAGAGACGTGTCCTCCGGAGTATCTAAGGGGGAGTGCAGGAGGGCGGAGTCTGGAGACGGAGAACCAACAGAAAAGTGGCTCACCTTTACAAGGATGTGGATGCCGTGTCCTTCATCAGGCTGGGTAGGCTCCGCTGGGCGGGCCTTGTTATGAGAATGGAGGACTCTGTCATCCCAAGAAGGTCCTAGTAGAGGTACTGCATGGGACGAGACGTCGCGGAAGACCGAAGCTGAGGTGGTTAGACGGAGTGTCACACCATGCCAGAGAGCTCCTTGGATCTCGAAACTGGAAAGCGGCCGCACTTGACCGGAACAATTGGCGGAAACTGATTGAAGAGGCCTCGACTCGCTAGCGGGTTTTTGAGCAGAAGAAGAAGACATGCCCCTAATATTTTTTCGAGCCACATTTGAGCTTAGATAGCAGATTTTCGCCTTCTTAAAATAAATGATTTGGCACTGACAGACTTTCTAATTTATTCTAGTTACAGAAACAAAATTAAAAACCTATAGCAGTAATACGGAAAACATAACAAGTTTCACTCCATGAAGAATCGACACAAGATTTCATGATTACATTGTATATTAATATGACCGAGTGATTCCGGAAGAAGACAGAGGTGCCTGAATGTTAGGGCTCCCAAATCAACTGAAAATAAGCTTTTCCAGGAATTATTGTATTCCTTTTTAACGTGCATAGCGAGTGAAAGTCGGAAATCAAAATCTGATTTAAAGCAATAAGGGCTACGATTTTAAATTTAAACGAACCTTGGGGAACTTGAAGAAGTCTTAAATTCTGTTTTAAAACGGTTATCAATACTTAGTCTTTCTTGGAATTCCACGAATTGCGTGGTCTTACGTTTATGGTGTCCAACCGTCGACTAGATCTGAATTCATTAGGTTCACTGTTATCGGTGAATATATATATATATATATATATATATATATATATATATATATATATATATATATATATATATATCTAATATGTATACTAATATCGCTACAGAAAACGACAGCGATATTATATTTTGCGGATATTAAATACCTATATTGAAATCTACTGTTGAAAAATTAGTAAAGGTTATGAATAGGTTGGTTCCAACAAGCACTTAAAACACGTCGATAACTAATAGACTGCTCATGTTCTCCCCCACTCTTTTGATTCTAAATTTGATTGGTTAGTTTCCCCACATGATTCATCCAGCATTAAAACATTATTGAGATTTGTTAGTTAGCAATGAGTTTACTAGCTTGTTGGAGCATACCTTATATTATATATGCCATATGTTTTTCCAATAAGTTAAAATGTTTAGTGATAATTAAATATTTATTTTCATGTTTTTTCCCGATAACTTCTTAAATAAATTAAGAACAGAAAAAAGGTTTTAATGGGACCAACTTGGGAAAATACTTTACAAGATGCAAAAGGTTTCGTTCCAATCGGTCCCTCCATCTCGGAGTAATCGGTGGACATACATAGAAAAAAAAAAAAAAAAAAAAAAAAAAAAAGTCACATACGTATCGAATTGAGTAACCTCCTCTTTCGTTCGAAGTCGGTTAAAAAACAGACTATTTCGTGGCATTTGGTTATTTGGACCAAGGGGCCACAAAAGTTTATATTCGTTGAAAACCGGAAATCGAAATTTTTCACGATCGCAACACGCAATATTTTATATATAGGTAAGTGAAAGTAATATAATTAAGTACTATAATAATTAGAAGGGGAGAGCGGGGTTGGTTGGCATAGGGGGTAGGTTGGCCACCGGCTTATAGTTTCCGTCACAATTGTGAAGGCCCCACCATTGTACCTTGTGACCCGCTCGACCTCGGGAGTCGTCCTGAGTTTTCAATCCGATGCTAACAGTGTATATAAGATTGATTTTACACTTCATTGATTGATTTTACACCATGTAAGTAAATTTTCATATTTTCACTAAAGTTGGTTTAAAGGCATGGAAAAACATTTGACTTCGATTCTGTTCACATAGCCCCAAACTCCTTTGAAAAACCTAACCTTTCGACTAACCAGTTTCTTGTTTGATTGTTCTCCCCTGCCCTGGCAGTCATCTTTCGTATGATCTCTCCTGTGGGGTTAGTTGGCTCTCTTCAACATTTTTTTTTGGCGCAGTAGCAATTCACAAAAGCAAGGTAAACATAATCAAAGGTGAAACAACCAATTGTCTTTAGTTCCAGCGAGGAAGATGAGAGCAATTTTTCTTATGCAAAAAGTGACGACAGTCTAAACTTCTATCTTCTATTGTCATTCTATTTTCCCTTAAAAGCTGTTAAAAACAGACTCAAAATTATTACACCATTATAGTGCAGCTTTTAATAACAATATGTGTCAGGTAGTACTTGAATGAGATGGCTAAACAACCACACCTTCTAGGTCAACCTGCCCCACATAGGGGGTTAATTGGCATAGTATGGATTGACGAATTCTTCAATTTTCTATGATCTTAGTGATTATATTGTGAAAAAAATACTTGAAGTACTCTAATACTTGAAATTTACAGTTTTACCAGCCCCATTGGGATTATATTAACAGGAACGACTCAACGATCAAAAAAGTAAAAACTGTTGCCAACCAACCCCGCTCTCCCCTACTATTTGTGCTAATACATGTATTTGTGTATATTACATGGCCGGATGGGGGGAGGGGGCACGGGTCATGACTCCGCTCAAATATTTTAGCTTTTCAATTTTTTTTATTTTTTAAACGAATAATGCAATTAGGTAGTTACTTTTCTCTTAACATATCACTTTTGTTTGTTTAGATCCCAATCCTTCTTAATACACGGTAATAATCTCATACAAAAATGGTGCTGTTAGCCACGTGATAAGACAGAGGGGTCAAGACCCCCAAAATTGCCTACTAAATCCGGCCCTTTGTCTATATCTGTTTGGACTTATTTGCTAAAGTAAAGTACCCTAAATTTCTTGTACAAAAAGAACCAGTCTTGTTTTTAGAAATTGAAGTGATTATATCTAAATTGATATTTACTTATTGATATTACTTGATATTACTTATTAGAGATTATAATAGAAATTCATCAGATTTACCTTTATACTTTAAAAAGCATGCAGATAGAAGTAGGTGATTAAGCAAATAATACTCGGCCGTTCTTCTGTGTAAACACTTTAAAAATTCATAAACTACAGAGACTATTGCTCACCTACAGAAAGGTTTCCTATCAGAAGCCTTATAAATTCTTACTGATAAGATTCCTCCAATAGTTTACGACTTAAGAATTACGGTTTGCATATAGCTTGTGAGATATGATATAACAATATAACTGTTGCTATTATATTATAATAATTTTAGTAAACGTTTCTTAAGCAGGTATAGTCAGGAGCGTTTTGGGCATACATTAACATCTAAAAAAGTTTTTTTTTTTTTTTTTACTTCAAATTTCTATTTGCACGATAAGCGACAATCAGCAAATGAATTGAAAACTGCTGTGATTAGGCATTTTAAGGCATGAGGGAAGATAGTGCCCAGCAGCACATCATCCCGGTCTTGTTTCAGGAGAGGAGGTCTCTCATCTAAATCCTTTTTAGTCGCCTCATAAAAGGCATGTTAGTCGTGGCCATGTCATTAATGAGTGTTGTTATGTCCGTGCAATTTGATGTGAAATCCAGAATAGAGGGCTCTTATTTGTTCGTCGATAGTTGGTAGTTGTAAGTCCGTATGGAGTGTTTTATTACTAACTTACAAAGGATCGTTCGTTATTAGTCGTAAAATTTTGGATTGAAAGGTTTGTAGTTTTTGTAATTTTGTCTTTTTTGCTGTACGTCCTTATGGGTTTCAGTAAAAATGTGTATGTACTAAGTTTCTGTCTGATTTTCCATTTTAATGATTTTGAAAATAGTGAGTATAGTATTTTCAATCGCTTGTTTAATGTCTGTCTTTTCATTTTGACAGGAGGGCCTCAAGTCATTTTTATGTCAAATATTAGTCCAAGGTATGGACTAATTCTATACTTTGTCTTTGTCTAATTGGTACTTTGTCTGTTTTGGTGGAAGGAATTTGGTGGTCGCAGATATAAACTGGTGGAGATGTATCTCGTCGGAGTGTGAATGTTATATTCAGCAATAGTTCAGATTTTTCTTTGTCTGAAACGACCCATGTACCATCTTCTTTTTAAAGGGGTACTGACACCTCTCGATGTTTTAACAACTTCTTAGTATGCTTCCACAAGCTTCCATCGTCAGTCGATAGAGTGTTAAGGTAAGCATCATAGTTTGTTCATTTGAATTTTTGAACAAACTTAATATTATAATAGTCACCTTTTCAATTTTATGAATACGCACAGAAAATTGAAAATCGATTGCGGTGCGTGCAGTCAACATCCTGCCTACTTTGGTTTTTGTAAAGACCAATGTTCCATCGGGAGGACACATAAAACTTTTTTTCCACATTGACAATCTTTTTCCTTTACGGAATATTGTCTTCAGTACTTGTTATTTACATACACACATCTGTGTTTCGTGAGGAGGGGTTCAGTTTTGCTCCGCTGTAACATACAAATTAATCCGGATACTTCAAGACGCCGCAGGTACGCCACTGAACAGTTGAAATTATGGCCGTTTTTCGACAAGTTTTATTGGGAAATATTATACACAACATATACGTTTGTTATTGCGGTACCTGAGAATATGACTGCCCCGAAATGGAAACAATTCCTGATAAATGACTACGTTTAAGATTTTCGTCTCTAGACTCATTTATCGACAACAACAAATCCTTTGAGTGCCATCAGCTATGGACTTTGTTGTAACTTAAAGAAAAAAAAGAGACAATTAACTATCATAGATGGAATTGGAGATGGAGGAATATAATATTGAAATTTTTTAGCTGGACATATTTATTTCATGACTGGATATGTCCATAACATTTTTCTTGATTTTCGAACCACATTTAAGCTTAGTTGATAGTTTTTTGTTTTCTCAAAATCAATAATTTGTCACTTACAGCCATTTTCATCTAAACACCTCAATTGTTGCAGAAACAAAATTAAAAACTGATAATAGTAATATGGATAACATAACAAAAGTGTCACTCCAAACCGAAGAAACCGCACAAAATTTCATGATTACATGTATATTCATATCCGACAGTGACCGAGTGTATCCGGAATCAGGCAGAGGTGCCTGATTCCTTTGTTAAGGCCTCTAAATGAACTGAAAATGAGCTATTCCACTATTTTTTTTTTTTGTTCATTAATGCATTTAAATTACAAAAATATACTGGCTTTTTGAGTAAGATTAATTTCTTAATTTACGAGGATTAAATTTAGAAAAGATGAAATTCTCACGCTTTCGTTACCAATAAAACATCTAGGTTGAGTGCTTAATCTTAAACACTTTAAAAATAAAGGATTAAAAAGATAGCCATCAGACTATCATTTTAATACTTTTTTGGGGAAATCCAGCCTCGCATTCTCACATTAGTGATATTGCTAGTAGTGTTCAGTGAAGTAAAAAAATATGCCTAGATTTACCAACGCTGAATACGCTGACATAGTCTACATCTACGGATTTAGCGATGGCAATGCACGTCAGGCAGTTCAGGAATATCGCAGACGGTTTCCTGACCGAGAAACCCCACATAGAGGTGTTTTTACCAGCACTTTCAGAAGCCTTCGAGAGCTGGGTCCTTCTCATGTAATCGTGGTGGAAACCGCATGCAGGAAGCCGACCTGAGGCGGAGGGAGAGGATACTGCGGCACTTCAATACCAACCCTGGTACAAGCCTCCGGAGAGCTGCTTCAGTTCTTGGCATACCAAGGGTAACCATCTGGCGCACATTAAGGGCGGACCGTAGGCATGCTTACCATGTACAAAAAGTACAAAATTTAATACCCGGTGATTATCCCCGCCGATTAAATTTTTGTAATTGGTACAAAGAACAATTGCAAAACGATGTAAACTTAAGTTCGAAAGTAATCTGGACGGACGAAGTGACTTTTACACGTGCGGGCATATTCAATCAAAGAAACTACCACCTTGGGCACATGAAAATCCCCGCGCTGTTAAAGAATTTCACTACCAGCATGAGTTTTCTGTAAACATGTGGGTCGGTCTTTGTAATAATGGCATAATCCCCTATTTTTACCTGCTCGACTTAATGCTGAAAGTTATTATCTATTCCTCGAGAAGGACTTACGGGGCACTTTGGAAGATATTCCTTTGGAAATGGGATCATCCGCGCAAGGGATGATCTCGTCGAGCGCATCAGAATGGTTTGCAACCAGCTCACCGCAACAATGTTTAGATACGGTGCGATCTGTGAGTATGCGATGTGATGCGTGTATTGCAGAGAAGGTAAAAAATTCAGTTTTTTTTTTGTTCTCACTTATAAACATATGTGAAAACTGAAACATTTATGTTTTCCTAGTAAGAATATTTAATTGATTTATTATTTTCTAAATTTTTAGTTGTTTTTTTATTTAAATTTTTAATTTTTTAATCTTCAGTTTTAATGTTATGTAATTTAAATAGGTAATTTTCTTTATAGTATAAATATTTGAATAAAAAAGTACTTATTTATTATTTTTTCCGAATAAAAACTATTTTTTTTTTCAATTACCTTTCTATTAGTAATAAGATTGATTACAATAATTGTATTGGAATAACAATTATTGTTAAAATTCATTCAAGGAATGAAGTACGCTCTTCCATGGCCTTAACTAGTTTTTGCACAACTGTTTTTAGTTATTTGTGATTTTCTCGAAAACGAAGCGAAAACGAGGCATATGCCAGAGGAATTTTCGTCTTAGTTTTTCGATCCCTGAAGTTTGGCCGTTTGGTTTGGGGACACCCTGTATATATATAATTTAAAATACAAAATTGATTTTCGATAACTTGTTGATTATACCCACTTTGTCACTTCGTCACTAACACAATGTCCTTGGATAGTACTTTATCACTTGTGGAATGTATTGACTAATAAACAAATATTCGATTATCACTTATCAAACTCATACACTATTTTGATGGCGTATAGTTATCGGTAAAACGTGAAGACTTGTTAATCTGCTGGCAACAACAAATTTAACACATTCACTCTTTGTTATCACCATAGTGAGATAAAAAAATAATTTGCTCACCTGAACATTTTATTATTAAATAGTGAACGATAATGTCAGTGAAAATAAAAAAGGGGAAAAAATACACTTAATCTGATCAATATCACTAACGTAAAAAACGGGATAAAAAAAATTATTTCGCTCTAGTGAGCTCGGAAAAGCAATTAATACAATGTATATGAACTGTAAAATAAAAAAAATGAAATAAATCTTTAATGCAACTTACCAAGCTTACGCTCTACGCTGATTCTGAATTTCGGGCAAGGGTGAAATGAGGATAATCGGGTAAAGGAGGTGTTAGGATGAAGGAAATTTTCACCTGTTGCTCGTCGTTCTTGAATTTTGCGGCCAGCGGCAATCAATGCTGGTTGAAGAGAAAACTTCAAAACAATTATGAATTTCATACCCAGGAGGCAGAAAATCGTAATAAATTGACACCCAAGAGGTACCAACCAAACCATCGGCGGCGGACTCTAATTGAGGAACACACACGAGGATGCTTACTATCCAACATCCAGAAAGCAAGTGCGAAAAAAAAAAAATGGCTGAGCCCGAAATCCTAAACCCTTACAAACACCATCATGATGCCACTGATAACCCAATTGTTGGCCCAGCGATTGCTATCTCCGGTGACAGTTAAGGTGGCAAATTCAAATTGAAATGTAAAAAAAAGAGAATTATGTATGATGGAATAAAATCAAAATACCGAACAAATAGTCTAGGAACTCCTTCCATCTATGGTAGTTTCTATGATCAGTAGCACATTTCTGGTACTGGATTCGTAGTCAGAGGAAGAACCAGAGATTTTGTAGGATATAACTAATCCTGTAAACCGTCGAATCTGCGTCATTGTATGGACGGGTAGATGTCTCAATTACACCATTTTAAATTGCTATGCTCCCATTCATATTCTGAGGAAATATTCTGCGATGAGTTTGACAGAATCTCTGCTCCAAGAGTGAGTCTATGGCCTGATGGGCACATATGAGTATATGGGTATAATGGGCGAAGGAGGAATTGTTTAGGCCAACCACATGAAAATATGGCCTTCATAATCAAACAAACGGAAATGGTTGCATGCTCATATGCGGGAGAAAAAAATTTAGCTGCGCGAATGCAGAATATTGGCGAAGAGTTTTTGGAAACCCTCTACAATGAGCAACCTGGACTTAAGAGAAATCGGAACCTCCCGATCCACCAATTTATGATGATATGGAAAATGCAGTAAACAAGTTTGGTAACAAGAGAAATCCAGGAGAAGATGAGATTCCTGCCGAGCTTCGGAAGCATGGTAGCGAAGAGTTTTTGAGAATTTTGAGCCTACATTATGATCCTCACAACCTTGAATGAAGTAAGATTGAAAGAACAGTTGAGGAAAGGCATTATCTATCTGCTCCATAAGAAAGGCAATATCCTGGAATGCTGCAAATCTTAATATTAACATCTTGGAAAATCGCTTCTGCAGTTCGCCTACGTTCTCTGTAACATAATTAGAAGCTGCTACCATTTTTAGAGACAAAAATTGGTAAATATCAGACCGGTTTCAGAGAAGGAACAAATGTCTCCAGATGATTCTTGTGAAGTCCAGGAATGTAGGATGACTATTCATCACCTCCTTGTCCTCTTCCGGAGTGCCTATTACATACATTGAAAGACCAAAGTAGTGAGCAGCTTTAAGAGAGCTTGGAGTCCCTCAGAAGCTGGTTTGGCACATCAAGATGATTTGGATAAATCTATGTGTACCGTGCAGATTCAGTCGGACCTCTCCTCACACTTTGAATCCACTAGAGGTGTTTGGCAAGGCGAAGGAAGACCTTGCCTGCCCTTCCTTTGATGATGACCTGAAGAAGATCATACATGACTTGGGTATACCAACCTCTGACATCATCTTCAACCAGCTAGTTCAAATACTTTTGTGCAGGATCCTTATCAGGCCAATCTTAATAATGCATTGGAGACCAGGAGACCTTCACAAGTAATGAGGAAATCGAGAATCTGATATTGGAAAGGAAAATCCTTTGATGAATATTTGGCCCAGTCATAGTCGAAGAAAGCTGGAGGTGGAGGACAATTAGGAAAATTTACCAACTTGCTGAATCAAGTAGGGAAAGCTGCACTGGGCTGGCCACATTGCATGGATGACATAGGAGGAAATGTCTAGGAAGCTGCTGGATGGAAACATCTACTGGATAAGAGGAAGAGGAAGACCTCGGCTTAGATAGGAGGACATGCACCATGGATGGCAGTCACCTACTGAGCACCTTCAAACGGTGAGCGCTCCTAAAATTGGGCTGACTTGAGGAAGCACATAAGATAAATAGAAGATAAAATAAACCAGTTTTTGGTACAGAAAACAGTAGTTTTTCAAAAAATAAGTTTTGGAAGTGTGAGATAGTCAACTGTATTTATTTATGATAGGTTGAATGATTGTCAGGATTTTCAGTTAAAACTTTCTTATTTTTAAAGCCAATGTTTCGATCCAACTTGCGGATCTTCATCAGGGCTTCTGAGTCCAGAGTAATACTCTGACAGAACTGAAGACTTTGTATTACTCTAGACTCAGAAGCCCTGATGAAGATCCACAAGTTGGATCAAAACATTGGCTTTTATAAATAAAAAAGTTTAACTGACAATCATGGAACCTATTGTAAAAATAAGTTTTGAATGAAACTAAATAAGAATTGAAACCTCGATAAGGAGGAGGATAATATACAGGGTGTTTCGGAATTGCACGGCACTATTTTAGGTACGTGTTCTCTAACACAAAATAAACAAAAAAGTTCATATTAACATATATCTCAAACTCATTTATTAAACAGATATCAAAGGTTAAAGATTTATTATTTATTTACTGCATTAAGACTGACTGTACAACGTTTAACGTGTTTAATACTAAATAAAAGGTTTTAATCACCTGATAAACAAATGAACGATAAGCAATGACAGTAGTTGCTCATCTGTTTGTCTAGTTCTGTGTGTTTTAGTTGAGTGAATCTTGTGACACAGTTCAATTTATGATTATCATGGGAGATACCACAAATTTATTCACTTTTGATGAACAAACAGACATGCTTTTAACTTATGGCGAGGTACATACAAACGGTGCTGCTGCTGTTCGAAGATATCGTGAAAAATTTCCTAACCGAAGAATACCAAATCGTAAAACGTTTGAGGCCATTGAAAGACGTCTTAGGGATAATGGTACGCTAAAACCTATACGAGTGAACGCCGGTCGACAACGATTTCGACGAACTGCAAACGTAGAAGAAGAAATACTCGATGCTGTTCAGTTATCTCCTACTACTAGTACCAGAAGATTGTCACGTCGTTTCGATGTTTCCTCTACCAGCGTATGGCGAACTTTACGCGAACAACAATTATATCCATTTCACGTATCAAGTTGGCAAGATTTGTTACCACAAGATTATAACAAGTGGTTAATTCGACAATGCACACGAGATCCTAACTTCCTGAACTGCATTTTGGTTACTGATGAATCTTGCTTTACAAGAAACGGGATTCTTAATTTTCGAAATACCCATACTTGGGCCGAAGAAAACCCTCATACGACTGCTGTTGGACATTACCAACATACATTCTCTTTAAATGTCTGGTGTGGTCTTCTAAGCGACAAAATCATCGGCCCCTTCTTTTTGCCACCTAGGCTGTCAGGTATATCTTACTTGCATTTTTTGCAAAATAATCTGCATGATATTCTAGAAGATATTCCGCTAGGCATTAGGCAAAGGCTGTGGTTTATGCATGACGGTGCTCCAGCTCACTTTTCTCATAGTGTCACTGATTATTTAAATGCAACTCATGGAGACCGATGGGTTGGTCGAAACGGACCTGTTAAATGGCTACCACGATCTCCGGATTTAACGCCATTAGATTATTTTGTGTGGGGCTGGATGAAGTCTATGGTTTATTCTGCGGCAGTTGACACGCAAGAAGAGCTAAGAAATCGGATCGTGGAAGCCGCAGTAACTATCAACCACCATCCTGATGCTATACGAAGAGCCAGAGAAGCATGGATTCTTCGTGCTGAATGTTGCATTCAACAAAACGGAGGCGCCTTTGAACATTTACTCTAAATGTTGTAATAATCCCACATATATTATTTCACAAAGACTAAAAATCGGTTTTTCATGAATTATAAGGTCCTGTCGTGCTCAAACGCCACGAATGTGGTATCGTTGGATTCATAATTTTACGGAGCTTTTGCCAATCGCATTCTCATTGTTCATTTTTCGGTCTAAAATAAAATATCGACCTAAATTTAGTGATTCAACGGATCGAAACGGATCGAATTGGGTTTTATAAAATGCGGTACGAAAATTAAGACCCAGTTTAGTTCTGTAAGAACTAAACTGGGGTTTGTGTTTTGAAGCCCTAAAACCTACCAGTTTTGAGATAACGCCTGGGTTAGGCCCCTCCGCAGCACGTGGTCTACTACTTACTGTGTTAGGTTACAGCAAATGTAAGGTCCTGTCGTGCTTAGGTTCTATAAATGTGGTTTTGTCCGATTTAGACTTAATTGTAGCGTTGAAAATTGCACTCTCACATTTAGCAATTACAGTATACTCCCACTTAACCGGTTCCCGTTTAACCGACTCTTCGGATAAACCGATGGACGCTGTAAAAGATAAAAATTCTTTTTAAAATCCTTAAAAACATTTATAATTTTGTCATATTCTCAATCAAAAATTTTGTTAAAATTTGTATTATGTTGCGGTTCAATAGATCTTAAATAAATTGAAATGTAGGCAAAAAGTCTTTTGTTTTATACTTTCACTTACCTACATATGAAATATATAGTAAGGGGAAGTATTGCGATCGTAAAAAATTTCCACTTCCGGATTTCAACGGAAATACACGTTTTGGGGTCCCCTGAGTCCAAATAACCAAGTCCCGCGAAATGGACTGTGTGTGTGTGTGTGTGTGTGTGTGTGTGTGTGTGTGTGTGTGTGTGTGTGTGTGTGTGTGTGTGTGTGTGTGTGTGTGTGCGTGCGCGTCCGCTACCGCGTGCATGTGCATGTGTGTGTGAACAGACTAGCTCAAAAACCATAAACCGTGCGAACCTGAAATTAGGTATTTATTATATGTATATGCTCGCGATGTGACAGCAAAAATTTCATCAAAATTGCCCAGAGGGAGGGGGTACTTTATTAAATAACTTTTTACATTTTTTTCGATTTTCTCAAAAACGGCTCCAACAATTTTGATTAAACTGAGAATTTGATGTATTGATATGCCCGAGATATGACTAAAAATTTCATCAAAATTGATCAACCGGAGGGGGGACTTTACTTAATAAATTTTGTATCATTTTCACCTGTTTTTTTTATTTACTCAAAAACGGCTTCAACGATTTTAATCAAACTGGGTATTTGATGTATATATATGCCAGAGATGTGATAGCTAACATTTCATCAAAATTGGTCAAACGGAGGGGGGACTTTACTTAATAAATTTTGTATCATTTTCACCTGTTTTTTTATTTACTCAAAAACGGCTTCAACGATTTTAATCAAACTGGGTATTTGATGTATATAAATGCCAAAGATGTGATAGCTAACATTTCATCAAAATTGGTCAAACGGAGGGGGGACTTTACTTAATAAATTTTGTATCATTTTCACCTGTTTTTTTATTTACTCAAAAACGGCTTCAACGATTTTAATCAAACTGGGTATTTGATGTATATAAATGCCAAAGATGTGATAGCCAACATTTTAGAGGAAAAAAAAAGAAAAATATTCAGTCAACTCATAAAACACGTTGAGCCCATGCATGCGTAGTACGCCTTTAATGACAGATCATTGTTCATAATCAAAGCCGTTCTGTTCATTTCATGGAAATTATTTGTTTCATGGTAACTAAATGAAATTTTCATCAAGTACATAGAGAATTATAAAATCAGACGACTTGGAGTATCATGCTTGCATTGCCGAATTATCACAAGTATAAACTTTTATTTATTAATAAAATAAATTAGTGTTTTTTATAGAGCAAATGAAAACAAAAATAAGAAATGAATGTGGAAAAATGTGTAACTTTGAGAAGTGGCATTAAAAAAACGCATTAATTTCTATTCTAAGTAAGCCGGTAAGTGAAAGTTGTGTGTTGCGCGGACGCACCAGATTTTTTTATTTTTTACCGAACTCCAGTAAAACAAATCTCTTCGAAGTAAAATTGATCTTGAAACAAAATCTGTATCCTCCATTCATTTCATTAAAAAAGAAATAGCTTCCTATATTTTGACAATGAATTTCGTCAGTTGACATTAAGGTGCGTATAAACGAAAAAAAATAAAATATTTGTGAAAACTGAATAGATTGATAGTGTAAATTTTCTTAAATTGTTAAATAAAATTGGCCCAAAAAAGGTTTCTTTAATTAATAACTATATAGCCTTTGTAAAATAGGTTGTGTGTTGCATTTGGGTTTTATCGAAATATAGAAGTTATAATAATATATTTTGCTGGTTTTTGTATACACTTTTCCGGATTGACCGGCTCATTCACTTAAACGGCAATGCATCCGTTCCGACAAGGAGGGATAAGCAGGAGTCTACTTTTGTCATTGGCGGATCTGTGGGGAGGGGGGTGCTATGGGGGCTGGAGCCCCTCCCTTTGGAAAAATTTTCGTCATTAAAAGATAGAATTTGATTTTCCTTAAAGTAAGGAAGCAAGTTAAAGAACAAAAATGCGCAGAACAGGTAGAATTTCAGTTGTGGGAAGGTGAAAAAGCTGATCGGCAGATCCAAATGAAGGGCTGTGGGGCTGCAGCCTCCCCCCATTAGGATGCAGCCCCCCCTTTACAATCGACTGGATCCGCCCATGACTGTAATCCAAAATATTTATAAAATAAATAAAATCTATTTATGGTGATTCATAGTAACATAGTGATTCATTAGAACTTTGGTTTTATCAACTTATCTTTTTTATAACGGGAATTTTAGAAAACTAAAGTATCGAAACAAGAAAAATGAATTTCAATGGTTTCCAGGCGGGCTTTATGATACATACAAGTTCCACGTTTTTGGGCCAGGCGTTTCACACCTCTAAAACTTTGGTTTTGGTGGGTTAGGCCCCTCAGCTTCACGAGGCTACTTATTGTTTTGTTGCCTCTCCATGGATAGAAACCTATTTGATGTCGTTCTTACCACTTAAAAGACTACATTCTTCTCCATTGTCAGAAAGATAACCGCAAAAAAATCTTATGAACTGTTTTTCAAAAAACAAAATAAGTAGGGTAGTTAAAATCAGAATGTAGAAAGATTGATTTCCAGGACCATGCAATATTCTTAGTGATTTCATTTATTCCAGGAAGATTACAGGAAACTGTTTTATAGAGGAAAATGTCAGAAAATGAACTCTGACTATTAAACACTGCTGTAGAAAAATAATTGCACCTTAAGGCCCAGGTGTTTGAGGGGGGGGGGAGGGATTATGTTAAACTTAGAAGTAAAATCTGATATAAATCATCGTGCGAAATGCTTCGCATGGGTCCAGCTAGTAATAAATAAATAGTAATAATAAATCTTTAACCTTTGATATCTGTTTAATAAATGAGTTTGAGATACATGTTAATATGAACTTTTTTGTTTATTTTGTGTTAGAGAACACGTACCTAAAATAGTGCCGTGCAATTCCGAAACACCCTGTATACTAATAATTAGAATATAAATTTTGATCCTCTGACAATGGGGATGAGGAACTGAGCCTCTAGTACCAAATCAAATAAACCGTTTTGTTTAATACATTTCCAGTACTTCTTTTACTTTTGCAGTTTAAGGGTTTTTGGATAATAGAATCTTAGTCTGATTTGAGGGCTACACCTTTGGTGATTTGAATTCCTATTCCACTGAAAGGGCACAGGCATGTTCTCCCCTCTAGATCACCTTTACTCATCTAGTAGCCAGATATTCTTGGCAAAGCCACTCCCAGAAGCAGTGGTTAGTTGTATCTCAGGTTGCAAAAGGCACTGGGACTGGAAGTAAGTCTCATGAAAATCCACATTTCTCCCTATACAACCTTACTCCTCCTCAAAGCATGGGCAGTAACTACAAAGCGAAATACAATTATCTGAAATTAGATTCCTTATAAATATAGATGAGAAAACCAGGCGAGCTTGAATACATAATTTATCCAGCAGATCAAAATGTGGAGTTGACCAGCGGAAAAGGTTGTTGAAGAATGCTATTTAAGGTGGTTTGGACATACATTAAGAATCGACAACAATGATTTAGCCAGGATGATATTTAGTTAAAGAGAGAGGTCCAGAGTAAGACCTACACATATCCGGGAAGATTCGGAATACTATGTAAAGAGATAAATCTTGGTAGGAAAACAAAAGAAACAATGGTTGGGGACCATGGAGCTTTATACTGACTAGTTCAATAGTAGGTAGTAGATATAGGTTTTTCTTTTCAATTACTATTAGTCTCTGTATTTTTTTTAGTTTTCTTTGGTTCACTTGCTTTAAGGTTACTGATTCCGAAATGGATACAGCCTAGAGAAGTTGGGGAACTGATGGGCCTTCATGTATAACTTGGAGCTTATTCTCTTATTCCCTATGTCTGTCTTGCCGCAATCATTAAACTGTTCACTGTCTTTAATGTTTTTCATCACACCTCATGAGCAGCAGATGAGGAATGATGGGCATAATGATGAAGTAAGGAGACTGCTCGTGAAGTCTGGGAACTAACTGTATCCCAGATTTAGGTTTTTATATGTAGACTTCTTGAAGTTAGCTTGGTGCCTTAGATTGTACTTGTACATGTTTTGTTGTCTCATTACACTACTCTGATTTAGGTAGCAATAAACTTCTTTGAAGTTCATATAGTTATTGTTTTAATATAATGTAGCTATACATTATTAATATCATAAATAATCATCTATATTGATGCTTTATCATATTGTGTTACATACATTCCAAATAAAAACGACAAACCTAATAATACACCTTGTTTATTGGTTTTTTTTAATAACATTTCAATACTGAAAAGAATATCTAATGAAAAGCTACGATAATCCAAAAAGATGTATTTAAAGTAGGTCATTATTCAAGAATAATTTTAATTTAGTTGGTTAAATTAAGTTAACTTTGCTAGAAAAATGTTTTGAATTTGGTAGTGATAAATTTTCCTGACGATTAAGGTTAAAAAAGCTAAATTCTTTGTTAATTTTTAAAATAATATTTTTCAAGCTGGGATGAGATAAAATATAAATAAAGACAATCTTATTTTGTACTTTTATTATAAAGACATAAAAGATAGTTTTCACAAATATTGGAAGCGCACTATAATCCACAAATGCAGCATCATAAAGAGAAGAGGTACACCACATTCATCAGCCACCTTTTGCCATAACTTTTATACAACAATTATTTATATATATTTATTTATATATAATTTTCACATGTGGATACATATTTATAAAAGAAAAGAAAAGTTATTGTTAGTAATTTAAAAGGGAGCGAAAGACTTAATTAGTTACAATTAAGATGAAATGCACAATTTGAAGAAATTGATGTTTTAAATCTGAAAGTACGTTGGCGCTTTTTTAAATGCAATGAGTGCTCTAGCATATATTGTAAAGATGAAGTACCTACCCGCAAAATACTTTGCTGTTTAAGTACATAATTTCCTGAATAGGAACATTATTGTCTATTTTGTTCATTGCCAGTCTTAAGAGGTATGAGAAAAATAAAATGGGTTGACTTAAAGAACAAGTTTTTTTTCTTTTTATATATATGTATATAAAAAAAATATATAGAAAATAAATATAGAATATAAATGGAATGAAATATTTTCAAGACAGTCATTTTACATATTATGCAGCGATGACATCACAACAACACAAGCATTACACATAGATAATTTTAAAAGATTATCAATAAAATATTTATACGGAGACAATTATTTAAAAACAGCAGTAGTTGGAAATTGGAAAAAGTTATTAATTACATAGCTTAGATTTTACTTTTAGCCGAATGGCAGCCAGCATATCATTGCACATATATAATAAGTACGTTTCTATATATATAAACAAACAAAAACTATTCCAAGATATTATTAAGAAAATATAAACTAGACATGTTGAATTACTACATATCACATTGTTATTTTTACAAGAAACAATAATCTTTGGATGGGATGTCCATCATAAGCATGTTCCGTTTGTGTAAACAAAACAGAAACTTATATATATCAATACAATTTTGATAAATATTTAGAGACCAAAACAGTTTTTCACTTTATACAAATCAAAATTAAAGCTGATTTTTTTCATTTTATAAAAACACTTAAAATATTCATCAAACTAAAAAAGATTAAAGTCTCAAATTATTGATAAGTAAGTATGTTTGCTTCGATTGAAAGTTGTTTAGTTTGCTTTTCTAGACTTTTTTAAAATACTGGTTGTTGTTCTGAAAATATTATGATATATTATATGATTGATATATTTTATGAAAGAAATACTTGTACAGATGATTAATTTTGAAATTTAATAGCATTTCCTTTTTAGCTCTTTAGGTTGTTAAAACAAATGACTTTTCCAGCAAAGTGTTTTATTGATATGAAAATATAAAAACACATCTATTGAAATAAACCGTGAACTATAGTTAATTTAACATAATGATGTTCAAAATAATTTTGTTTAAAATCTAAATATATAAAAACTTTGATCTCTTTAATATAAAAAAATTAAGCATTTAAATAAATCTATTTATTTATTTTTTGGTGGTGGGGGAGAGGGAATAAACTGTTCTGTTTTGGCCTCTGAGAATTAATTTTGCTTTATTTTAAAAAATCAGTATTTTTTCTAACACAATAATACTTTCTTTTAATACCTGCGACAGTAACATTAGAAAATTACGCTCCATTATACTTAAAAGGATTATATTTACAGTTGGGAAAAAATAAGAATAAGTAAAAAGAAACTTTTATAAATTTACACCTTAAGTAACACTTAAAATCTAAACTTACAATTATTTAAAAAATATACAAAACATAATCAATTGAATAAAACTAAGAACAGATCATGTGATGAAATAATACAGGTCCCAAAAAGCTCTAAAAGAAAAAAAAAAAAAAAAAAGGTTTAAAGTAAGCTCATTCATTTTTAAAAACATTTTTCCAATGAGGGAATTACAAATTTTGAGTCTTTTCTTTTTTATCAATTTAAAAACATCTAAACAGAAAATTTTATACAATATAACATCGTCATATAAGGCGTTATTTTGGTTTGTTCGTCCATTGTTTGGTACTTAATCACCTTCCTCTAGACAGCTGAATTTTTTCCAGCAAAACTTGTTCTCGAAATTGATTTCTTCATGTCATATTCAACAGTTGTATCACGCTTGAACCTGAAACATTTACATAAAATAAAAAAATTAGAACACCTTATCGCTGCTGACACTACTGCAAATATTTATATTTTAGGGTAAAAATAAAATAAAAAGAATTCCAATTCGTCCGAATAGAATGATTTTAAATTTGATTGTAAATTTTGAAAGTTCACTTGTGGCAATTTAGAAACATCAAGTTAGTAAATGCACTTTGGGGCCTACAAAACATTAAAATTAATTTTAGAAAATAGTTAAGAAAAAATTTAATATTTTCAGTTGTGTCATGTTCTTATAGAGCATTGATATGAGAAACCGAAAAATTTATCTAGAATATCATAATAACATTGAACAACAAAAGATGATAAAAATCACCAATACAAGATTAAAAAACATATTAAGAGAAAAAAATTGACCTTTCTTTATAGTTTCTCAAAATTTCTTCACATAATTTATAGATGAATAAAAAAATTAAAATAAATTACAGGTCACCATGTAAATTTCAGAAGAACAACAGTGTTGTAAACCATTCCAAATACAAATCTGAATTATTTAGAAAGTGCAAAAGTTGAACTTTAAGATATTTCCGCAGAAGTTGTCTTTCATAATTTCATTGGGATAGTTTTAATCTAGTGCTAATGAAGCAGGCACTAGAGGTTTCAGGGCACAAAGAAACTGCTATCCGCATTTTTTATAACCTAATACATTGATAAGACCTACATTGTTTTTAATACTTTTCAAAAGTGACAATAGCTTAGACTAATACATTTAGACAATTTATAAAACTAAAACTAATAAAATAGGGAGCATATTTTATTAATTACTTGGCCTATTTCGACAGGTTATGTGACCAAGATATTAGTAAATTCTCGTCATGTTCTTTTAAGTTAAAAAGGGTCACAATTAGATTTGATGCGACTTCTGCTAGCTTCACTTTTGCTCAAAATGGATGATTAAATCCTTAAGGGTCCTTTTTAGCTAAAATCAGAGCAACAGGGTCAAATAGTAAACTATCAGAAGCTGCACTTCCAAAGTTCTACCAAAGTAAAAGTAACAAAAAATGAAGTATACCGTAAAATGGGGTGAAATTGTGACTAATGGGATGACTTTGTGACAAGCCTATTTTTTTACAGTTTTTGAATTTCCCTCCTTAAAAAGAATTAGGTAAGGCAATTCAGTGTACTTGTCAGTTGGTCAGTTATGTGCTGCAACCTACTAGCCACATATGGACCTCTATAACTTCTTTCATTCCATTCACCATGGTGCTATGAAATAAAGCACCATGGTAAATGGAATGCCCAATGTCACCCCATTTTATGGTATTAAGAAAAGTAACAAACTTAAGAGGACTAAATAAAAAAAAATATATATAAAAAGAAAAGGACCAAGCACAATATCAAAGACAAGAAAACGAGGTGGTAGATTACATGGAATGATGTGAGTAAGATGGTATGTTGCAATAGCAGTTTGTTTTTGTCCTGAAATGCATTGAATACCATAACTTTTAATGCTAACTGTTCTGTAACTTTGCACTACAATTTTACTAAAACCCTATTTCAAAAAATAATCACTCATGACATATAACATGTTACAGTCATCCACAACAGAAGAAAACTCATTAGTTGTGTATATTAAAGTGAATTGTAGTAGTCTCCTACAGAGCCAACAATTTTAAAAATCTTAGGTACATTAGTAAAATATTATCTCCTCATATACCAAGTTCATCATTTAATTAAAGAAACAAATGGATCACAAACTTTCTTTTGAGTTATCCCCAATCAGTTAGATACGTTCAGTTAAAAAAAACTGAATGCATTCAACTACAGCTCATTTTTCATGGATTTACTAATAATACTATCTCAAATCCAAGATCAATAACTATAGAAGATTTATATATTATAATTTATATTATATTATAATATACCTAAATTGTAAGAGTGTTTTAAAATAATAACTTTTAAAGGAATTATTTATAACTAGCTGAACAGGTTAGGAAGTAATACATACCCATCTTCGATAGGTGCACCAGTTTCTATTCTTATTTTGGAATCCTTATTACCGTTGTTGAGTAGGCCTTTCCCCTCACTGAAAAAATAATATACAAAAAAAAAATTATTTAATGACTAGAGTGTAAGGTTTCATCTCAAAACCAAAAGCTTAAGGTCTTTGCCCAATTTTAAAACCTTACAAAATGTTGCAAAAAACAAAAAAATAAAAGATAATGCATAAAAATGTTACTCAATAAGAAAGATTGTCTACAAAAATAGGTCAATTCAGCCAAAATACTGCAAAACATTCTTGAAATAACTCATGCGATGGTCATTTTTATAAAATAGAATGTTGAGATAAACAAAAATATTCAGATATATAAAAATCTAAAATTGTACTGAGACAAGATTAAAACATATCCAATCCATGGCTTTACATCCCTCTAAAGAATAAAACCAAAACATTAAAGATAAACAAGAGAGTTTCTTGTAATGACTAGATAGATAGTGAAATATTTACTGAATGATTAAAAATTCTAATTAAATAAGTAAGATGCTAGCAAACAGATAGGTTTGAGGCTCAATCAACAATTGTTGCTGATATATTTCCATTCACCAACTGCTGTCCAAAACTACATTTTATATTGTGATGTATAATATTGTAATAGCTATTTTGAATATACTCCTTATTGAGTTACATTTTTATGAAAGCTTTCAAAAGCAAATACCAGTGAAATGCTCAATAAAATTACAAAAAAATCAAGCTGGAGTTCAATAAAATCATGCGAACTTTTCTGATTAACACATGACAACATCAAGAAGAAAGAGATCAGCCAAGGGCCCTCATTGCTATCTTACAAGACAAAATTCACATCAGGAAGGGGAAGTTTGTCGCAACTGGAGAGGTTTTCGGGGCTTGTACCTTCGGTCGAAGAAACATCTTTATTGCTGCAATAAGGCAATGGAAACCTCCAACTGTACAGGCTGAAAATGGGCCAAAACTAAAACTTAAACTTGAGGTTTTAAGATTTCATTAAGGAAAATTTATAAAAATAAATAAAAATGAAAAACAATGTTTCATAAAATAAACTGATTAAAAAGTAAAAATAATATAACTTTCAAATAACATAACAATATTCTTTTTTATAGAAAATATTTAATACAATGATCCAAGTTGTGGTTATATCAAATGATTCCGCAAACCTCCTGATATGAGATAAAAATTCTAGAAATCTTTGTATACTTAAAAATCGCTTTTAATCAGTAACAGCATATGTCCTGCACTGGAAAATGGACTGCATTCAAACATTTAATTGTGAGTTCTTTTTTTTGTTTTTTTAAAACTAATATTTAAAATTAAGTCCTTTGATGACTCATCTTCTGTTTACACTACATCGTTTGTCACCATTTGATAACCAGTAACATACAGTAATTTTATTTGTAAAATAAGATGTCCTGTAATCTACACTGGTCCACAGAATAAACACTTTTAACATAAATAGTTAACTAGTTCAGCTTCCAAAGAATTTAGATGGTTAAAAAAAAAAAAAAAAAAAAAAAAAAAAAAAAAAAAAAAAAAAAAATGTGCCCCCCTGAGAAGATTACTGGATCCAATGATGTTTCACAAGGAATTTCAATTTTTGGTTGGATCAAAAGTGACTAGAAGGCAGTTGATTTTTGAAATTCAGTGGGGAAAATTTTCTACTTGCTGATGAATTTCTTGAGGAAAATCACGGATAAAGAGAAAATTGGAACAGGAAATAACATGTAGTTGTAAATAAAATGGGGCACTAATTCCTCCTCACATTCTCCTCTGGACCAATAAAACTTCCTGTATATTGAAAAATGTGGGAGTAGAGCAGTTGTAATAAATAAACTAAAATGTTAATAACTTTTACCAGTACAATTTTTAAGATGAGGAGAGCATTAAAAGAAACTTTAGGCAATATTGCTATCACATAAAAACACTATAAAAGTTTGCATAGCCGAGAACATTAGTTTATTTATACAGTACCAGTCAAAAGTTTAGACTCATACTTAGTTTTGTAAAATCAATAAATAACAACATTTTATTTATTTAACAACATAAAAACTATAATTTTATTTTGAATTTATTTATAATGTTTGTTTTTTCTTTCTCTTGATTTAGAATTATTTGATTAAACTTGAAGATTGTGAATTAAATAAAAGTGAGTCAAAACTTTTGACTGTTACTGTATATATATGTTCTTTTTTTTCTTCAGAAATCTAGAAAATATTTTTGCATATTTTGTCAAATTGCTTTGAGTTGAATGAAAATTTCAAATTTTAAAAATTGAAATTGCATGGAGATGTATTCATAATTTTAACATTAACAGATATAAATAATTTAAATATATTTGTTCCCAAAGGCTTTAAAGTTAATTAAACCTCAAACACTGAATTTTTTTTTAAAGTATAAAAAATTTATGAAATTTAAATTGTATGAAAAAGGGAATTTTAAGGTTTATTTTAAGTTAAAAATTCTTTGTACCTCAAAAAATAACCTAAATTATTTTTTCCATGTACTACATACATATCAATAAGTATTGGTAATAAAAAATCTTCTGTTTTGATGTAACAAATTAACACGTTCACGTCGGCGTGTACCAACGGTGGCTCGCTAGAATGCCTCCCTGACCAAATAATTATATCTTTAACGCTTTAGCTGCCGATAAAGAATACCTGAGAGTCACGCTCTCATTTCAACACAATTTTAATATTTAATTCTCTGACAAGAGAATAGTTACTCGATTTCAGGTGAATTGGCAGCCAAAGTGTTGAGAAAGTAGAGATAATTTCCATATAGCTGAAAATTAAAATAATGAAAATTTAACTTAAATTCATTTATTTTTATATTAATTTGTATTTATTTTTATTTATATTCATATACTTATAAACGTTTAAACATTTATTTTTTAATTACAATTATAATTAATATCGTGTTAAAAACTGTGACATATCGAATATTATATTTTCAATTACGAAAAGTTAATGCTATAGTTAATTAAATCATACGATTTTATTCGATTATTATAAAGCTTGTTGTTAGTGAAATAAAACATAATTTATAAAGTTAAAAGCGCTTATTCCTGTATCTAATAACCATTTTGCGAGGGTATGTTTAAAATACAACAAAGCCAAAATAACGGGAGAAAAATAACAGCGCCGTGCAAACCAAGTAGGTGAAAAAGGTGACTATACATCCTCTCGCAGCTGCAGCTCTAGGAGAGGATCTATCTATAACATTTCTGGACTATCGAGGGCAATGATCAAACTAAATATTAACGGGATCAAACTAGACATCCAGGCGCGTCGTTATCCGTTATAAGTGAAAGCATGTGGCTTAAAATAGGCTCACCAACAATGAAGCCTGCTCATAACTTGGACACTTATACAGGGGTTAACATTGATAAACTCAGTGAAACAAGTTGTGAAACGAGTCACAGCTTTCGGACCCCCGGACAAACCCAGGTATTGTCGGTGACAGTGGTTAAAAACATTGATTTTGCACTATTTGGGCTTGATTGGGTCTTGCAGTATAACCTCCCTTTTCCTCCTGGACCTAGGTTATGCACGGTCAAAGAGGAAGAATGCTAGATAGGGCATGACAAAAAAATTACAAGTCAGTTGTAATGCCTGGCCTAGGCACTTAAAAAAAAAAACCACAAAGCAAGAATTCACCTTGATACCAACGCTTTCCTGAATTGCTTTAAGGCACACACAGTTCCATTTGCTTTAAAATCAGCCATGGAAAATGAACAGTCAAGGTTAACTTCAGAAAGAGTCACTGAGCATTTTGACTCAAACCTGCATTGGCGAAGAGCAAGATCTTGTTTGACAAAGGAAAGTTTGACAAAGGAGACGCAGCTGGATGTTAAACTCATCTTGTAAAGGTTACTTAAAAGGTCTAATACGGAAAGTTAATGCTATAGTTAATTAAATCATACGATTTTATTCGATTATTATAAAGCTTGTTGTTAGTGAAATAAAAGATAATTTATAAAGTTAAAAGCGCTTATTCCTGTATCTAAGATAACATAACTAGTAGGATAGTATTTTTTATTGTTTATTTTATTACTGTTGGATTGCCAATACTGCATAATGCCCTAGAATAGCTTCCGTCCGATATGGTGAAAAGCATTAAACTCAGCCGCCAATGGGCGAGGAGCATGAATTACAGTCCCGTCGTGAACGTGTTAAACATAATTTTTGACAAGGAAACTTCAAGTGGGGTCGGCACATTGAGTTTTGACAGCCAAGTGTTTTCACCAAGTTTAAAATAAAACTAATTTATAGAACTTACAAATATAAACTTTAATTAAATATTAAACTGAAGTATTGACCAAAATAACAAACTGATATGAAAAAGTTTTTACCTGCTCAACTTGGCATCGTCCTCTCTCGGCTTCCTGTTCTTCTTCTTGCCACACATAAGCCAAAGCAGTCCTAAAACAATGATTTTTTGTTAACGATCTTATTTTGATTTTACCTGAATATCATCAGAACAACTTTAAGCCATGATATAAAATCTGTAAGATTAAAAAAAAAAACAACTAGAGTATGTAATTATTGTATTATTATAACATGGATACGTTCTCATTACATGTCGTTATGATTTAGAAAGAAGGCTAACTTCTACACCAGTTCCAAAAAATAGCTGTGTATGTACAAAAGAAGCTTGATTTGTGTTTAATTAAAAAATTAAACATTTATTTCCAACTATGCTGATGCAAACGTATTCAAATAAAATATAACCATGTGAGGATAAAATCTGTGCTTGCAACATTAAGTGTGCTAAGCCCAAAATCTTATATTTCAGAAAAATGCAATTGAAAATGTCAGGCTTTTGTAAAATCAATTTTTTAAAAGTTCATTTAGCACTTAACATGGTTACCAATGAGCTGATTTTATAATTTAGTTGTCAAGGTGTTGTCTATAAAGAGTTAACTTTATGTGCAAATTAAAAAAATATATTTTTTATTTGGAATTAAAACGCATTATACTGTGAGCATCACAGATACATGAAGTTAAAATAGAATAAGTTTTAATTAAAACAACTTTAAAATTTCCTACTGATTATTATATTTTTAGTCGTATCAAATGACTAATAACACTTGAAAACTCCTACATTCCATATCCATTCAATAACAGAAAATGACAATCTGTACTAATAATACTACTTTATTCATTTATTTGTTTTTATAACAACAATCCACACGATTAGTCACTAAATCATACTCACTCAAAATAATACTCATTATTACTTAATCAAAATGAAAAATTCATAAATATAATGTTATAAATGTGTGTGTATATATATATATATATATATATATATATATATATATATATATATATATATATATATATATATATATATATATATATATAAAACATGCTTACCATTATCATTAACAAAGAAGCACGAGACATCAATGATGATCAGTATAACAAATAGTGCAGCGACAACCACAGCAATCAAGAGCGAACTTGAAAGAGGTGTCTTCTCGTTGTGTAACATGTTAGTTTCAGATCCTGCAATCAATTTTTTGAAATGTTAAAAAAGAAATCTCTACAAAGGAATTTATATAACATGATAAATTATTATGTACACATTTAAATGAACAATATATAAATATATATACTATTTTGTGCACCAGTTAGTTGTGCGGTACCAATCACCAGGCTAATCGTTTAAATGCCAAGCTCTGTGTATGTTAATGTGCCGATTCCTCAGTAATAAGATGGCAAACATTGTTTAAAATATTATCGGATATTCTTTTATACGCCAACTTTATGTGAATATTTTTTTAGCATTGATGAAAAATTATTAAGTATAAAAAAATTAATAATTTTCTTATTTCCATTAAACATTCAAAATTACAAATAAATCGAACTAAAATATGACAAATAAGAGTGTAAAGACAAAACAAATCTACAATTCCTCCTTACAATGAAAAATTAAAGATGTTTTTATGAAGCTGATGGACTTTATAATTATTTCAGGGGACCCTAAAAATAATATTATTTTGGAGGAGGGAGACTTAGATGGCTTGCCTTAAAAGGGTGCTTTCCTAACGGGAGAAAGAAAGTTTAAGAAACTCTTAGTTACTGTAAAAACTTTGTAAATTATACCTTCCTTTTAAAAAGATTTTTAAAATAACTAACTAATATATAACAAAAATAATAAGTGAGACTCACAATTATAATCTAGTGAAAAGATAAGAAAAAAATCTTTTAAATAGCATGACTCAAATTTTTGTTACTTTTATGGATTAAAAAAAAAAAAAAAAAAAAATGGTGTTCTAAGCAATTTTTTTTATCCTCCACTTGGTAAAAATATCTTATAATATGATTTTGTGGGCTGCAAATAATAATTTATTCAAGAAAAATGACAGAGAAATCAAAATTTAATTTTCTGAGTGAGTTTTGTATAAATGATCACGGTAAAACGCAGTAAAAGTGTTAAGCAGATATTCATTTTTGATTTTGCAGTTTCATCACATTGGATTGTTCCTTTTAAACCAAAAAACTAAGGAAGACGATTTTTAAATTTTATCGAGGATGTCAAGAGAACTGCCACATTACTTTTTTCAAGTTCAATTTCAATCACATCATGTTCAAGTTAAAATAGAGTCCATGTATATAATTTTTATTTAACATAATTTGGGAACATTATACTCGTATTATAAATACAGTGGCATAACAATAATGATCTGTATTTTGTTCATGTAGGTAAAATGAAGTGTTAGGAGTTGGATGCTGGTAGAATAGACAACTGAAAATGTTTTTGCAGTGTTTATATAAGTTTTAAAACGTAGTATGTTTCAATGTATGCCAAATCATTACTCCCTATGTCATGCTCTTTGTGCTTTAGTGTATAATATAATTTATTAGGTGTAGACATTATGAATTAATATGTTCTTAAAGGCAAGACTATCAGAAACAAGTAAGTTGTGTCATGAATCACATAGGGTTTATTTATTTATTTTTTTGGTTAGCAATAGATCTAATGAGATATTTGGCCACCCGATGTTGTTTTCTGAGACGTATTTCAGTGCTGGGGGAGCAAAGATAGCGTGAAGGGGGTAGCCCCAACCTCAAGTTGCTGCAAGCTAAGGTCTCCATGGGGCAGCAATAATTTCCTAACCAATTCCAGGCAGTGTCCTTCCCACTGATAGCGTCAGCTATTTTAGGTTCAAGGAGAGTGACTAATTGGTGTTAGTCCAAGGATTATGGCTGACCAGAGTCAGCAGGCCTGAAGGAAATATATGTCTTTCCCTAAAGGAGGCCACCTAGGAAACTAACTTCTGGGCATCTACTGATAAGCTGGAAAACCACATCGCAATACTTGCTAGGATATACAGTGCGGGGTCATCCCTCTTACGCCCGATCGGTGTGTCAAGTACCTTAAGTAGGCTGATGGATCTCACATACCGGCGGGATCTTGGATTGTATGGTCTTCATCAGCGAGCAGACAGTTTATTCAGTCACCCCTTCAAGCACTAAGAACGCTCGAGGATGGTTAGCTTTAACTACTTATTGCAAGTGTCTTATTCCACTTGGCCCCCTAATTTGTAAGTTCTCATGGCATTTCAAGCTTTATAAAATGGAAGTTTTAACAAAAACAAAGCTTTTAAACATAATTTAGAATCATTAAATTAACATTTTAATACTTTTCCTACAGTTCCTTCCTTTCTTTTCTTTTTTGGATTTTCATCCCATTTTTCTCGATTGCTGTGACAGGAAAAATAGATATATTTACATAGCTCAATTATTTAACATGATTCAAAGGATGAAAGTGATGTGTTAGAATTCCAAGAGCCCATTACTGGTAGGCTTTCCAACTGATCAAAATTATTCTGACATCCAGATGTAATATTTGGAAAGCTTATTTCTGTGGTTATTCTCGTAAGTGTGAAATTTTTTAATTTTTATTATTCTTTTTATGTCCTATTTTTCTGACATTATCCTTTAGGGTAAATATATTTGAAGATTTTTTTTTTCATTCATCTCTTACATTCAAACACTGTTCAATCCATACAAAGCAGAAATATCAATATAATGTAATGAAATATCGATATGATATAATGAAATATCGACATAATTCTCAACACAATGCCGCTGTCTTTCAGTGATCCCAAAAGATAATATTTTCAATGGAATGGCTCAGGAATTTTTATCTGAAACCAAAATAAGCTTTTCTCAATCATATTTACAGCTTTCCACGAGAAATTTATGAAGAGAAAATATTTATCAAAAATTTCATCAATTTCACCAAATAAAAAAATCCACACACTTCCTTGATTCAGCTGAGGTTTCATTCTTCTTAATTTGAAAAAAAAAAAAAAAAAGTAGCAGCCAACTTAACTTCAACATTTTAAAAAGACAAAAAACTATACAATAAAATTAATCCAAATGACATATTGCATTGAGGAAGAAAGTTGATGCACTAAGTTCAACTTTTTACAAGTTTTAAAAATCCAGACTAACAATGATTGAGAAGATCAATCCTTCTCACTCATAAAAAGTTAATCTAGAAAAAAAAAAAAGACAGTTCATAATATACTTATTAAGCTTATTTTTTTAAATTTATATTTATATATACACTAAATAAAGCAGGCAATCCGTTTTCCAAGAGCTAATTAGTGTGGTAATGTGAAAATGCTTAGACCCTTAAGCTAGGTACATGCTGGTTAAGCGTTAAGGTGATGTTAGAAGCAGAAGCTTAAGCAAAAAAAGTTTCCATAAAACCTATTTAACTTGCAAAATTTAAGCAAAATCATATTTACCTAACAACATAGTCTGCTACAATTTATGGGAAGAGAGGGTTTGCTTTGATCTACACTCAATTAAGCAATTTTTTCTCTTAATAATTAAAATTAGACAATTTTTTATGCAGTTAAGATGTAAACCAAATATATTAAATAATGTTAAAGCAATAATGGTCATTCATTCAAGAGCCAGAATACTTTAAGTCCGAATTTTTAATTTTGAATTAATTGAAAAAGATGTGAACACTTATAATCGGCATCTGACGGCGGCAATAAAATTCATTCATTCAACACTGGACTTAAAGACACTCTGGCCCTCTGGAAAAGCAAACACTGAACCTAAAAGACAGTTTGGCTTAAATCTCATAAACCTTTAAAGATTCGTTTTTTTTATCAATAGATTCAGCGTTTCCTTTCCAACCTTACCTTTAAATCAATAAAAATGGATTTATAATTGATGTAATATTATAATAATAAACTATGTAATATTATGATAGGTTAAATAATGGTCAGGATTTTCAGTTTACAATGATATTTATTATGGTAAGCCAACGTTTCGACCCAGCTTGTGGATCTTCATACCAGCCTCTTATTTTAATATTTATGTATACCATCTTTTATATTATTATCAGTTCTGTAATGTATCCATTTATTGTCACCCTCTAGCATAGATACTCATATATTTGTTTTCTTTTAGCCCTGATGAAGATCCACAAGCTGGATCGAAACGTTGGCTTACCATAATAAATATCATTGTAAACTGAAAATCCTGACCATTATTTAACCTATCGTAATTGAAGAACAGTTGACCATCTCTCATCTCTACTATGTAATATTATAATAATAAATCTGTTCTACTCGTATCATTGTCTGTAAAGGGCAACCAGTGGTAGTGGGGCCTAATTCATGACGTATTAGTTTTGAGAGACATTAAAAAAAATATTGCTGGCTTATTCATACCCTGACTTATGTCAAAGAGATTAAAACACGGATCCAAAACTGACCAATTTTCTGTAAATTAAAAATGTGTGTTAAGCCAGAAGTTTAACTGCATTATTATGAGCAAAGTACAACAGATATTTTTATAAAACTTTTTTTTAACACAAAATCCAGATCTTTAATAAGTAAATCACTAACAAACACCATATGGCAAGAAATGATTTTGATAATTTTCATTTAAAGAGATATAAACATATATTGTCTTCAAAATATATTTTATTTCAAACAGATGATGAAAGTCATTTTTTAAAAGTATTTGGTTTACATCCAAAATCCTTTTACAATAGAATCTTTTTGTTATTTCTTTCATCTCAGTTACCAAGTGGTTAAGTCAAATTTCCTCACTTCTCACAGCACTATTTGGTTTTTATTAAATTATGAACAATTTGGTATAAAATAAGGTTTTCATAATTGAGCATAGAAGTTTTGTCAAAAATACAAAAATAGTGGCTAATGCTAACAGTAATTAAACCAACAGAATAGATCTTATCAGAAATGAGATATTAGACTTGAATAATTGCTCAACGACCAATCAAAACAGATTTAACAGAAATTATAATAACTACTTTTCAAGTGAATCCCTCATTTATAGACTTATTCACAATGAAATTCACTATGAAGGAATCTCCTCCATTCTTCTTTTTAGCCACTTAACCCATTTTTGGCTTACTTTGACTTAACCACTAATTTACTTGGATGACAGATTTAAAAACTAATAACTAAATGTACAAGTACATTATGATTCAATACACTTATAGGTATACAGGAATGGATTTTTAAAAAGATAGTTTGAAGAAGCTGAACATAATTGTAAAAAATTACACTTAAACGGTTAATATGAAACGATTATGAAACAGTTTATAATCGTTTATTATAATCGAAAAAAAAAGAGACCAACTACTATCAAAGCTTTAAAATAACTTTTATGGATTAAATTATTATAGAATTTCTAATAAATACTGTTGTAATATTTATTATTTTCATATAAAAAAAAACAAAATCAGTGGTGGTATAAAGAATATATTTTCAGGGGGGGGGGGGAGAGTGACGGACTTATGCTAGTTACTAATGACCGAGGGGATGTTTGTAAGGGTCTAGATAAAAAGAAACTGAATAACATTAATAGCCATTTTAATCGGTTTCGCATGATTCATTAAAGAAATTCAGATTAGGGCCCTAATTTTTCTCGGGAGTGGAGGAGCAACCATCCTTCATGAAACATACAGATAAAGGTGGTATTTTATTTATTTTATCTATGTGATTATATATATATATACTGTATCCATACACTAACAGATTTATGATTTTATACATTATTAAGTACATTAAAATTAAAGACTAGATTTTAATTTATCTTTCTAACCAAATTTTAGGACTATTATGTATTTTCCGGTTCTTATTATAGTTATTTTTTATAATATGATATATTTCAAATATAAAAAAAATATTCTTTAAAAATTTAAATACCACTTCTTTAATTTTTGTTTTTCTCATTTCCATATCAATGTTATTAGCTGTAATGATGTCTTCTATTATTTATATATATATATATATATCGCTTGTATTCAGTCAAACATATTGACATATTTTTTATTTAAAAAATTATCTGAATAATGGATTTTATTGAGTTATTTTTTTTTTTATTAATATAATTTTTTTAGATGGGATGATCGCAGAATGTTTTTTTTAATTAAATTTAAGATTTAAATTTAAATTTTAAAAAATTAAATTAAATAAATAAATAGTTTTGAAGAGTGGTAAGCAGGTTTCCTGATGAAAAGTTAAAACATAATAATAAAATATTTATTATCGATAACAGAAATATACAATTCAATTATCTTGGACCCACAAAAATTCTCACTTTTTAAAATAATTCCTGTTTAGCAATGTATTTTTTAAATCACAAAACCTAACCCTTTTTAAGAGATGAAAAAAAAAAAATCTAGTTATAATCTAAAAATGTTCGATAATGAAAATTTAATTAGGAAATAGATATCATTGATATTTCCAAACATTAACTTTTAAGGATAGAGGTCACATTAACAAAAAATATATAATAAAATAAACATAGTTAGCACGAAATAATATTTAAAACTATTCTAATGATCAGAAACGAACTTAACAAAGATACTTAGGTATGTACATTGACCATTGACAAAAAGCATATACAGATTATATTTTATAATCCTGAAATGATAAGTAAATTTACAATTTATTATTTAGCAATAAATATGCAGTAACCCCATGTAAAAATCATCATCACATTATCAAGTCATAATAGCCATTCCTAGGATTATTAATTCATAAAGTAGTGATGTAAGAGATTTTATAATACCTGTCAAGTTATGTACTGAGGAGTTTGTCTAATGAGTTCTCAAGTCAGAGAAAAATAAGTATTGCATCAATCAGAAATATTCAATCTCTAAACCAATGAAATATGTTCCAGCTATTCAAATGGTGAATTTATGCAATAGAATATGAAAATAGAAGAAAGACAAAGGAGTTATCATAAAAATAGTGCTTTCATTAGAGTCAAATAAGAGCATTTCGCAGCACTATTCTCAGAATTATCATTTCAGGTATCCAGTTAAAAATGTCTGACCTCCGTAACTCAGTATCTCTTAAAAATTATACTATCTTTGGAAAATTAAGTATGATAAAATATTATTGAAAAGTTAATGAAATGACAATAATAATGAAAATTCAATACATGAGATTACTTTGCCTGCTATGACCACATGAAAGGTGAAATTGGTTGATTATCACTTCCTTAATTATCAACATGCAATGGTAAAATTATCATCAATAAAAACGTCGCAGGGGTTACTGCATATGGCTTTAAAAGATCACAAAAATATATCTTATACCAGAGTAATTAAAATTGAAACAATTAGCTGTAAATTCACAAACAAGCAACACAAGTCAAGCTAAAATAAAAAAAAAGATATTCACAGCAAAAAGCTTTAGTAGAAAAATATAAGCAAAAGAAACAGAATCTAAACATTTATGATGTTCACAATTTAAGTTTTCTAGATTTTACAAATAATGATTAGTTTAAACTTAACTAAGTCTTACTAAGTTATCAAAATAAAATTAATTAATAAAAAATAATTATAAAAACGGATCACCTGCTCTGTGTAATGTCATTATTGACATTTAAACTGACTAAAATTGAATCTTTTCTCATCCCAGGAGGTGAATGTTAATCCTGTTCCCGTTAATAAAGTTATTATCATAATAAAACTCAAGTATGACTGTTAGAAATGAAGCTTAAAAATGGGATTTTTGATTTTTAAGACACTATAACTATAATAAATCCACTTCAAAACTAAAAAAGTTATAATTTAAAAAAATATATTAAACCTACTTTTTACATGGAATTTATACTTTATAATTTATACTTAAATCTTATATCACAACTTAAAAAACTACTATTAGACCATTTGGACATACATATGCTATAGTTTCCATCATAAAGGAAATAAAGTTAAGTGTCTATTCAATGTTTCATCCCTACAGTTTAAGAAAAATTGAAGAAATTTTATATATAAAACTACTCTCTAATAATATCCACATCAAGGTAAGTGTTTTGATATTATATAATAGATAAATGAATTTTAATCATGCATATTTTAAAATATAGAGAAAAATATATTTTAAAATGATAAAAATATTAGAATCAGACTTAAAATAATAATGGCGTCATGATTTATATCCAACCGGTGAAAAATAATCGACAATTAAATTTTATGAACACTCAATGATTTTTTTCTATTTTCAGTTAAATATTAATCAAATGACTAAAACCTTTCAATGAAAAGAAATAATTATGAGTAACAATAAAACTCCCGAATAGGAAAAAGTTTGTAAAATTGACGAAGCTGTTGACGTTGAGGAAGACTGGACACCAGGGTAGAAAGCTGGCTGCATCCCATCTATAAGCGTCAAGAGGAAAATTCAATTTAAAAAATAACAAAACAAGTTTCTAGATTATTTCAAAGTTTATGACGAACCATTTACATTTCAAAAGTGTATAAATAACCATAATTTGGAGAGAAAAAGAATTAGACGAGTCATTCTAGATCAAATTAATAACTATCCCGAATTTCATTTATATATATTTCTATTGATTCTAAACCTAGATTGAAGATCAGCTTGAATATAATCAGAAAAAAAGTAGTTTTTTTAATTTATAAAACACATTGTCATACATGACCGAACCTTACCAACAGAATATATAAATATAAATATATTTTAAGAAAAATTCAACTGAAAAAATTAACAGAATCTATAGCTTTTGTGCACTAAACCTTAAAGCATAAGTTGCCATGTGCCCAATAGGCTAAAACTAAACATTTAATGTGGTGCTGTTTTAGTTATTTGCTTTTCCCATTTGACCACACCAGGTTAGGCTAAGCTTAGATTGAAGTTCTTCTATAAATCAATAAATTAAATAATGAAGAATCATCAAAAATATGAATATTATATTTAAAATCCTGCAAAAAAAAAAAATAAAAAAAAAATCCTGAAATAGCCAAAAGGTGAGTGTATCATAGACTTATTAACTTATGTATTTTTTTAACTATATGATTGACTAAACACTGTCAAAATTAAGTGTTTTAAAAAAATAATATCCATTCTATACTGCATTTATTACAGAGGAAAAAAATTCTAGAAGAATAGTTTAATAAGATTTCTTACTTAAGCACTAAGTAGATACAATCAATTCAATCATTGATCGAAAGTTCACCCGATAATCATACGTTGCTTAATCTTCACACAACTTAATATCAAATCTCAATCACACAGATTTTAATAGGAAAAAAATGCGGTTCGATGAATTTATAAAGGAAGAAATTGAATTTTTGGTGATGCTTGTAAAGGATTAATTAAAATAAATGACTTTTAGATTAAAATGGATGGTCGAAAATAGAAAAGATTCATCAATGAGGACATCAGGAAAAATAAAGTGTTACACTTGAAAAATAAAGTGGTTAACAATATCAATGAGAAGAAAAAAGTATTTTGGTAGCAGGAAAAAAAAAAATCCCAGAACAAGAAAATGATCATCAAAACATGAAGGTGCAGTTGAGTAAAAAGAGAATTGAGATGAAACACTTCTTACATCATTATTGACAGTTGCAAGGGTACTGTACCCAGAAGGGGTGTGTTGCGTAGCTGGTGCCATTAGGATTTTTGAGGGGCACATTTTTTTTTTTTTAAACCAATTCTTTTTTAAGAACTTCATGGAGAAATACATAAGAACTTTATGTATTATAGAGCAAAGGAAAATGTGGAACTGACAGCAGCTTAATCTTAAGTTAACACAGTAGCTTACTACAATTCTATCATATCATCTTAAGAAGACAAGAGCGATAAAAAAAATTATTTTTTTTGGGGGGGGGAAGGTAGCTCAATTGTCTTTGGCGTGAATGTTTCTCACAAAGAGGACCTTTCAAACAAACATTTTTTACTCTATTATTGTATCTCTTTCAATCAAAACCTGAGCCATTCTTATAATATGAATCCAGAAAAATAGGAAATTCATGTAATATTGCACAAAGAAATTCATATGAATAAGAAGTAAAGTGAAGGGGGGTGTCTTTATGAAAGGACTAGGCAAGTTGCTTTATGGAGCAAAACCACCCTTGAAGAAGAACTACGAGTATGTTCTGGGTGCCAATCTAAGCGGAACATTGAGACTACAGAAAGTTTGTTAACACGTTCAGTGTGGATGGCAAAAAGGTGGCCCATCCACAAGTGCGGCACAGGGTCAATTGACCCCATACTTATGTCTCCATTTAAAACGCTAAAACCTCTCGGAAAATGAACTAAATTGGTATCATTGAATATTTTCCAACTCTTTGGACATCAACAAATATATGGCAGCTGCAGGCCATGTTTTTGTCCATATTTTGGTACATGACATAGAATTGAATATGTAACTTACACTTTTTACCTTATTAGGAACTTTTTTCTGCTTTGTGTGATAATTTTGATGGTCAACGAATGATTTAAATTTTTGATAAGTATGAATTATCATTAAATTACGACACACAATAGTAAAATTTATTATTTTATCAAGATCAAACAGGAAAATGAGAAAAAAAAATTGGAACCGACAGCAAAAAGTAAACTGAAAAGGGAGGTAGGTGTTTTATGTACAGAGGTTGGGAATATGTGATTCACAGATAAAACACGGGGCTTTATGACTTTGTGCCGGACTGCAGCCCAAATATCACTCTCCATCATAGAGCTCCGTGTGATTTTCAATGATATACAACTTTTTTATTGGCTTTGAAATGCATAAACATACTTTTATCAATTATATTTAAAGGTATAAAGCAAAAACAGTCAAAGTGTTTTTTTGACAGTTTACTTTAAAACCCACCCTTACTATGAGATAGTTACGTCAAATGACCCCGTGCCATACTGAACGTGTTAACCAATACCCACCAACAGAAGACTATTCTTGGGCCTTCAAGGGAATTGATAGGCTCTCAAACAGGACAGATAAACAAAATTACATTAAAAAACCGTCACACTTTTGTGAACGAACAGCTAGTGATATAAGTACATAAGATGAATATTAGGAAATGTAATTTAGAATTAGTACTGAAACATGATCATACCCTCTTAGTTATAATTTTTTTATTTTATACCATTAGAATTATTTATAAAAAATTAAAATGCTGAGTATCTATCATCCTTCTCAATAAAAAATAATGAAAGAGAAAAAAAAAAATTTAAGAATACTTTATTCCAAATTTTAAACTGAAGTAGTATTCTCTTGCAACTAGGTGGAAGTGTTATCGTAAATGACCGTTGAGGTTTCTGAAATGGGCTCGTCTTCATGATGTTGACCTCCCACAATTCGTTTCAAAAATATGAATAAGAAATAAAGTAGTATGACTGGTCCTCCTAAGCTTGCTACAGGTTTCATCAAAACCAATTTCATTAATAACGGAACGATTACTTCAAATGTCATTATAAAATTAATAAATTAATATAATTTTAAAAACAATGAAACATATGATTTACTAACTCATTAATGATTTATAGTAGAATAATCTTACAGGTTTTGTTTTTAAATTTATTTATAGGCCAGCTTTAAAATATTATCGATATTTTCAGGACTGAATTAGACTAATTATATATTAAGAATTTTTTTCAATTTTTATGCATAGGAGAAAAAATAATTAAGCAATTCAATTTTTGTTTTTATCAGAGCCTTCATATTTTTATTAAACTTTAAAAGGCGTCTTAAATTTAAAATGGAAATAAGTATATACATATGAAATAGTTATTTCTCTAGTTTATTTAATAGTTATTTTTAATAGTATACAATTCATACAAAATTTTGTATGTGATTGTAACATGGGGTCACTTCTTTGTTTATGGTAATACCATGTTATAATTACAATATTTAACATATGTTTAAGATGATTTCAGTATAAAATAAGATGGTTCTATGAAGTTCATTTTATTTATAATATTGCATAAAAAATTACAATGATATAAATTTTTTTAATGCTATGGAAGAATAACACCTTGCTTGTAAACATTTGGTTTATAATATAAATCAAAATTAAAAATATCGAATGACTCATTGTATTTGATGTATAAAGAAAGATTTTTTTTTATAACAGACATCCTTTCTATAACATTTCACCAGTGGATGCATGGAAAGCAACACTTTCCAATAGGTGAGGACAAGAATAACTACCATAGAAAGAAGTAGATACCCAAATAAAATGCAACAATTGCAAATATATGAAGAATTGGACAAGATTGGCATATGCATTAATCCAAGTAGTAAACTTTGAATGGTTAACTAGTACACTGGTAGTATGCACACCAATGATGAACTTCACACATTCACAATGCATAGCGATTTCTTTTCGTTTTTTTTCTCTAAAAATTTGATTAGAAAATATAGTTTTATATCAATCAATAATAAAATGTTTTTAATAACATAAATACACGTCTAACATTGCTTGTTTAGAACATAACTCTCAAGATAAACAGAAATAATAATAACATGGTTCAAAGATCTAATTATAATTAATATTTAAATGCCAAGGTAAAAGCAAAAGAGGGTTTTCAAAATGACTTACCTCGGATGGTTCTCAGATAAATCTCTCCTGGAATGCTGTAACCAATTGCATTGTGGGCACGAAGTTCGATTTTGTAGAATGTGTCTGGATGGAGATCTACGATCATGTATGATGTCAGTTCAGTACTCTTCAAATCTTGCTCTTTGCAATCGGAATCTACATTGACCCAGGCATTGTTTTCTCTTGTTACCTGAAATAATATTTTAAAAATTCCAAATGTCAGTTAAAAAGTATAACCTTAACCATTGGAATTAATTCGTAGTGAGAAAAATACTTTATAACAAAAATTATTTAAATATAAAATATATAATCATTATTATTACAAATGGTAATTTATAAAAAAAATTATCTCAAATAATTAGAAAATCATTACGGGGTTTTATTTTATAGCAATGCAAACCAATTAATGTTCTGTTTTTGTTAAAAAAAGAAGTTTGTAGATATTTTACAACACAAAAATCCTTGTTCCTAAAATTTCATTTATTCATAGGACCTAATAGAGAAGATCTTATAAAATAAAATAAATCTAGATCTTCTAAAAGATCCAGGGGAAGGGCTTTGGGGCTGCAGCCCTCCTTTAAAACCGGCTGGATCTGCCCTTGATTTGTATCGAGCCATCAAAAATTTATGAAGAATTAAGGTTTTTAAAAAAAAAAAGTTTCAATTTTTTTTTTTTTTTTTTTTTTTTTTTGAAAGGTATTGGTTGTAATTCAAAAACGCTTTGGATTTTTTAAGGTTATTGGAGGTATAAAACATTGATTTCTGAATCATTTCAGTTTATGGAGGTGAGGCCTTATTCACAGACCTAATTGTAGTTGAGAGCTGCAATGAATCGACTGCTTACAACATTAATATAATTTAAAAATAATGCTTACCACACAAGATTTAATCTGGTATTCATCAATATATTCGCCATTGTCAGCAGGCTTCTTCCACCTGAGGTCGAATTTATTTGGGAAGTTGGAAGTAATGAATTCTTCAGTTGGAGGCACATCATTCAAAATGATAGGCTCTTCTGGAGAAGATCTTTTAGGCATAGTGCGCTGAATATCGGCGCCCCACGGTCCTAAACCTACTTCATTTTGGGCAGCGAATCTGAAGGAATAATGATCTTGAGGCCTCAAATTTTCCAAAATGTAAGAATTACCTGAGAATAATTTACAAGTTTAGATTAAACACCAATATATAATTTTTAAATTTATTGTTATTTATTTATTCTTTATAGATGTATTGTTTTTCTCTGGAAATAAAAAAGCAATGCATTAATTAATCATTTTTTTTTTTTTATTATAAATAAATAATGTGTATCTAAAAAATTTGTAATCCAAATCAAACAATTTGTTTTAATAAGAGATTGCAATTTCATTTATGTGATGGTAAAATAATCAGGTGTAATTATGAATTAAAAACCTTTGGAAAGTGCTGTAATTAAAATTTATAAATTATTAATAACAATCAGTTATTTTTATTTTTAATCAAAATCACCTGAAAGAAATTTATGTTTGTCGGCCAAACATGGACTAATGCATAATATAATATTTTGTGCCTAAACAAAAAACAAACGAGAAAATTTTTGGCTACCTGAACAAGCATGAATGAAAAACGTTATAATTTAAAAGTAATGAAAAAATCTGGTGCGTGCGCGCAACACACAACTTTCACTTACCAACTTACTTAGATTAGAAATTAATGCGTTTTTTTAATTGCCACTTCTCAAATTAACAGAACGGCTTTAATTATGAACAATGGTCTGTCATTAAAGGAGTACTCCGCATGCGTGGGCTCAACGAGTTTTATGAGATGACTGAATATTTTTATTTTTTTCTCCTCTTTATGTTTTCTTTATTTTTATCATATCTCATATTTAGCCATTTCTTATTTTTAGGCGTAACGAGAGACAGTTAATTTCTCCATTTAAACAAAAACGAATGTACTTAATAGGAAACAAACAAACAAAAAAGCCCCCCCCCCAAAAAAAAAAGCCCCCTCAGAACATTTTAATAATGATAAAGCTTATCTGATATTAAAGAAACCCTAATTTTCATTAAACATGACGAATTTGATAAAAATCGTTAAAGCCGTTTTTGAGATAATCGAAAAAAAGGTAAAAATTGGAAACAAAGTCATAAAATAAAGTGCCCCCTCAGTTGGACCAATTTTGATGAAATGTTGGCTTTTACATATTTGGTACATACATACATCAAATACCCAGTTTCTTCAAAATCGTTAAAGTTAATTTATTTGAGTTAATAAAAAATATGTACACGTGAAATTGGTACAAAATTTATTAAGTAAAGTCCCCCCTCCGGTTGATCAATTTTGATGAAATTTTTACAGTCGTATCTCGGGCATATACATACATCATATACCCAGTTTGATCAAAATCGTTTAAGCCGTTTTTGAGTAAATAAAAAAACACGTGAAATAGATATAAAATTTATTGAGTAAAGTCCCCCCTCCGGTTAATCAATTTTGATGAAATTTTTACAGTCATATCTCGGGCATATAAATAGATCAAATACTCAGTTTAATCAAAATCGTTAGAGCCGTTTTTGAGAAAATCGAAAAAAACGTAAAAAGTTATTAAATAAAGTACCCCCTCCCTTTGAGCAATTTTGATGAAATTTTTGCTGTCACATCGCGGGTATATATCTAAACTAAATACTCAATTTCAGGTTCCCACGGTTTATAGTTTTTGAGCTAGTCTGTTCACACACACACACACACACACACACAGACACACACACACAGACCATTTCGCGGGACTTGGTTATTTCGACTCAGGGGGTCCCAAAACGTGTATTTCCGTTGAAAACCGGAAGTCGAAATTTTTCACGATCGCAATACTTCCACTTACTATATATTTCATATATAGGTAAGTGAAAGTAAAAATTACTGCAGATTAAAAGAATAGCTATTTTCATAAAATAGTAATTATAATAATTTGAAAGTTATAAAAACAGTATGTAAAATCTAGATATTGTTGAAAATTATCTCTTATTATTAATATTCATCAAAGTTGCTATAAATAATTAGCTATAATAAAACAAACCTAAGAATAGATACGTATTTTAGGGTAGAATTGTAGAGCCACACTTACTAATAAAAGAAAAAAAAACCATTAATATTCTCGTCTGATTTAAAAAAAAAAAAAATAATGATTTTATTAGTATGAAGTTATCATTCATTCAATAAAAAAAAAAATATAATGTCTCTTTAACCCTAAACAGGGCGCTGGTTGACTTTGGACACCAATTCTCATTAAAGGTCAATCCTGCAGATAGCAATTTGAATTACCCCTTCCCACCCTTAGTACCTTTCCCTGGACTCCTCCTCCCTAGATAGTCTCACATTGGCTTTTGTTCGAGTGACAAGTGACCAGTTATTGCGTGTTTATCATTGAAAACCACAGCTGGTGTCCAAAAGCAACCACGCGCCCGGACATGTAAGTTATAAAGTTCTTTTATTATTTTATTTTTGGATTTAACTTATTCTCTTTAAAGGACAATATTATAAAATATGAAAACATTCCAAGGATTTTAAGAGAGTTGTATGATATGGAGGAAGAAGGGATCTTCTAGGAATAGGAGTCGGATTTTTCTGATGGGGAAGGTGAAGCCATAAATTATTCTGACCAAGAGCATGACAGTGACTCAGAACAAGAAGGCGGTCCGGATGATGAATATAAGTCGGATGATGATGATAGGGAATTCGTTTTTGGAAAGGACGGTGAAACAATGTGGTCAGCGAAAGATTTTTCGAAACCTAATTCCAGAACGAAGTCGAAAAATATTTTAAAAACATTTCTTGGCCCTTAGGAGGATGCAAAACATGCTTTTTCAGAAATTAAATGTTTTACTCAAATAATTGATGTAGATATTTTAGATCAAATATTTTTTAATAGTTTCAAATAGTTATTTTTAGATTTTTCGAAATATTTAATTTTTTTTAAATATTCAAATTGATTATTATTATTGTTTTCTTGTTTTATCTGTAGAAAAATCATAATAGTACAACATTTATAAATAATTTTAAATTATTCATACATCTATACTTAATTTTAAGTAAATAAAAGTAATGGTGTCCAAAGTCAACCACGCGCCCGGTAGTGTAAAAATATTTGGCGCGCCTGGTCTAGGGTTAAGGATACACTTAGTAAGTAGAGCTGGACCCTCCTAGATATCCCACAGCTTGGTTTTATTATTTTTCGAAAGTAATTATTACTAAGCTGCTTTAATTAATAGCCTCAAGAATAATTTATAATAATTGTAAAAAATATTAGTTACTGTTTTGCTATGTCTTAACTCACCAACTGCCCATGTTTTAACCTTGGCATCGTTCCATCCTACAGATGTATTTTTATATTGGACGACATAAGCAGAAATCGGTCTTCCTCCAGTACTGCTTGGCCTTATAAAACTAAATGTGATAGTAGTTGCTAAAAAAAAAAAAAAATAAAAAAAAATAATAATTAAAAGTGATTATATAAATTTTGATTAATTTAAATACCGACAATTAAAACTTTAATCATTCTTACCAGTTATAACTTCTATTTTGGCACCTATCACTGCCGATGGTACACTAGCTTCCCGAAGAATGATCTCATGGATTTTTTCACCATGGATGTTCTTTGCCAGGCATTTGTAGGCACCATAGAAAGCTCTATCTGTTGGTGTAACCTGATAAAAAAAATGAGGAATGCGAGTTTTTTAATAAAATTACACAACAGAAATAAGATAATTTAATATTTTTTTAATTAATAGAATTAAACAACTAATATACGACAAAGGTTCCATTCCTGAACCTTTCAATGAAAGATTTTATCTTGTTTTAGAAGAATTTAAAAACAACAATTTTAATGACCTGAGGAACCCTAAAATTTTCGAACAATTCTTTAAACTTAAAGACATATTTACTAATTACTTTCTCACGACCAAAGTTTTTGTCTTCATAATCAACTATTTTACCTTAAGTATTATAGAACAAGTTAGTTTTCTCAACGTAAGGTCTATCTCTAAAGGGTAACTGTCTAAATTCTCCTAATACCATTTTGATGCTATGCATTCATAAATTTTAAATTTAAAATACTTCAAATACTCACAAGCAAATTGCTGATAGGACCATTTCCGATTTTGAGAAAGCTGCTGTCCTTTTCGATAGGCCTGTTGTTCAAGAACCAGGTTATGGTAGCGTTCGGGATCGATTCAGCAATACAGGTGAGATTTACAGGTTTCCTGTCCCAAGACCACGCTTCTTTCATTGGTGTGACTTCAAAGGAAGGAGCGAACTCTACAGTCAAATGCGCATTCTTGATATCTTCACCACCCTAAAATTGGAAATGATTTTCAAAATGAACAAAGAATCTGAATTTAAGACAGAAAATGTACAAAAACACCAAATTAATAGAGATTCAATTCATCTAAAATGAAATAATTGGTAATAACATTAATTCTAGAGAGGTGAAACAAAAAAAACTACTTAAACACATACATTTAAGGAAAGTTTTATTTTCAAACATGAAAGAATAAATCCTAAAATAATATTAACAAACTTATTGTCTTTATATATTGATTGCTTATTTTCAGAAGTGCTATGTGACAATTTTGGCTAGAATGAGTTAAGCAGGGGCTTTCAGAGTTTTGTATTTTATACAAGTGTAAAAAGGATTTAAGTGAAATTTAAAAATGTTTATATCCTTAGCATAGAAGTGTTATGTTTACATAGTACTTTTGCGCACCCAACAGTACTTTAATAGTAACTTCTTAGAAGAGTTAAGTACTTAACTCTTGTGAGCAGTTACTTAATATGTACATAAATGTCTCTAAAAGAAACACCCTTATATTGAATTTTTTGAAAGTTTATTCCACGTACTTAGTACTTATAAAATAATAGAAAGTTTATACATTATTTTTAGTAATTATACTAATTCTTTGAAATTCATAAAATAAAACATGTATTTCATTTTACAACATAAATAAGAATTGATTATTATTAATACTTCTTCTGATTGATCAGATAATAACTCTTCAGTCCAAAATTTTTTGAAGTTTAGGCAGGGAAAACTGTTAGGAATGGTCTATAAAAGTTTTACATACTTCTACAATACATATGTTTTCAATGGAAAACTGGCATGATAAAAATACTAAAATAATTAAGTCTAATATCCTTTAAGTATTAGCTGTGACGTGATATAATAAAAACAAATAAAATGGTCAATAACAAGAAAGGAAGATTAGCTTAATTATTGATAATTTGATAATTAAAGATTATGATTATAAAAATAATCCTGATAATATTATACCTTGTTGGATGCGATACAAGCATATAGCCCATCATCTGTTCTTTCCAGCGATGATATTGTCAGAACACCAGCCTTGTGCCCTTTTTCTCTTTCTTGCAGCTGTACAGATATCCTTTCATCATCAGGCTGAAGACCGATGATCATCTTTTTGGGTGAGCTAAGCTTCCTGATAGTATAAATTTAGGAACGTTATTAGTTTAAATATACGGATAAATTTAATTATGGGATTTTCCGACAAGGTTTTTCTGGGCCGAAAAAGAGATAACCCATCTCTCAATTTACAAGATTATTTTGTTTCCCCAGAAGAATCACATGTAGCAAAATCACCTGATTTTGGTGCTTCTTTCTTATCATTTAAATAGATAAATTCTACAGCCCTTCAATTTTTTATTTTGTCATTCAACATTTAAAGTAGGATTTTAAAAATAAATAAAATCAACCCAAGTCAAAACTAAAAATAGGAATAAAAAATGAAAGATAGAATGGAAAAAACAAAAAAATAAATTAGAGAAACATCTGCAAGACTATAACATAGATTCTACAACCAATACAGATTTATCAACCAGGAGATTTACTAACAGGGGTCCTTTTAGCTTCTTTAGGAGCCTTTAGAATTTTTCACCTACCCACTTGCTCTTTTTTTTTTTTTTTTTAATAATTGGTACATTCTCACGTAAGAGGGCACTTTTGTGTCCTGGGCCATTTAAAGCGATTTAGAAAAGCTTAGGACACTAAGACATCAATTTTCTAAATCCAGGCGACTTGTAAAAGTAGACACCATACCACCTTATTTTAATTGTAACCTAAAAAGAACAGATAAAGGTCGAAATTCATTCCCCTATCATGTCCCGAGGTCTGAGGTTGCTCAATGTGCACCTATACCAGATCAATTGAGGATTTAAAAATATTTCAATAATTATAATACTCTTTAACTGATGGAGAATAACAAACACAAGGAAAAAAAAATATTTTCTGTGAAGTTGCTAAATAGCGTTTACCCATTAATCAAAACACGTTGATTTTCACTTTAAGTAGGTTGGTAAGTGAAAGTTTTATTTTGCACAATTTCATTCATTTTTTGGTATATGAGAAAAAAAAAAAAATTATTTCAATCCTTATATATATAAAAATCTCGTGTCCCGATGTTTGTCTTTCTATTTCTCAGAAACTACTCAACCTATTTTAATGAAATTTGGCTCAATGTATATAGTTTTTGCCAACTTAATAGATAGGATAGTTTTTAACTTGATTAGTGATCAAAATAATTCTTATATAGCGAATTATTGCAAATACAGTAGGTCGTGTTTCGATTTATTAACATGGCGTCATGTCGATTTCATAACGTTTTTGTTTATAAGCATGCTATTGTAATGCAGGTTATCATTATTATATTTTTTTATTGTGTTATGTGAATGCAGTTATTTGTTCCTATATTATTATTTATTAGTAATACAAATCTTTGTATTTATTGTTAATTTTCATTAAATCAAGAAAAGGTTACAATAAATTCTCAAAAGTGTAGGTACTCTTTCTTCCTTTTCGTTTTTTATATGTATTTAAATTAAATTACTAGCTAAGCGCTGAAACGCTTTGCTGTGGCCCACCCTGATATCAACTTTTAGTAAAGTAAATACATTTTAATAATTTAAATTAGGCTATTATTTGAAATAATACTCTATAAATGTTGTAACAGCACCTACTGTCATAGGTGTAACCTAATAGAAACCTGACTTGGGAAGTCAGTGTTGCCAAAAATTAGTGAGTTGGCTACAATGCGGGTAACCAGTCATAAAAACTCCCTGAGTGTGTTTTGATTAGGTGTTATGATATACTTTGTGATTTGCTGAAGAACTGCATAATTAAGACTTTAATATGATATTTTCAGTTGATTAATTTATTTATTTAACAGAAGTTTCTTTATTTTCATTATTCGTTTTGTTATTATTATTTAAATACAGTGTTTTTTTATTTTACCAAACCTTTTTATTATTTTATCCCATGCTCTAAAGTGTAAAATTTAAAAAATGTCAGTGAAGATTTGCAATTCCTCCTTTATCAACAATAATTTAAAGTTGAGAAAATTTAATCCCAATCAAATAGGGGCTGTTACTTCCTGTTCAGCAGAGTTGTAATTATCTTTATATGTAAAATTTAAGAAATGTCAGCGAAGATTTTAATCCTTTCTTTAATTTAAAATAGGCTATTATCGGGAATGATATTTCATTGTTAATTTCACCAGAATACAATTTTTTACTTATCTTTAAATGATTGTTGATTAAGAAAGGATTACAAATCGCAGAATTTTTTAAATTTTACATATAATGATTATTACACCTCTACTGAACAGGAATAATTGATATTTGGGTAACTGCAAGTTTCAGATTTATCCACCATAAATATGAGAGTACTGCTGCAAAATGATCCATCGGCAGATATATTTTCTAAACAATTGCTGTATATTGGAAACGGAGAAATAGAGCTGCGTCGAAATCCAAAATTTATCAAATTACCAGAAAATTTCTGAACTGTTGTAGAGACGAAAAATGAACTGTCTACGGAATATAAAGTGTCTTTCCTGATATTTTGAACAATTATTTGGACTATAATTGGCTGGGTAGTCGTGCTATTTTGGTAGCAAAAAATGTTGATTTCGATGAAATAAACTTCCAAAATCAATTGACAATGTTCTAGATGTAAACGAAGCCGTAAATTTCCCATCTGAATTTTTGAATTCCCTGGATATACACCCAAACAATCTCCAGTTGAAGATTGGCTCACCGATCATTCTACTTCGTAACTTAAATCCACCTCAATTGTGCAACGGTACACGTTTGGTCATTAAAAGGATCACAGGAAATGTTATTGAACCAAAAATGTTGCCTGGAAGGTTTACAGGAGATATCACCCTGTTGCCACCTATTCCCCTGGAACCGTCAGAATTTTCAATAAAATTTAAAAGGCTTCAATATCCTATTCGTTAGGCTTTTGCCATGACCATAAATAAATCCCAAGGGCAAACAATGTCCACTTAGACTTTGAAAATCCGTGTTTTTCCCATGGGCAATGGCATAACTCACGTGGGAAATGGGCATCGCCTGCTCACGTGTGTGGAAACCATCAAATCTTTGGTTTGTGTTAAAAAAACAAAACAGGTTAACCCAAAACATTTTGAACAAATTAGTACTTGAATAAATAAAAATTCTTAATTGTATTACGTAAAAACCTCTTAAAGAAGAGATTTCTTATCACTCAAATATATTGCTAAATTAAAATCTTCAACACACCACCCTCCTACCGAACACTTATTTGCCGAAGGGTCGGGAAATCGAGGTCTCAAAGAAATTGAGAAAAACGCCATCAAAAGGACATATATGACGCGTTAACCAAGATTGGCATGACCCTGAGCAAAATTAAACCCGTTGTTAAACTAACAATACCAAGTTGAAGTAGTGTTAGGCCAATAATCAATAGATCAATGGCTGAGATTACCAAAACTTACTTCAGTCATCTTTTTTAAAATTAGTCGAAAAATACAGCCATTTCGAGTTAGTTTATACCGATCCATCAAAAAAGGGCGAGAGTGTTGGCAGCTCTGTGAGTCGTAAACACAATCAGCTCCTTTTTAATCAAACTACATTGAAATATGAGATGTAAAAAATAAAAACTTTAACTTTCCTATATTCTTTACCAAATACTTTTAAATGGTGTAATGCTCTATTCTCAATCACGTTGGATTTTGATTAGCTGAAAGGTTTTCATCTTTATCAATGAATATTGGTATCACTGTATTTGTTTAAAAATATTAGGATATAACTACTGAGCCACAGCAACGCGTGGCCGGGTCTGCTAGTATATTTAAATATTTCAAGATATCATTTTTTTCCCCTTCCGATGTATACATAAATGTTTTGATTATCGATACCCACTATTTAACGGTAAGCGGCTAGATATTATGTCACAACGTTGTTACAATCATACTTTAATTTGAAAATATGTTGATTGAATAAAATACACAAATTTAAGGTTCAAAATTAAAAATTCCTGCATATTTCCCACCAAATTTTTTTTCCAGCATTTGCAAATTTCCTGAAAGCTAAGCACTCTGTATAAATTATAACAAAAATGTCTTCTGAGACATATAGATTTAAAAAATCTTTTTTCAGAAGGAGAAATATTTAATGAAATAATTCTGAAAATATAAAATATACCTGAAAGTGATAACAGGAGGAGGATTCCCAATAGCTCTACATTCGATGACAGCCTCCTTGCCAGTACTTAGTGACATGTTGTTCAATTCAACAATCTGAGGTTTTACAATGACTGTGAGGTGAACATTTTGCTCAACGTTTCCTGCACCGTTGTTAGCGATGCATTTGAAATCTCCGTTGTCCTCCCTTAAGACCTTCAAGATGTTAAGTGTCCCGGTGATTTCGTCGACAGCAAACCTGTCAGAGTACGTGGCCAAGTTTTTGCCAGTAGAGGCTTTGATCCAAGTGTAAGTTGGTGGAGGCTTACCGTCGGCTTGGCACATCATCGATTTCGCCTCACCTTCAACTGCCTCCGTTTCTGGCTCCTTGATCATCATCTTTGGGGGTATATGGACCTAGAATTTTTAGCTGTTAGAAAGTATTCTGATAATATAATACAGATAAGAAAAAAAGTTAAAAATTTCACATATATATCTTTCAAATATAAAAAAAGGGTAATTAATATGTTATTTAAACAATAAATCATATTGAGATGTGAAACCAAAACAGATGCTTATTCTGTTACATTGTACAAGTTCTGGAATTGTGTGAAACAGTTAGTCGTGTATTAGTAGGTGATTACATGCTTTGGACATTTTTATGCCTCTCTGGGCGTAGACAATTTTAAAGCACGAAAATTCCAAAGCAATCGACTAGTGTCTTCTTGTCTTATCTCTCGTTGAACTGTGAAGCAAACAGTTACATTTGAGTCACTGCAAGTTACTGCTCTGTCATATTGTTAGTAATTTATTTAAGCTCACATTGTTGTTAAAATATTTATCATTATAATTAAATATAATAATTATAATTAATTTATCTTTATAAGTTAAAAACTTAAAGAATTGCTGTAACAAATACCTCTACTTTGATTTCTCTCCTTTGCAAATCTCCAGTGTCCATTACAAAAGCTCTACAAGTGTAAGTTCCATCGTCAGTGACTTGGACATTCCGGATCAGAAGTCCATCAGTTTCCATGACAAATCTATCATCCTTGGGCACCTAGAAAAAGAATTAATACATTGATATAGAACATATTGTTCTGAAAAATAAGCAAAAGGAGAATAATAAAAAGGACCAAGTAAATTATTTTTTATATTACCTGCCTGCCGTTGATCTGCCAGTCAACATGGGGCGCTGGCCTAGCTGTCACCTTACACTTGACTTTGTAGTCCTCGCCGAGAAGGGGATACTGCTCCTCCGGTGCGTCTTCCCACGTTACGGGAACTGAAAAAAAATTAAATATTTTCTAAAAGTTATACTACAATAAAGATGAGTGATGAAAGTAACCAAACTAAAGTCATCAAATGTTAGCAGTTTTTAAAATAAGTTGTAACTGTGGCTGTTTAGAGCTTAATATGAAGAGGAAATAAAAACTCCAAAGCTTCAAAAAATACAGGTAAGTTTAATGAACAACAGTATAATAAAAAGGTTATACAGTAGGGTTCCAATTAACCGAGGTCCGGTCAACCGAGGTCTCGATTAACCGAGGTGCCAAGTCTGAGTTGGGAGGGGTATTGGTATGTATATGAGTTCATTTAAACAAACTACAAATAAAATATTACATTTTTTTTTTTTTTAATTGTTTCGTAATTTCTACATCAATTTAATCTTTTTTCGTGGGTACCCACCTATTTTTAAATTTATATTATTTTTAAATATTTTATTTTTTGAGAGGCATCAGTGAAGAGGAAGGATTGGCTCTGCTTGGAAGTGAGCTGTGGATAGAGTACCGCGTCTGTCACATTGGAGACCCGTGTTCGACTCCCGGAGCCCAATCTTTTGTCTTCAAAAATAAAATATATAAAAAAAAAATTCATAATTTCTGTTATTGTTATTGTTATTGTGCATTATCATTATTAAATATTTATTAGGTTATTAAGCATATATGTAGTTTTTATTTAAAAATAACCTACATTATCAGTTGGTATTATATGGTTCCGATTAACCGATTATTTCGATGAACTGAGGTAACCTTGGTCCCCATCGAGTTGGTTAATCGGAACCCTACTGTAATAGAAAAAGGTTTTACAATATGTTTTGGCGGAATCATGGAAACAGAAAAACATGTAAAATTACATTCTCAACAGACTGACTCAACAATAAGAAAATACACAAAATGATTTGTCAAAGATGATGAATATATTTTTTGTTAAAATTCTCTATTCATTATATTATTTAATTTTGGAATTTAATTTAAGAATACTACACTCTATCGTTGATGATTGAAAGGGCGGGGAGTTGTGGTTTTTACATTTTACATAAATAAATATAACATAAACTTGACTTTGCCAACTTTTCAACTTTAAAAATAAATTGCACCAACTTTTTGACTAAATTTCTTACAGCAACCAATTGTTTTATTTGTGCAACCATTGGTGGATAGCATCAGTATCATTTAATTTTTCATACTGGGGTTATCATACTCTGAAAAAAGTAAGTTTAGGAATGACAAAATTATCCTGAGAAAGAGTTGGTGACTTTGCCCACACACTGTTTTTCCATTGTAGAGATCAGAGATTTGCCTTTTGGGCAATCTCACTCCTCTGGGTTGATAAAAACGTCAGGTTATGCAAAAGGAAATGTATTATTTTTTTTTTCTGAAATTTACAGGTAAGATACATGTAAATCTCCACCATCCTAAATTATTAAAATTTTAGCCACGTAATATTTAATCCCCGAGTAATTGAACAACAATGAAATCATTGTAAGTGACTTGTGGCAGTTCTAAAGAATGATCTGCTTCATTTTTTCCTTCATCACCTGATTCTTGTTCTTCTTATTTATTAGTAATTTATATAGAAGAAATTATCTATTTCATAAAAAACTGGGTATAGTCGCCCCGGTTTACGGTAACGACATATAGATACTAACTACTAAACAAAAATTCTAATAGTAATATACAACAGAAAAATGATTACCATATGTTTTGAGGACAACGCTCTTCCTAAGCTGCTCGGTGGACTGATAAGTCGCTATACAAGTGAAGTTGCCTTGGTCGTTCTCTCTCAGGTTGTTAATAACTAAAGCGAGTTTCTGAGGACCTATGACGTTCACCTGGAACCTATCACGGGTGTACCTGAAAAAAAAAAAAATTATTTCAAAAGTTTACTAAAAATCTAATTTTTCCCACATTTTAAAAAATATTTAATAGATATTTTGATTTAATTAATAATTAAGTTTTTGCAGTATTAAGTTTAATGCGATTTCAAAATCTACTTTAATAGTAGTTGAGGTTTAAGATGCCTAGAAAGAAGGTGCGATGTAGGAGGTGTATTTGGCAAAATAATGGCCATCTAACGTTATTTTTTTCAAACCTCAACTGGAACTTTGTGCATCAAGGGTAACTTTGAGCGAAACCAAATTTGGCACGAATCAAGTGCTCTCATCTAATATTTTGTATTTTAAATTACTGTAACGCATGGTATTTGAAGCTAGAGGTCTCCTCCATCGCTCACACTTAATTATTCAATTTTGAAATCGCTCTTGATGTTTGTTTATATTTTTGAATTCGGACACACTTTCAATTCGAAAAATGGATCGACAAACTTTGTCTGTATAATGTAAGAGCGTTGCTCAAAAATTCATCATAAGTACAACCTGATTAATTTATATATAATTATACAAAATACAGCATAATCGATTAAAAATTGTAAAAATCAATATCAAATTAAATGTAAATAAATAAATCTTGTCAGTGGGGTAACTTTGTGCAAAAATTGATTAACACATTTTTCTGCAGAAAAATGTTCAGGAACTATAAAAAAAAAAGCCTAGAACAAGTAACAACAAGAACTACTCTTCAGAAACGCTGGAAAAATGTTTGGAAGAGATTTTGAATGGTATGTCGATCACAGATGCTTCTTCAAAGTTCAAAATCCACCGAAACACTATCTCAAATAAAATTCACAAAAATCACTCTAAACTTATAGGTATATACACAATTTTCTTTTAAAAAAGAATGTTTTACATAATATTGATGAGATTTTGAAATAATAAAAATATTTTTTTATTATTTGATAAGTTGATGAAAAGTTAATGTTAATTTTTTTGTTTTATAAAAGTTTATTTTTTTATTGAGAAATTTGTAAATATTTCAATCAAAGTTTAGAAAACATGAAATCTTGCACAAAGTAGCCCCATTTTACGGCACTATTAATTTTAAAATATTTGTTAGACTATTTCATTATTATCACTATTTTTTAAATACAGTTTATAGTTTTAGTAAGTAATTTGTAATTATAATCATTTTTAATAGTTTTTACTATTTACTATTCATGAAATATAGTGAATCAAATAAGACAATTAAGAAATAATATGAAGCTTTATAAACATTTGGAACACTTCTGAATGCGAAGTTCAAAATTAAGCATTTACAAGTGTTTGAAATAACTGGAAGTAGTTGAAAATATTTAAACAAGTAATGATACAAGGATTGATAAGAAGACATTTTAAAAGAAAAATTATGACTATCCAAAGCTTAATACCCCAGGAACCAAAAATTTTACTTTTAACAACCAAAATTCGCCATTACATTATTCATCTCAAAAAGATGCAATGCGATTTCAGTGTTAGACTATCATAACCCCAAATAACCTGAATAAGAGGAAATGACATTTCTAGTGTTTCATTTAATCTTAAAAATCCGCCAACATAACTCAAAATGTATTGATATTGCACTATTTGTATCATTTTACGAACAAAATATTTTCAAATGTGTTTTTTGAGTTATGGTAGTCTTGCGTTGAGAGTGCAATATATTCTTTCTAATGAAAGAGAATAAACCTTTTACTAGTTGAATTATTTATTAGGCAATGATGGTCTCCAAAGCTACTCAGGCTCAGACCAAATTAAATCTTTACTGAAGAGGAATTGGTTAGGGGTGCGGTCAAAATAAATAGCACTAATACATAAGAATCACATATTTTTTTTTTTGCCAACGTTTTGACCAAAATTTCAGGTCCTCATCAGGGCTCTTGTGCTGATATTGTCAAAACCTATATAAGAGAAAATGACATTTCTAGTGTTTCATTTAATCTTGAAAGTCCGCCAATACTATCTCCTTTGTTAATGCAATAGCAACATAACTCAAACTTTTGACACCATCATCCAAAGAACCCTGATGAAGACCTGTAATTTGGGTTGAAACATTGGCAAAAATAAAATATGTGATTCTTACATATTAGGGCTATTTATTTTGACCGCACCACCAACCATTTCCTCTACATTATATGTACGGTCAACTATATTGTACCATCATTCTAAATCTATCCTATATACAATTGTTTCAGTTTTTACAATATATATTACTAAATGTATACGTGTAAAGGAAATAAAATAACTATAATATATTACTTGTTGTTTTCGTCGATTGGAATGTTATTCTGGTCGAGCCACTTTTGTTCCGTGATGAGCTCAGGTTGCTGAGCGTTGACTTGGCAGGTAAGTAGGACATTCTTCCCGACCGCCTTCACCTGTGTCTCCTGTACTGGGAAGATCTCGAGCTGTGGTCTGTGAGCACCACCTGAAACAAAAAAATATACACATATAAAGCTATTTAAAAAAGAAAGAAATTTTTATATATTAGTTTGTAAATGATCAATGGAAATTTTTATCACTGAATATTGAAAATGTTCTGTTACAGATCACAAAAAGAATTTTAATCAAAAATTAATAATGCAATTTTTTTCTTCAAAAATTAAAAAAAAATTACTATTATTATTTATTTTTTGTAAAATCCTTAGACCTAAATCACTAACAACTTTATATTCAAAGAGGCCAGGCGATCCGCTTTTACTCTCTAATTTTTTAAAAATTATTTTTTCTTTAAATGGATAATGACAATTTTTGAGTTTACCAAAAAAAAAAAATCTATATTCTATGGAAAAAACAATTCTTAAGATATAATCTGACTGACGAAGGTGGATTAGCTATAGAAACAACAAGAACCTGAGGATCGTTAAAGAACGTTCCTGTAATAAATATTAAGGATCGATAAAGGGACTAATAGCGTTGTTGACTCTACAATTAAGTCGAGCAGCCATCGAAGATATTGTTTGCTGACCAAACACTCTGCCTGTTTGGGTCCGAATTGTTTATTTATTCTAGAAGTCTTAAGGTCCGCTTTGTCATGGGTTGGTTTACTGTTTAACATAGTTTCCTCATCGTTTGGATTCAACACTTCACGCAGAGTCAAGGATAATTAAGATAGAATATGACGTAACCACATAAAAGCAAGATACTCGTAATTATAGCATTTATCGCACCAACAGTAAAAAAAAAAAAAAAAAAAAAAAAGAAACAGCAGAATTGATAGAGACCGTACGTCATAATATTATTTGCGGACTCTAGTCGGTTATAGCCATAGCTAAGATATTTCAATACATAACGAAGCAAACGGAAAAACGGTGTATTGAAATATATGATGATCTAAAAACCTAAACAAACAACCATAAATTTACTTTATGTACCATTTTCAAGAAAAGTGTACACTCTAATGTCCAACAGATCGAAAAATACATAGCTATCAGTTGAACAAATCTGATAAACCTATATGTACATACATACTAAAGTAGTTTGTCTTTAGTTCCAGTTAAAATTATGGTACAAAGGAAACAAGTTTGTATTTGCTTATTTTTAAGCGGATTTTTTGATAAAATATTTCATCAAACAGCTACTTTTTATGGAATTCTATATATTAAATATTATTCTATATATAAAATATTAATACTTTTTCTATATATAAAATATTAATACTTTTTAATTTTATATTTATTTTAATCATTATATTTATGACAGCTCAGTAGCTATTTTCTAAAAAGTAACTAAACCTAATAAATTATTTAGGTACAATATTTTAAGTTTTCCTAATTTGTCGATAACAATAACGTAACCAAGAGATTGCTTTTTTAAACAAACATGACGGCTGAATCATTATTTAAAAGAAAATATTACGTTTTTTTAAACATATGTTTGAGGTGTATGTACATTTTTATAGGTTTGCGCCGGAAGGGTTTGCTTTCATCTTGGCCCGGCGAGTAGATCGGTCATGCGGGTTTAACATCCCCAGCGCCGGCTTCGTGTCTCCAACAGGTCAGGATTGAAGTAAATTACATTTAAGAATCCTACATTAACTAATACACAACTAATTAAATTACTTGCAAGATTTTAAAGAACAGAGTATCTTTTTAACCTACAATATTATATAATAAAAGTATTTAAAAAAAATAGTTTTTTTCAGTTCTAAAACCCATAATGGCGAGTTTCATTTTAGCCCTGATGAAGAAGACCCACATGCTTGGGTCAGAACGTAGGCTTACCCACTTACGAGTAAAAAACTATAATTTATTTCTGCCCTTATCAAAGCACACGGTAAGTTAGAATTTGTTACAGGATGTGTCTTGAGGTTTAAATATATTGAAATAATAGTTATTGTATCCTCATTTAATACTATTACAATGACAATCCACGATAACTTAGGACTAGTAATGCAATGGCTTCCTCAAAACGGACCGCAACCACACATCACTATTTACAGAAAAATTCAAAGATTTTGGTAAAATTTCCTTAGTTATAGAGCTTAAATTAACTATATAAATTTATTTCTTTTAGCCTTCGCCAACTTCTAACAACCTCTCTAAGCTCACTTGTCAAATTTTCTATCCAGATCCGAAGGAAAGTATAATTGCAGTTACTTTCTTTCAATAAAACACTAATTAAGAAAACTAGAATAGTTAGTTATTACAGTTGTCATATTCTTTTAGGAATGATTTCACGTCGTCACCAAATGTAGTTACATTTACAATTTAGAGAATATCAGAATATGATTCCATTTATAACAATTATTGTTAATAAAAGCTATACTTTTAATGAATACTCTGCCTGTGAATAGTTAATTGTTAAATAGTACTACTGTAGTTCCAACAAGAGGCGTTTTTGTCGGTTTTAGGCGTTCAATAAGTCAATCGTATTGTTTCCCCATCTTTGAGGGCTAAAATTTTTGTTTTCACTATAGCAACTAGGACTAAGTTTAGAAATAAAATTTTTGGCACTGTTCTGCTATGCAGACGTCACTGAAAAAATATTTTCTATTTTATTTAATAATAATTTGCTTTCAGGGAAGCACCATATACAAGTAGAGTCTATCGACTAAACCAACTTATAGTAAAAAATTATTAATTTTTAAAATACATAAATCTAAAAAAAAATACAAAAATTCATTCAAAATTATAAATTAATGTAGTTAAAAATTCAAACTTAAAAAGGAGTTAAAGGTTAAAAATATTCAAAAATTAAAATAGGTTAATTAATGACTAATAATTTGACAATTTCTAAATCTGAGGTTATGTACTACAGATACTGTTATATTACATTTACCCTAGCGATCTCTATAGTTTAAAATATTAGTCATAAAAAAAAAAAAAAAATCTTAAATATCTTATGTTTCGTGGCTTGAGTCCATTAACATTTTCCATGTTTTGGTAAAAACTTTCCCTTAGATTAGAATAAATAGGGAATACAAACAATATATGATGGAGGGTTTCATTATTTTTAATATTGCAATCTTGTTGCGGATTAATGATTACAATTATATTCTTACCGAAATTCCGGTACTGCACTTACCCGAAAGTCGAATCTGCATTAACAACCTAGTGTACAAGGAGTCTATCTGTAGCCATGATAGAGTGTGAATCGGGTTACTGTTGAAGTTTTGAGTTTGCTGATTTTAGTTGGTTATCGGATGTTTATTATTCACAGAGTAGTGTATTTCATAGTTATTTTATGTAATTATAAAAAAGAAAAGACAATATTATACTAACAGTGAAATGATTAAAGTACTTAAGCTTACATGTTAAGTTGACCTCGCTCCTATGTGACAGATTTTGAACTTGGTTTACTCAAAGGGATAAATGAACCTTTTCAGTTAAGATTGAGCCAAGTTTAACGGCGTCAAGACGCCGATGTCTAAAATCAGCATTTCCAAAACTCTACATTTTTATAAATGGGGAAAAGTCCTAAATGCAGGGTAGAGAAATAACCTGCCACGCGGCTCTTGAGCACTGAAGTTCACATTCTTACACATTGCTTGATTACACCTATCAGATAATGTATAATAAATTGTATACTTAGTGAGGAACTCTTAGCAACCTTCCCCTCTTTAGAACTTGAACTATACAAAGCCCTCCCTGCTCTGAAGGATAAACTTATTAAAAAGTTAGGCTTCGCAGGTACAGATTACGGGAGGGGATAATTAACAAGCCAGGGCTACCTCAATAACTGTCCGAAATTCCAACTCGATACGATTCGTTTAGCCTTTCCGCTAGGTTAGGTCCTCCATATAAAACCTACTTATTTACCCCATTTACCTCACTCTATTGGCAAAACTGATTACTGATCCGTTTATTTATTTATTTATTAATAAAAAGCAAGATAGGATCTAAAATTCCAAATGTTACGAAGGGAGTAAGCAGTTTAATATTAGTGAATCAATCGACATTCACCATTTCAACGGGTTTAATTGTTAAATTAGCTATATATATTTAACAGATACATGTTATATGTGTTAATATATTTTAATATAAAGTAGTGGCTACTTCGGCAGCTAGTAGTTTTTCGTTTCATATAATTCAAAAGAAAATTAAGCACATTTTTAAATATTTGAAAACCAGACAAAAACTAAGTAGGTAGAAATACGTGCACTTCAAAAATAACAAATTTTTCAATCAAAGATTCTAAGAATTATTATAGCAGCAGCTTAGTACATAAAGTTACAAATATTTATATACCGCATTAAATAAGCTTACTATTGAACAACACATACCTAGCCTTTAATCTTGTTTTCATAATAAATTACTCGGACACAACAATGTACCGACCGATATTGACATGCTCATTAGAAGAAAACTAAAAAGAAACTGAATGTGAAAACTTTACTCCAGATTAAGAAATGCTACTTGGAACTTTTTTCCAGATCCCTAAAAAGCCTGGTTGATAATCCCTAAAAAAATAAAAAATTCTCCTTCTCAATACCAAAAAATATTAGCTCATTTAATGCCATCATATACCCTGAGAAAACATACGCCATCCATAAAATCGTTATTTTCACAGACTCAGCAGCTGCATGCAAACCCTTAGAAGAAATACATATATATTACTAAAACAATGTATATATTGCTCTGCTAAGTAAAACGACTAATAATTTCTCCATTCAGTGAGTTCCAGGACATGTGAGAAAACTGCCGGGTTATGAGACCGCGGATAGAGGTGCCAATCAAACCAAGCTTCATCGGATAAATGCCGAAATACCTTTATCTGACCTGATAAGTGTGATAAAGGAAAATATAATGGAAGATTGGCAGCGCCTTTATGATTGGGAATCTGCATCTAAAGATAGTGACCATGACGCGGTATATAAGAAGGTAGACTTAAGCCTATAGTTTTACACTCTCGCTTTCCATCTTGACCGTCCTAGTTTAGTAAAGGTGACGAGGATAAGGACAAATGATGGGTTCACAGCGAAATTCCTAAATATAATGGCTCCGGCTACGGTCGCGAACTGCCCAACATGCCAATGTCCGGTAGATCTAAGGCACATTTCGTTCCACTGTAGCAGGTTTGAGGTACAGAGACCCTTTGTAGACGACACGACTGAGTACTTACGGGGTCTACGATTTTAGCAAATTTTTGAATGAGATAAAATTTGCTACATAGTCATATTTGTTATTGTATAATTTTCTGACAAGCGCGAATGAAAACTTGAAGAGGAAAACAAATATTTTGAGATTAGCTATCTATAAAAATATTTAGCAAACAAAAATGAATTCGAATCGAAAAAAAAAATATAGCAGGATTCCGATCCAATCTGATCAGATTTGGCCCAATCTGGTTTGAAAAGGTTGGATAATAGGTTAACCTGTGCTTTAAATTGACACAACTGAAAACCTTCGGCCCTAATTCTGCACCGCGGAAGCGGTCAGCCATCACAAGGAAGGGTTGGAGAACTGACATAGAGCTGAAGGAAAGCACTGGTCCCGGGGGAGGATCAAAGTGAATTCGGTGGTGGCGGGACCCTGGGGGCGCATCTGGCCTCAATTATCGGGGGCTAATGGAGCCCGGGGGCAGGCCCTAAATATTCATACTCAACGCTCTCCTCTAACACATCCCTCGCTCAACCTCACCCCTCTCCACAGTATACATAGTCCTCCACAAACTAAAGAAATATTAAAAAAAAACTTTCATCTTTAAATTTAAATGACGTAAAAAAAAAACAAAGTTGAGCTAGTATTTGCTACTCCTTGAAAAGTGTCTTGAATTTGAGGTTTTGGGCCATTCTTCGATCAATATGCCATCATTCGATCATTGATATTCCCATTAAACAATACGAATGCCACCTGGCGGGATTTGAACCTCCTACCTTCAGTATTGTAAGCTGCTATGCTAACCACTACACCATAAATGTATTTAGGATGGTACGAATAAAATTCTAAGGTTTAGTAAAGAAAGAATTGTCCAAAAGCCAATAAGCGCTGTACGTACTATTAAAAGTCTCAGTGGTAGGTCAAGACGAAGTGGGAGTATTGCATTAAAACTGATCTGAGTTGGGTTGGGATCTAACTTGGTGATATCGGCATCAAACCTTCGGGTTCGCTGTCAATATAAAAAAATAACTAGTTCGGAGATCAATTGTCGACGTATATAGCGTTTGGGAACTAGTAATATAATAAAACATTTTGCCATCATGTCAGAATATAGAATAGTAAGCGTATAAAACAAAGGGATATGCAAGTTGACAGGAAGCAGCTAGCCCTGAAGTGGTTGGATCAGGGTGGCAGTGGGAGCAGGTGTACAGCGGGGCACAGCTGTTCAGGGCCTCCTGTATCGGAGCTGGGGGAAGGGGATCTAATCAACCGCCCTCATTTAATAATATTAATTCTATAAACAACCCAAAGTGCGAGAGAGAAGGGGGGGGGAGAGTTGAGCGCGACTTAAATCCTTTCGGCGGGAACAAATCCCGCGCTTTAGGGTTGGCGGGAAAGCTAATGGCGCCAACTTTATCCGTCTCGGCTTATCTGGGGAGCTGAGGTGGCCAGTATTAACATAAATACTTTAGCCCTCCCTCCGACTTCCCATACGCGCTCGAGGGAAACTTTCATAACGTTGTAATATCCTGGAGGTATGAATAGCAGATATTCTTTATTAAGTCGTGAAATGAATAGACCTTTATAATGAGTAATTTAAGGCTTTAATGAACACTGAACGATACTATTTCAATAAGTGTTTTGAAATGTAAATGACATCATATGAGTAATAATTAAACATTGATTAACAATAACAACAAAATATATCTTGATAAATAAATTTCACGACATTCTTCCCCTCTTCATTTTGGAACACAATCTTAGAAGTATGCCGGTGGACGTCTGATTCGAGAAGATCTGCGAAGCGTTTGAGTCCAGTCTTGATCATCATGGCTAAACGGTGGCGGTTGATCCCCTGATTCAGCTGCCTCAGCGGTAATCGGAGACTCAAGCTGGTGGGAGTTATTCAATTCGTTACCAGCACTAGATTCAGTGGCGTAGTCAAAGTCTTGTCTAGTTCTGGCTTCAGTGTCTCGGATAGGTGCCTCCTCTTTTCTCTGCTGCAATGTATTGTCGCCCGTTGGTGCCAGGTGGCGGAGGTTCACTGTTGTCTCTCTTCCATCTTGGAGCCGGACCACCGCGTAGTACGGATTGGTTTCGATTAATTCTACTTCCTCGACAAGTGGCTCATATTTACTCTGTCGGAGAAGTTTCTTCATGAGGACCTTCCCTGGAGACATGAGCCACGACGGAAGTGAAACTCCTGATGAAGATCTTCTCTTGTGCTGAAACATACGCTCGTGTGGAGTGGCGTTGGTCGAGGTACAGAGAAGTGAGCGGATGGAGCTCAGCGCTTCAGGTAACACCCTCTCCCACTGACTGGTCTTAAGTCCCTGGGACTTAAGTGCCAAGGAAATGGTCTTCCATATGACACCGTTGTATCTTTCTACTTGACCGTTCCCACATGGGTTGTATGGGGTCGTGTGACTTGTCGCGATGCCTTTAGCGAGTAGATAATTTTTAAATTCTTCGGACATAAAAGATGACCCGCGATCCGAATGAATAAAAGAAGGATAACCGAATATAGAAAAAATTTGGCCGAGCGCTTGCTTCACTGTGTTAGCTGATAGGCTGGAACAAGGTATAGCGAAAGGGTATCTGGAGTATTCATCTACAACTGTCAGGAGATATTTGTTCCTTGTTTCCGACGGCATTGGGCCCTTAAAATCCAGACTTAAACGTTCAAACGGAGCCGTCGCTTTGATGAGGACGCCTTGTCTATCTCGGTAAAAACGGGGTTTAATTTCAGAACATATTTGACATGACTTTGTGATTTTTCTTACGTCTTCAACGGAGTATGGCAAATTTTGTGATCTTACATAGTGAGTCATTCGAGTAATTCCAGGATGACATAGCTTCTCATGCAAAGATATTAAATTCTCTATGGTATGTGTTGAACTGCATATTCTTGAAAGTGCGTCAGCTGCTTTATTTTCGTTTCCTGGACGGTATGTAATCTCATAATTATAAGATGCGAGTTCTAGTCGCCATCTTGTGATCTTCTCATTCTTGATTTTCCCGATATGCTTGGTGTCAAAAACAAAGGCAACTGATTTTTGGTCCGTGATTAACTTGAATCGACGTCCTATGAGGAAGTGTCGCCATTTTCTAAGGGCTTCGACAATCGCGTAGGCTTCTTTTTCAACTGATGAGTGATGCTGTTCACTTTTTGATAACGTTCTTGAAAAGAATGCTATTGGTCTATCGTTTTGCGTTAGGATAGCAGCGATTGCGAAATCTGAAGCGTCTGTCTCTACGCAGAACGGTATTTCTTCTGCAATACTGACTACCGATGATTTTAGAATAAGGTATTTGAGATTTTCAAAGTCTTCGACTAGATCCTCACTCAAAGGAAATGTTTTAGTATTGTTTAATCGATAGATTTTTTCAGAGAATCTTGGCACCCATTTGGAATAATAAGAGAAAAGTCCTAATGCTCTTTTTAGAGATTTTGAATTCTGTGGAACAGGGAGGTCTATTAGTGGTCTCAGTCGATCTGGATCAGGTCTCAAGGTGTTATCCTGAATACAGTAACCTAGGAGTTTGATTGATGTCAAGCCAAAGTTCGATTTTTCTTTATTTATTGTTAATTTATATTTCTCACAGACTTCTAAAAATCTATTCAACTTTTTGTCGTGATCTTTTTTGTCTTTTCCGCAGATCGTTATGTCGTCTAAGTACACCTCAATGCCTTCTAGATTTTCCTGTTGGATGATGTTGTCTATGGCCCGCTGAAAGGCTGGTACACCATTGGTCACACCCATAGGGATTCTTGTAAGTTGCCATAGTTGTCCACCTGCTTCGAAAGCTGTATATGGCTTGTCTTTTTCTTGAATGGGTATTTGATAGTAGGCACTCTTGAGGTCTATAGTGCTGAATACATTGTTAGCAGCTACTCTAGCGACCAGTTTCTCAATGGAAGGAATCGGGTAGGCGTCTAATAAAGTGTATTTATTAATAGTTTGAGAATAATCTATAACTAAGCGTTTTCTGTGTTTCCCATTAACTACCAAAATTTGAGCCCTCCATGGAGATTGACTAGGTTCAATAATTCCGTCTGCTCTCATTTTTTCTATTTCAGAAAGAATAAACTTTTCGTCCTCTACAGAATGGCGCCTAGATTTTATAGCTATGGGCTTGCAATTTGGGGCTAGATACTGAAATAAAGAGACAGGTCTTACTTTAGCACATGCAAGACTACATATATGAAGTGTAGGTTTTCTTCCACCAAAGTTGATTGATAAGTTTGAATGTTGTTTTAATATATCATGTCCTAGTATAACATCGGCACATGAATTTTCTAATACGCTTAACTTAATATTTCTGTAGTAGTTGTCTGAGATTTTAATTTTAACCTTGCAATAAGCTCTGATTGGAGTTGTTAAAGACGATGAAGCCATAGATACTTCACTATTTGTAGGGTATAGAAACAATTTATTTTTGGCAACAAATCTGTCACTCACAAAGCTTTCTGAACTTCCGGTATCAATGAGACCTTCAGCGTCGAAACCATTTACTTTAATTTTTATAATACTCTTTCCTAAACAGTCGGGTGATGCAGCTAATACTTTCGAAGTGTCATTTTTAATGTCTTCGTTATGGAATTTAGTTCTTATAGAAGCTATAGTTGCCACATTAGGGCGGAATTTAGTTTTAGAGGACTTGCAGACCCTAGCATAGTGACCCTGCTTGCCACAAGACTTACATTCAGCCTCCCGTGCAGGACAGGATAGTCGGGGATGTCGGTTGTAACCGCAGAAGTAACACTTGGAGTTGGCCGCGGCGACGGTCGGACGGTCTTCCTGGTCAGAGGAATTACTAGGGACAGTAATTTCAGGTCTAGGAGAGAGAGGTTTAGAGGTTGAGGCTAGTGTTGTCAGCTGACAAGATGGAGAAGAATACGACTCCGAATAAAGAAAAGATGTCTCCAACGCACGAGCTTTTAGAGAAGCTTCTTCTAAATCTAAAGTTGTATTTTCCAGTAGTCTTTGACGTATCACGTTGGAAGATAAGCCGCTAATAAACGCATCACGTACGTATTCATCTCTGTTATCTTGAGCTGAGACGGCCTTAAAATTACAGTCTTTGCTTAGTGTTAGTAAGGATTGTAGGAACTGATCTACTGTTTCCCCCGACTGCTGCCGACGGGTTGCTAGTAGATGTCTAGAGAATATTTCGTTTTTAGGTTTGTTATATACTGAATCTAATTTGTTTAAAGCATCGTCATAAGTTCCACAATCACTTATTAGTTCGAATACATTATAACTAACATAAGAAAATAGCAAAGTTAACTTATCTTCCTTGCTTGCTTTTACTCCCTTTAGGAAGCCCTCGAATATCTTTTTCCAGTGAAGCCATCGTGGAGTTGCCGTGCTCAAGGTATGTTCAACATCGAATTTTTCAGGTTTAAAGTACTTTTCCATTCCTTTCCCTTTGAATTAAGTGTTCATTAAATTTGAAATGAATAGACCTTTATAATGAGTAATTTAAGGCTTTAATGAACACTGAACGATACTATTTCAATAAGTGTTTTGAAATGTAAATGACATCATATGAGTAATAATTAAACATTGATTAACAATAACAACAAAATATATCTTGATAAATAAATTTCACGACAAGTCGATGATTTAATAAGAAGCTGATATAAGATATGCCTTGGTATTTAAAATTTATTATTAAATATTTTTGCTCCATAAAAGACAAATATGGAGCGGGCTAAGGCATTGAGTTGCTGGGATCGAGGCCATCAATTCGAATCTGGCTTGGCGCATGGTATCTTAATTATTCTGTCATAGACCGTCTCGGTGGCTGAGAGACCCTACTGGGGCAACTCAGCCTCTAAAATGTGAGTACTCTTAATTGAAAAATTAAAGGGGAAAAACCTGACGGGTTTGCGTGATCACGGTCAAATCCCTTCCTTGCACGACCGCTGACCAAGAAACAGTACTTCGTTCCACGGTACCAATGAGTCAAGACCCATGGATTTCAGTGGTAAAGTTTTTTTTTTAAGACTAAAAATCAAAATTAAATTTACATTAACATTACTGATAATCCTACGATTTTCAGGATTTATTTTCATTACGCGTAGGTAGAGCGTCTAGCAGTTCTGGCCTTAAGAATTTCTGCTTGATTTTCCCACCACATACAAGTGAAAAATATCTTATCAGGAACAAGGTTGAATCACACATAATATATTATCAAAAGTGCATTACAGTTACAACACAAGAAAAGCTATGTTTTTGATGCCAAACTATTTGGTTTATTTGGAAACTGACTCCGATTTGTTTAATACATTTCCATGACAATTGCATTCCAAATATTGTCTTAAAAATTCCCCGCCGAGGATAATTACCATATAATTTCCGCTGTTAGGGAATTTAATTGAGAAACCTTTATTTTTTTTATTTATGTAATAACTTTAATAACTTTTGAGTTATGTGCAAATAAAGTTTTATCGTATTAATAATTTTTTTTTCTGGATGAGGATAAGGGAAATCATAAAAGCGATTCGATTTCCTTTTGTTAAGGAAAACTTACGGTTTTATATCATCAAAATATGACTCATATGAAGGGAGCGGTAAACTTTAACGCCTACTAAACGGGAAAACTGGCAGCAATCACGGCAGTACAGTTTTCATTATATGTCGTTTGCAGCCGCTATAGTTATATACTTAAGCCCGGATTGTGAACGCAGGAGAAAGACCAAGGAGAATAAGCAGTCTACTGCAAAAATAATTTCTCAACCAGACTTAGTTGGATCAACAAGCGAATTTAGACAAATATCTAGATTAATGATTGTGTACATGCATAATGACAATCAAATTTTGTTGCTAAGATAGAAGATCCCGAGGCCAGATGGCCAGAAGATTCTTTTTCTAGAGGTAGAAGCTAGGTTAGAAACAAGTGGGTTAGGATGAGGTGAAAGCTTAAACAGTAGGTGTACTAGTAAGGTTATAGGATCGAATCCCGGCCCCTGTTTCCCAGCTGCTGGTCCCCGCGGGAAATTTATGAAGACCATTGAAGAAGGACCGTAGCTCCTTAAATAATAGATGAATGTTGATTCAAGAATGACACCATGCAAGATAGTGTATTTTTTTTATAAATTTAAAGTGCATTATATGCGAATTAGCCTTCTTGGGGTCAAATAAAAAAAATAAAAAAACATCCTCTTTTTTTTTTATAATTTAAACTCTATAAGAGACTGTCAACAAAAACAACTACTGTTTGAAAAATCTCAGAAACCACGATTCACAAAAAAACAGTGGAAATTAAGAGAATCACGTTTTTGACTAAAACTAAACTATTCAACAGATTTATGAGTAGATTAAATTCACTAAGATTTGAGACCAAATGTGGGTCAGTAGACATAACTTGAGATACAGCTTTTTGCCCAGGTCGAAAACTTGGCTTTTGTATCTAATTCACATCGCATACTAGAATAAATAACGAAACCGAATACCACCACTGTGCAATGAGTGGTGCAACTTGAGACCATATTTTATGGCAAGGTCGCTGGGATAATTTTTTTCTTTTAAAAAAAATAATGATTTTCTTTTTCCCATTGATTTGACTCTGTAAACGTGTCAGATTTATCCAACGTTTAAGAATTAAAAAAAATTAAGAAAAAAGAATGTTTAAAAATTAAAAAAATAAGGTTCTCTAGACTAAGGATAAAGAATACTATTCTTTACACTCAATGCAAACAAATATGAGAATGCTTTCTTTACATGTTAAGACTTGATGTAATTTATTTGACACATCCCTGTTTATCACTATCACATTTTTGTCATCACACCTAACTCGACGTTTTTGATGCATTAAAGATACACTTAGAGAAATAAGATATAAATAGAACAAATATAAAATTTATCTAATGCCAATTCGATGGTAGTTACTAAAATAATTGACACTGCACACAACTAAATTGAAGGGGGCAAAAGGCAATGTACGAGCTTTCAAGCTTAAGTCCTGTAGTTCCGCTCTTTTGTCGGGGACATCAGACACGTATGCAAGAAGATTCGGCCGACTTTTGGCCGAACCGAAACCGAAACTTCGGTCGGTTCATAGTATAGATAAAATATAAGTCATAGTAGTACTATTAGTATAATCACTCTTCCATTTTACTAAAACACTTTTTATTATTCATGAGTGCCTATTCCTTTTATTTAAAAACAAATATTTAAAAATTCAACCTGTGTTAAATAATATGTTAAGGCTAAAATTTTGCTTGACTAAAGCCCAAACCTGGCCTTGGCTGATAGAGATTGACTTAGTGATCGCGATTAAGCTGCTTACTACGAAGGGAGCTTCTTAGGCAGAAATGTGCCTCGTAAGCTCCCATTATTATACCCCCCCCCCTCACTCTCTCTCTCTCTCTCTCTCTCTCTCTCTCTCTCTCTCTCTCTCTCTCTCTCTCTCTCTCTCTCTCTCTCTCTCTCTCTCTCTCTCTCACTCACTCTCTGCCTCTTGCTCTCATCCTCTCTATACTTTCGCTTATCTCTTAACTGACCAAGTTCCCCCTGTGTGTGTGTGTGTGTGTGTGTGTGTGTGTGTGTGTGTGTGTGTGTGTGTGTGTGTGTGTGTGTGTGTGTGTGTGTGTGTGTCTGTGTTTGACTGAAGCTCTGAGTTTTCAACAATAAAGAAGAAAATTAGACAGATTTGCATGGTGTTCCGTGGTTTCACCGCAGTGACGATTATATTGAGACCATACACAAAACAATTTCCTGGGGCTACCTAAACCATATTTGGTCTAATCGATTTTTAGCAATTGACATTTAAAGTATAAATATCGAACGATGACTTACATCACAGCGCTAAGTCCATGGGTAATAATATTCGGAAATATAAAGTTTAAGATTATCTCTTTTAGAGACATTTATTAACATGAAATCTTCACCAACTGTAAATATTACCAAGAGTACTTAAATCTTGTGAAATGTTACTTATAAGGGACTGTTGGGGGGGGGGGGTATCAAAGAATTATGTAAACATAACACTTCATTGCAGGATATACAAAAATAAAAAATACATATGCATGTTGTGAATAATTCAATATCTAGACTACTAGCACTTAAATCCATTGGAGCAGCTGTATAAAATATAAAACTGTGTAAGCCATGGAGTGCTTAACTCATTTTCGCCCAAAATGTAAACCATCGATATCCATAAGATGAATTGTCAACTCCGCTGCGACACCATATCCCTGTTGGATACGTTCTCCTGCTAACAAGGAATTCACCTGGATAAACTTCTTGAAACATTGAATCCACAAATAACACCGAAATGACAAGAAATCGCTCGACTTAAAAACTCTACTTTTTCAATTACCATCCACTCTACCTACCAATCAATAACAAAAGGTTATGTACGATCTATTTCGACTCGCGGAGTTAAGCTTTGGGCTCCACTAAACATTGAATTCAATGTTTCAATGCTATCCAAACTTGCAACCTAAATTCCTTAGCAAAATCTTCAACACTTCTTATTTTGTAACAAATATTATCCATAAAAATCTTAATGCTAGATTACCTAACCTTTTAAAAAAACTTTCCAACTCATCCTAAACCCCTTGTTTAAACATTGCGTTCTCTTCTATCCTTTATAATCTCCTGAGGTGTCTGAAAAAAATATGGTCTGGTGGATCCAGGAACGCTTTGAGGGCAAGACAGATATTTTTTTCAACAACCATTTTTTAAAAATTTCTTTAGATAAACTGCAAATTTTGCACTGGTTATATGGCATATAATTTTACATATAATTCACCGAGATGCCTGATAAAAGATATGTTCCATTTTAGTAATCTATCAGAGGGAACCAATGGTTAGATTATATGAGAGCCTATTCATGTCATTTTTATTGCTTCTGTTCACATTTACTTGGTGCATTTATTTTAATACATTCATAAAATATTTATGAATAAATAAAATAATTTTAATGAAAAAACATTGATCAATTCAATTTTATGAAGCAAGACTATTAAATTACTATTAAATTTTTACTAAATAGAACATTCCCTTCTTTGGTCTATATGTGTTTTTTTTTTTGTGTTTTTTTTTTAAATAGAATCTTTACTTCCAGTGACAGTTTCTATATAGCGTTCTTTTTCGAAGAAATAATAAGATAAATATAAAAAAATGGATACTTTAAGTGTCATATTGTTTATTGTTGTAAATTGATTTCAAACAAGAAGAAAGTTTTTAAGACGTTTTATGTTACTAGTTCCTTCCTTGTTCATAGCGTAATAATACAAAAGCTAAGACGGATATGGCCTAAATAATGCTATACTTATTTATATAATATATATTCATGGAATATGTTTTCTTGACTGTTGATATAAAATGATATTATTGGGTTCTTTCAAGCTTGAGTTTAGTAAATTGCCGTGTCCCTGATTTAATTAAATTATAATATGGGTTAGTAATGAGGTCCGTTTAGGTCCGTGGATCTTAATTATCTTTAATAATTGGGACATGCAAAAAATAGACAGAATTACGCAGTGGAAGAATATTGTAATTGATGAATAATATATACATATATACATATAGACAAATATATCTAATTACTATTAAAATACGAGCCTGGGCAAAGGAGTGGGAAGCCGACAGCAATACGTCTAACTTGAAGGAAATTCTGCTAGAGACTCTTCTCTGTGAGTGTGGCCTTCTCAGAGCAATGGCGATAAGGAGGCTTTAAGGTACAAAGTTTGGCCCTATGTTATTACTTAGCATATTTATACAAACTCAAATATATTCAATTATCTATTTGGGCACCTAATTAAACTAATTATAATAATTCTCACTTATATCCACATACACAATATTTCTATAATAGCCCTCATATAATATGATATAACAATAATTAATATACATAATAGATAATATTATACATGACATTATATAATTATATTATGTGGATCACCACAAAATAATAAAAAAACTATATATTGGCGATGTTTCGAGACTATATTGTTCTCATAATTATGGCAACGTTCCTGATGGTTACTGCTACATAAACCAAATAGACGTGCAGAGACTAACAAACTATAATACCACAAGTTCAGGACTCCACAAGTCCACACATCACAGTCCTCAACTTGCCTTTGTACATTAGAGTATTAAAGATAGTTAATGTCTGCATATTATGTAGTTTATTTAGTAATGTCCATCAACAACTTTGCCATGATTACAAGAACAACATAGTCTCGAAACGTCGCCATGATATAGTTGTTTATTATTGAGTGAACCTATTATAAAATTTATATTTACTACAATTACAGATATTACTATAGTAGTTACTATGGTAATAGATGTTCTGATGTATTGTGAAGAATTCAGAATAGGCGACTATGCTAAGAAGTTAGAGATTGATTAAACGCTAACCGGAAACTGTCTCACCTTATTCAATACTCAAAGACCACCAACCCAAGTTTACAACTGTGTAAAGCTTAAGTCGCGAACAGGTTTCGAACTCATCAAGTCAATAGGTAAGTCAAAGTCAAACTGCAAACCAATTCAAAATGTTCCCGTGCTCTATTTAACAGAGAGAACAATAAAACAATCCTACATAACAGATGAGAAGCGGATAGGTATCGAACAGTCGAGGGGGGTTGAAACCCCTTTAACTCTCTTCGGCCCCCTCCCAACCCTCCTCCCCCTATCCATCCCCTGTAAGGATTAAGTAAGAAGTAATCCCCATTGTCTGGAGCTCTTTGTCTCCATAGAGGACAATATTCCAGCCACGTCTTCCAGCCATCCTTGGAATAATGCTCCCATCCCTCGCCTGGAAGATGGTGAATAACATTATCTACCCCAGTCAGTCCACTCTCTTCACGGCCCGCTGCGCTTCCTGCCGAAGGGTATCTCCCGAGGATAAGGGTCTTCGGTGGGGAATTCCCAGGGAGTAATAGAAGAAACGCTGTGAAGCTCATCTTGAATATTTTCAGCATTCGTAACAGGATCTGTTATGACGGTTATTATAACTTAAAAGCTTTACAGATTAAAAACATTTTTCAAAAAATAAAAATACATGGTTGGAATGATAAATGGTTAGAAAGAACACTAAATAATCAGGGTATCTAGCATTTGGTTTCTAAAATGACCGTAAGAAACTAACAAACGGGATCGACCATTGGCAGTAATTTTTATTTATTTGATTTGAAAAGATGTAAAGAAAATATTTGAAAAAAATCCCTGCATTTTGATTTAAAATTCCAGCGTGAATCCCGCCAACGAAAAATCCCATATATTTACTGCAAACCACGCCTTTCCGGCTATACAATAATATTTCAATAATTTATTGAAGTTGAAGTGGTAAGCCAAAATTTACGATAGCGTGTAACAGACTATTATTATATTCGTGTATTTATTTTTATTCTTACTGATAAAAGAAATTCCATGCCCATTAATGAAAACAGAATTACTCGATTATTGTAATTTAGTCAGGAGCTAGAGATTTTCGGCCAGCTAGAGATTCGCTTTGTGACCTCCAAGGGAGAAATATTCATTTTTACACAATTGAGTTTTTTGATTAATATGTTATTTTTCAAACCGGTTAATAATAATAATAAACATCACCGGTAATTATCATCCCAAGAATGATAAAAAACATAAACGTGTAAGCAGGACTACTTGGTCTACTGTAACCGCCCAAGGGTAATCGTAGAGAAGCAAGGTTGCTTGAAAACATTAAGGGCGGATTTACACTATCGGTTTCCTCCCGCTCCGCTTCCGGTTCGAGCTTGGTCTGGCAAAATATTATAAAGAGAAATAGAAAGAGAGTATTCAAAATATCGGTAACGGTCCAGTCTCGCTCCGCTCCCGGTTCGATCTCAATCTACCCCATTCACACTATCGGTCCGGTCTCGCTCCGCTCCCGCTCCATCCAGATCGGGTTTGATAAAATTTTCTTTGAGGGACATTGAACTCGTTGTAGCCGATTTACCGATAAGAGTGCTCTTTCTTTCCTAATTCATATTTTAATTATTTTTTGCACTTTTTTCTTAATACACTACTTTCTAATTTAAGCTTCAAATTGCCGTTATTTTATAATAGCAATGAGTATATATACAATAAATAGGAAACTGTTTTTTACATTAATTCATCACAAAATTTGATATCTCGAACATAAAATGAATTTTTCTCGTGGACAAACTGCTTCACGACAGGATTTCGTGTTCCTATATCCTGTTTGATGATTTTTTTAATCACTTCAAGCGTATTCGAGTACATTCGAAAAAATTTAAAATTATTTCTTAACCATTAATTTATAATTATTATTAATAAGTATCATAGTGTTGCAATATACTCTTCTTATTATTCTTGTTTTGATAATATTATCTTCTTCATCAAGAAAAATAAACTTAGCAGCTATTTCTATTGCTTAAAGTTGAACTTTTTTTGGGGAAAAATTTATGAACAAATAAATAATTTAATAACTGAAAGTTAATTAATTAAATTTCGATTATTATCGACTTCGATTATTAAAGGCTTCAATCGTGAAAGGTGTAAAATCATTATATATTGTGAATATGATAAGACTTTAGGAGTACGGACAGAGGGCGGACCGATAGTGTAAATAGGCCCTAAAAGTGCAAGCTTGAAATATTAATTACGAAAAAATGTCATGCCTGACAATAATGTTTTTATTTTTTTCCAAGTGAAGTGTCAGACTTCGATCCGGACGAGTTAAAATTTACTCTGGTTGATCCGTATGAGAGACAAAAAAACAATACCAAAACCAAAGAAAGTGGTGTTGAAATCATGAAACTAGAAGCTCCAGGAAGCCGATAAGGTGAGGAGAGGTGTTAGCGAAATAAGGTTAATATTTTACAAGGGAGGAAAAGGATAATGCAATGTTTACAAGGATCATTAATATCTCGGCAGGACTTCTTTGCCCTGGGATATTAATCTCTCGTTTATTTCAGGTCTGGAGGATTAATGAGGTCATCGAAGACGTGATGAATGGCGGATGGTAATTGCTGCTGGCCCGCGGAAGAAGTCTCTTTACTTAGGCCCTGATGGATGGCCGGTGAACCACAGCACTCTCCAAGTCATCACCTCTCTTGTAAGTCCTTAGGTCACCCAATGGAACGCTAACCCATTTCTTTCATCAAAAATAATATTTATTTTATAATATTTAGTTGTAAATATTAAATTATCTAAGTAATATTTACGATAGGTTGGTTGATAGTCAGGATTTTCAGTTATCTTTGTATTATTTTGGAAAGCCAACGTTTCGATCCTTACATGTAGATCTTCATCAGGGCTAAAATATGACAAATATGTGATTATCTTTGCTAGGAGATGACAATTAAATGTTTATCATGTAACTATTAATAATAGATAGTAACAACTAGGAGTAACAGAATAATGGAATCCAAATCCAACTGTCATGTAAACATGACATAGATACTTTACAAAACTGATAATCATATAAAATATGGTAAGAATTATACGTGAATATTTAAATAAGGAGCTGGTTAGCAAGATAGATATAAACGATTATTGAAAATTAAGGATAAATAATACTAAAATAAAAGGAAAATATGAGGTTATAAGTTAATAAATATTATTAAATGTGTCTGTTTATATAATGCATGAGATGAATATGGTTTCGAATAATGGTATTTTAATTTCCTCTCGTCGCAACGACTATATAGCAACTCTTTTATCTTTTTCAAAAACTTGCCCAAATCGTGGGCCCTATCCTTATTAATAGATGTTAAGTACTCCTTCGGGGCGTCCAGAAATGGTCACCCTAAGATTTCGCTTCTCCGTACCTCAAACCTCTAACAGTGAAACGCGATGTGCCTTGGATCTCTGGAAATTGGCTTGCTGGGCAGTTCGCGACCTTAGCCAGAGTGAAAAACCAAATCATCGGCATATCCGGACAAGGGTATATTCCTTCCTAAATTCAAATCCTTTTTGTTACGTGTTACCTCCCCAATGGCACATTCCAATGCTAAATTAAATAAAACTGGCGATAAAATTTCTTCTTTTTTCAAACCAGTGCAAACCTCGAACTTCTCAGAAAATAAGTATTGCAGAGCATTCTTAAAATCATTTCATTCTTGCCTCAGATTTGAATATTCGTAATTATGATTAGTATCTCTTTCAATGTCCTTCTTTCATTTGCTATATTAAGTCGAGTCATGGTTTTTATAAAGTATAATATACCATTAAAATATGCTTTAAAGAATAAGAAGGTACGTTAATGTTATAGCGTTTTTAAATGTAAAAAAACATCAAAGTTTCGCCAAAAAGGGCTCATAGTAAATTGAGCGAGTCCAGTATTGGATATAAAATAACTTTTCTCGATATTCGATACCCCGTGGCCCAGTTGTGAACTTAGTTGCTCCTTTCTTTTTGTAGCTCGTTATAGAAGGAAGCGATACTTCAGCGATTCTGAGCTGATTTTCTTCTTGCATCAAAAATATTTTCAAAGATGTCTTAAATATTTAGGTAACAGTTGATCTACGGATCCAAAGGCTCTAAAAAACAAAGCAAAGAAAAATAAAGAAAATATTTGGAGAATCTCTGTCAAATACACGATTCAGTGAGCATTACCGTTTCCCTATAAAGCTGGAAATTTAAGAAAGAATAATATTTGGTTTATAATGTGGTAGTAGATCAATGGTACAACAATAAAAGAAAATTTCTACTTTCAGTTTACCAAACGGTAACTATTGCTTTCCATGGTTATATTAAAACTAAATCGTAACTTACCAAACCTAACGTTGCTGCAAGCCATGGTTTATAATGTGGTAGTAGATCAATGGTACAACAATAAAAGAAAATTTCTACTTTCAGTTTACCAAACCTGGTGCAGCGTCAAACTGCCCATAGCTCCATAATCCCATTGGGGCGAATTTGGCAGTGTCCTTCCCACCGATGGCTTCAGCTTTCTCGGGTTCAAGGACAGTGAAAAACTGGTCTAGGTCCAAGGATTATGGTAGCCCAGAGTCAGCAGGCCCCGAGGACCTATATTTCTTTCCCTGAAGCATACCGTCCTTGTACCAAACCTCCGGGCGGTTACAGATATCCTGGAAAACCACACCACGATTCTCGATGGGATACACGGGGAAGGTAAATCACTCTTACGCCCGGTCGGTGTGAGTCGCCTCCAGTAGACTGACGGGTGTCATATACCCAGGGGTGGGGGTAAGCTTGGAGTGCGTGGTATCCATTGGCGGGTGGTCACCCGAATAGAGCGGTCACCCATCCAAGTACTAAACACGTTCGACGTTGCTTAACAACTTTGATTACCTATTGCAAGCGCCTTTGTCCACTCGGCCATCCTGGCCAATCATCTAGTATAAAGAAATATCAATAAGAAAAAGACACTCGATTTTCATCTTGATCGTCCTGGTTTAGTAAAGCTGACGATGATAAGGATAAAAGGGTGCACAGCGGAATTCCTAAATACAATCACTCTGGCTAAGGTCGCGAACTGCCCAGCAAGCCAATTTCCAGAGATCCAAGGCACATCGCGTTTCACTGTTAGAGGTTTGAGGTACGGAAAAGCGAAATCTTAGGGTGACCATTTCTGGACGCCCCGAAGGAGTACTTAACATCTATTAATAAGGATAGGGCCCACGATTTGGGCAAGTTTTTGAAAAAGATAAAAGAGTTGCTATATAGTCGTTGCGACGAGAGGAAATTAAAATACCATTATTCGAAACTATATTCATCTCATGCATTATATAAACGCACACATTTAATAATATTTATTAACTTATAACCTCATATTTTCCTTTTATTTTAGTATTATTTATCCTTAATTTTCAATAATCGTTTATATCTACAATAGCTTTTCGTTATTACAATGACATTTTCGCCTACTCATGACTAATAGTATAGTACTTTGGAAAAATGGTATTTGCACTGAGAAGTCTTGAAGCAAAAAAAAAAAAAAAAATAACATCCTACATAACTTTTTTTTTATTTTTTCGTAGTAGCCCTTATGATTTCGTAATTTCTTGATTGAATTGATTGCTTCCTTGAATAATAAACCTTTTACGGCAGTTATATGCATTTTAAAGAGTATGTATTAAGGAAATGTAATTTTTTCGGACTAAGTGTTTTTCTAGGTTACCGATGATCGGGCTCACCTCTTTCTTGATTAAACCTTAAATTCTAATACTTAAGCCTAACATTAATATAGTTTTTGCCATCGTCTTGGGAGATTCGCTGGGCTGAGGCTATTAAATAGTGGATTTGACAGAGTTGGTAATTTATCGAAAAAAGAATCCTGCCTCTTGGTTATGTTTTGTATTCTTCGATTTTCAGTAATTTAATAAATTCTTGACTCTCTGATGTCATCATTCACTGCATGTAAGTCCCTTTGACTATTTTTCTTACTATTCCGCTTTGAAATGATTGCAGCTTGTTTCTAGTTGATCTGCTTAGATGTTTGAACAGAGGTGCACCGAACAATAGCGCCGGCCGAATTATGGAGGTGTATGCTAAAATTTTTAAACGCATTGATAAACTGGTAGTGATTAATAGTTCATTAAGCCTCTAAGTTTTGAGTCTTAATGTTTTAATTTTTTTGTCAAAATGAAAAATTTAGGTGTCTGTCGAAGTGTACACCGAGATACGTCAGGTTGGTCGATAGCTTAATAAATTTATTGTTTATGTAAAATTCTGTAGGACTTTTCTTTTTCCCTTTTTGGAAAGAAAAAACAAATCCCCACTGTCTTGTCTGGATCAACTTCAATTTTTAGGTTTTTGAGTTGATCTGTTATTTTATTATATAATAGGCACATACATAACATGAAGTTTTATTCCATATATTATATAGCTTATATCCCAATTTTACGAGGGTAAAATTGCGGGTACTAACTAGTTTCTAGGAAATTCTGTAGGCCTCAGATTTAGCAGCAGGTGAATGACTTTCCTTTTTCGCTTCTAGAGGTCATCCGCTGAGTTCAATCAATATCACTATATAGCTAGCAGAGGCCATTGAATTCCGGGGATCCGAAAAACAATTACTGCCTTTGAATTGGATGTGCGACCCAAAAGCCATAGATTTATCACCCTGGTCACAGCTACATCTGCTCTGGAATATATCGTCACCACTAAACTACCTTAGCTTAGGTTCCAGACTGTTCCGAATCCGACTGCAACCGTAAAGGCGGACATGAATAACAAGATTGGATTCAGATACAGACCACGTGACTAATCCAAAGAGCTCTCTCCTCAGCGAGGACACAGCTGCGTATCAACGCCTTTACGATCTTCCTAACAGCCGCCCCTCCATTACCATACGTCACTGGTTTACTGCATCAGGCCACTTCCGTTGGCTGAGTCTCTATTTATAGCACTCTTCGGATCTGGTTGACGGAGGTAGAATGGGGTGGATGGTATCCATAAATGTGTTCTGATGCTGTCATAAGTTTCGAATTATGCTATTATTCTGTGAAGAAGTATTCATTAGGAAATGATATATGAGAGCTAAAAGGATTACTTAAGTTAATACGGTGACTAGGCAAAAGCTCACACAATCAATCAAACTGAATTCCGTAAAACGAACGCAGCAGTGTGTGCCCAAATACGGAATCGATAGGATGGTGAAAGTGTAACGTAACTTTTCATCAGTGGAAATAAAATTCATTATTACTATGCTCTACATTTTTATATTTTGTTCACGAAGATTGTTGTATTCGTTTAATCTTATAGAAATCGATTAACATATCAAAACTTGTGGATGACCATAAAAAAAATATTTGTGAGATTTCAACGAAGAGAGGATTTTATTTTTGACTCCCAACTTCAAAACGACGGTGAACCTATAAATTAATTATAATAATAACAATAATATTATGAGTATATTAAGTAATTATTACCATCTATCGCAGAAGTTGATGACCACTTGATGACGTACCCACCCCCATTTTACAATATCATATTATCATGTAAGTATATCTAATGTGTTAGGCTAAGTGAGCATGAGACAGAAATCCAGCTTTTCATGTAAGTTGAAGGATTTATGTTTACTTCTTTCCGGGTCATTCCTTATCGAATCAAGAAGGATGTGAAACTTTAGGTCTTGGATTTTAACAATATTTCGGGTATTTGTTGCAATCATCAATGTAAAGAAAAATATGAAATTCCAGTTTCTTCGGACTTACAGTTGTTGAGATATAAATTTTTGAAATAATTTTTAAAATCAAATTTAAAAAATCAAAACGGCTTTCTAAACAGTTTTTGGGTTATACCTAAGAATCTATTATAGCTAAAAAGCTTAAACAAGTGTCATATTTACCATAGCAGTATTCTGTTTCGTTTCATATACCACATGAAAAAAAAAAAACCTCTACCACTACAACCCATGGTGGGTCTTGCGTGCAGTACTGCTTCTTGGTCATAGGTCGTGCAAGGAGGTGATTTGACCGTGATCACCCTACACCGCCTGGTTTTTTCCCATTAATTTTTCATTTAAAGCTATTTTTCAATTAAGGGTACCCACTATAGAGAGGATTATATGGGTTTGCCCCAGGATGGTCCCTCGGCCGAGACGATCTTAGACAGAATATTGAAGATATCATGCGCCAAGCTGGATTCGAACTCGTGACCTTGAGCACAGCAACTCAATGCCTCACCAATGAGCTGCCTCGCTCCCAGCTGACCATATCATGTAGACCACGTGACCATATCCTAAATAGGTAATTTGTTTGAAAAAATAAATAAAAACTTCTTTGGCAAATTTTGGAGCCGCAGGTGTGCCAAATTTCAAAGTGGTAAAACAATGGGTTGTCAAGATAAAAATCTTGACATATAATGTTTTTAGAAATAGAGCGTTTTAGAAATAGTTTTTGGGCCGGATCTTAAAAACTGTTTATGCTAGAATGTTGAACAGGCTTTTTTTTTTTTTTCCATTTTTCTCTGCTCTTCCTTCTGATATAAAAATGAACATGTTCTAGAAATTTACCAGCTTAGTGCCGGACTAACCACCATTTTACAACCATTCCTTTATTTTTTTTAAAATGTAAGTCTTTATCCAACCATTTGGATTTGTATTTTTTTTTTTACAAAATCCAAAAATGAAACTGAAATGAAATAATAAAATAATAAGTGGCATAAGTCGAATTTAGATCAAACTGAGTTAAGTGGCTAAAAGGAAAAATGGAGGCGGTTTCTTCGTAGTGAATAAGTGTAAAAGTCATAATAATATAATAATTTTTGTTGAGAATGTTGTAATTGATAGGTGTGCAATTATTCAAATCTAATACCTCATTACTGATCAAATCTGTTAAGTTGGTTTGATGGCCGCAATCAGTAGGTATTATTATGACATTTTTGAAGAAATTCCAACGCTTGATATTCAAAACCTGATTTTATAACAATATTGTTCAAACTTTAAAAGTCGGGTTCTGAAAAGTAAGGAACTTTGACTTAATAACTACGGTAGTTCACTGGAGTGACAGATATTAAATTTTAAAACTTTCTTATATAATCGAAAGACTAACTAACTCTGAAGCATGAAATGTCTTAATTTATTCTAAAACAGCATTTTGGCGCGTTGAATTTAGCGATATCTTAATGCGGAGTACATTAAAAACCCTTTCTTTCATTTTTTTTTTAAATAAAAGCAAAGTTGTGTTCAGTATCTTTTTATATTTATAAAAATTTCTTTTGAAACCTGTAATGTACTGACTAAAGAGGTTATGTTGTGTATTGTTGTTGTTGTTTGTTTAACGTCACTTAATGCCAGTAAGGCTAATTAGACGAAGCTACACAGGGAGTCCTGAATTTTGCCTATCCAGGTATAATTGGGATTGGAATCTTTAACTAGTGCTATCCCCACCTCGGAACGCGAACCCGCGACCTTTAGTATCGTAGGTTGCTTTGCTAACCACAATACCACAGCTGATGTTGTGTAGAGACCCTTTAAATAAGCGCTAAACAACATATTTTCTTTTCCTAAGACGGTCCGGTTATCCGGATTTTCATGTTTAAGAGGTTCTATTGCCCATACTTAAATACAAATAACTGTATAATGTTCAGTTATATATAGTCCATTATTCAAATGATTTTGTTTAAAATAATAATGCATCCATAATTTAATACCTATTTTACATAAAATATTTAAGCAATTATTGTATATTATTATAAGATTATGCTTACATATGGATAACTGTAGAGCGAGCAATACTCCGACATTGATAGGTGAGAATAATATTCCCTTCTCAGAACTCATAGTACCTGTTGACAGAAGAGAATTCAATCAATCACACTGGCCATAGATTCGTCGTTATAGCATTACGCAGCATTGTTCATGCTAATACAAATATCAGTATTATTATTTCAAGCATTATTGGGCTTAGGATTAACTTTAAAAATAAGAATAATTTAAGAATAAGAAACTTTACAAATATTATATAAAATAGGAGAAGAAAGTAACAGTAGAGATAAAAATGAAATTAAAAATAGAATAATGGCATTCAAAGGATGGTAACGTTTCGGAAAATGTTTTACCTTTTTCTTTTAGACTAAAACCAGAAGAAACTCGAGGACATACGTCATTCAGGCCTAAGGCTTTAAGAAATGTACGCATACCAGTAAGTCTTACATTTTAGATCGATGGACCAGAAACTTCCAATCGCCCTTAAATGAGGAACCATCCTTTGAAGATGTATAGGAAGAGAATAGTATTGCTGGAGAGGCTATGGCGAACGAACCCCCAGACTGAGAGGAAGTAATGGATGGAATCCTTCGCTTGAAAAACAAGGCCCCAGGACAAGATGGATTGCCAGCTGAACTCTTTAAGTATGAGAAAGATCATTTGCACAGGGTGCTGCAAGATTTAGAGTCAACGATCTGCTAATGCTTTATGTCATAGTAATAATAATGCTATAGTGGGTAAACTAGATTGCACGAATTACATTGGCTTACCCCTGCTGGATTTTGGAGGCAGATCCACTGTAGATCAAGTTTTGACCCTTAGCACAATTCTGGTGCGGGTCCACGAGTACAAAATCCCGATCCACCATCTTTTCGTCGACTTTAAAAGTTTATGCGACAGTATCAATCGTCCTATGTGGTACGAAGCTTTGAAATAAATTGGCATCCCATGCAAACTGATACCTATCGTGAAGCTGACGATGAAGAACATAAGGTGTCATGTGTGTTGCGGATGCAATCTGAATGCTCCGATGAATTTTTCCTCTGAAATAGCAAGACGGGGGGGGGGGGCGGCCTGGCTTGTCTCCTCTTCAAGCTTGGACTAGATAAAGCTGTTCGGAATTGTTGGATCCAGATTAGCCACGCCCTCTTCATGCGAACTCTGCAAATGTTGGGATTTGCTAACGATCTGGACAATGTGGCGAGATCCCGAACGGTATTGGTGGAAGCCTCTGGGAAACCAGCTTTATGGCCACAAACCAAATACCGTACTGGGAATACCGTCTCTGCTGAGATAAGGAAGAGACTATTAACGGCAAATAGGGCGTATTTTTCTTTGCTAAACAAAGTCAGACATAAACCCGTATAAATATTTATCTTTGGGGCGTAGGATCTAAAGAAACGGCCCAATAGATTTGTAAGACAACATGACCATCGATTCCACTGCTCTTTATTAAACAATTAAGTGAAAATCAGCTGGATGTTCATAAATGTTTTCATAAGGTCGGTAGGTTGACATGTTAGTAGCTCGAAAAACGGCCCAGATCCAAGAATTTTCGTAGATAAAAAGTAGCATCATAAGTAAAAATGAAGCCACTCATGAATTTTCAGGCGGATGTTAATAATTTCACAAAAGGGGGCCGGGATTCCGGACTATAAATACATTAAAAAGGAAATTCAGTGCAAAGTATTTACAAAATATTATTATTGAACAAAAATAATAATTCACAATCTTTGAAAACCAATGAAAATTCAAAATATAACAAGTGATCATATAACCATATGATTCGAACTTCAGAGCAAGACTAACTCTCCATTCCATCGCTCCTTATATTTTTCTGAATTAGAACAATCTAGAAATTTACTTATAATTCAATCAATATTTTTTTCCATGAATCATCAGGAGTCCACAGTTAACCCAATATTGATCTAATATATGTATATATTGACAATGTCCCACCTTTAGGCTTTTACCATCCTTCCTTTATGATTTATTAAAATAATTCAGATTACTGTAAAAACGATTAAATGCGTCGCTTAGTAATCGAATAAAGTTCTTGAATAGTAGATACAATTTTCTTTTTTCGATTAAAACTTCAAATTTTTAACTAATTTCGCTAAAACGTTCTGCCTCTGGAGTCAAGCTGTTTATCTCCAGCCAGAGGAGTTAGAGAAGAGCGTAGAGTGAACTAATATATAGAGTTTAATTAGAGCCGACTTTGCTCTAGCTAGAGACAGCCATATAGTAGAGTCAGGTACCTACCTGCTAGCTTACACAACTGCTCTCGTTGTCAGGGCAGCTTATTACCTTGTCTCTTACCTTCCAGTATTCCTTCCTCTTTTACCTTAGCATTCTTTAATCTAGCTGATTTATTATTTTTCAATTAATGTTATTTTTACCTCAATAATTAACACCGTCATACTAAAATAATATACAAATAAAAAGCTTTAATGACATCATCGCGCAAGATAAAGTATTAATTTAAAAAAAAGTTTGTTTTTTTCATATCTATACTTCAATTAAATTTATACGTTCCAAAACAAACTTCATCATAAGCAGAATGCCATTACTTATAAACGGTCTGTCGGTAAATGTCGCGTATGTTCAATGTGTTTTAAGTATTGTCGAAATAGCCTACCTTATATAAATTGTATGAATGTTTCGACTTTATAAGCTAAGTTTTATTCTTTCTGAATTTGTAAACTTCCCATTGATGTAGTACACATATATATTGCAGCACTCATTCAGGGAAATAGAAATTCCAATTTTCTTTATGTATATGTATATGTATATGTGTATATCTTTATGTATTCTCTCAAATTTCCTATTTAGCCATTTCTTATTGCTAGGCATAATGAGAGACAGTTAATTTCTCCACGTAATTTCTACAAAATAAGAGGTACTTTAAAGGAAAAAAAAGTTTCCTTCCCCTTTTAAGCCTCCTCAGAACATTTCTATTATGAAAGAACCTACCTGATATTAAAGAATACTTGATTATAATTAAATAAGACGAGTTTAATCAAAACCGTTGGAGCTGTTTGAGGAAATCGAAAAAATAAAAATATGTCGAAATTTATTAAATAAAGTGTCCCCTCTGTTCGCTCAATTGTAATGAATTTTCCACTGTCACATCACTGGCACATACAGAGGTCAAATACCGTATTTCAGGTTTGTACGGTTAACGGTGTTAAGACGGTAAGCTAGTCTGTCACACACTCACACCATTTCGCGGGACTTGGTTATTTGATCTCAGGGGATCCTATTCCGTTGAAAACCGGAAGTCGGAATTTTTACGATCGCAATACTTCCCCTTACTATATATTTCATACATAGGTAAGTGAAAGTAAAAAGATAAACATGATGAAATACCTCTTTTTAGTTTGTGATATTTGTTATGACAATACTTTATGATTTATTTATTTTATCTAATATTTCTGGAATTTATGCTTCTCAATTCTAATGCCTCAATATTCTGAAATATTAAGAATGTAGAAGAGTGTCCAATATCATTAAGTATTCTTTAATAATTTATTTTTCTTCTCTATTCTCAACAATCTGATTACATTTATTAAAACTACATTCACGTTGCTTACATAAAAAAAAAGAAAATCATTCCCCTTCAAGATCCCAATGTCTATCTATTGGAAGTAATCAGTTGCTCCATAACTATTGGGAAAAAAGAAAGGAAGAAAAAAAAAAACGAACCCCGTGCTATGACGAAGATAAGAACCAGGACGGATGATTGGATTGCATTGATCGTGGGGGTGCGTCTTCTTAGTAGAGGGGGGAAGACATTGCAGAGGATCAATTGAGAAATATTGGCGATAGGATGGCTCATGACGGATTGGAGTCGAGAGTCACTCTGGAGTCTGAGCGACTAAGGTGGGGGGGGGGGGGGGAGGGCGTTCTCGGGATAATGTTTTGCGATGCGAGAGTTATCTTAAGAGAAAGAACTCTGGAAGGGGAATCACTCACAGAAATCGATGTGGGAGGGAAGAATAAGAAATATTGATATTTAATGTAGAGCTATAAATTAAGTTAAAAAACGGAATTGAACCTAAACAAAATCATAATAATAGTTACATGTGTGCTTTAAGGTGTTTGTAGGAATAATAATATTATAATCAAAAATTGAATGGTGAATCTAAACTCTTCCTTTTACATCATATTTTTAAGGAAAAAATAGTCAAAACTTACAATCTTGTGACCAACGTTTCGGAATTTCTTCTATTTTCAGGGTTTTTTAAATTTCTTTTTAATTAATTAATTAAATCTCTTATTTAAATTTTTCTGTCTAGTAACCCTAACTCCATTTTACTTAGCCATTTACTGTTTTGAATTATTATGAAATATAATATTTTATTTTTTATTATTAAAACATAACTTATCTTGCCCATGTTGAAAAGAAAACCTCATAAAAAATCCTCATATCTCTGTCACATAAAATGGAGTTCGAGAGAGTAGATAGAAAAATTAGAGTTGAAGAAATTCCAAAACGTCTGTTAGATTACAAGTAGGGACTTAAAAGATTGTAATTTTTGACTTGTTTTTTAAGAAACATGATGTAATGGGAAGAGTGAGGATTCACCACTTAATTGTTGATTGTAATAATAGATATTTTATATTAAATAACTATTATTAGTTAATAATATAATTATATTATTCTATATATATATATATATATATATATATATATATATATATATATATATATATATTACATAAGTATATAAAGTATATAAAGTAATAGAAAGTATATATAGTAATATAAATTATATAAGTATATAAGTATACAGTATAGTAACTTAGTTAATAATATAATTATATTATTCTATTTATTTACTATGTACTATATAGTAAGTATACTATATAGTAAGTTACTTACTATACTGTATACTTATATAAGTAATTATTTAATTATAATTATATAATTACTTAGTATATACCATATAGTAAGTTATAAGTATATAGATATAATTATATTATTCTAATAATATTATTAATTACATTATATAATTATTTTATATATGTAAATAGTTTATACAGTAAATAATAATATTGTAACACTTGGGGTGGGGGGGGGGGGGGTGGCCTACTGAGCAAACACATCAAAAATACACGTTGCCACTGACACCCGGATACCTGTATGATTTGGGAACCCGAAGATAGAAAGTTCAAAAACCAAACGTAGAGGGACATTTAATAATATTCGGCATCAATCCCCCACCCTCTCCGTTGGTCCGGGAAACCCCGTATAGCCTAAACAAAAAAGAAGGGGAGGACAAAAAAATGTAACCCTAATGTGGGTTTAAATAATTTTTATTGACTTAAAACCATGATTCACAACGTGAACCAAACAAGCTCAAATTATTACAACATTACAAACAGTAGCTACAAGTAATAAACAGTGACTCCAAAAAAATCTTATACTTAGATGATCGAGGCCCCTAGTCTCTTATATTATTGAAGTTGAACAATCCAGAAAGGTCTAGATCATTCCCGTCAAATCTAGAATATGCGATTAAGTACTAATACGGTTATCTGAAGGTTCAAACAAAATTCGAGAACTCTTTAAGAAAAAATCATCTGTTTTTGTTTCTCGTCACAATATTATTTGTTTTTTATTTGTTTAATGTCCCTTTATGCTGCTAAGGCTAATCGTAAGATGCTCCAGCGAGAGTCCTAAATTTTGCCTATCCAGGTGTAATTATGATATGGAACATAAACGATTACTTGACATCGCCCAGGTTTGGGAACTCCATTTTACTTCCCATTCGAAGTAAGGCATAGCATAGGATTTTTATCCTCGGGCCAACGATTCGCTAGATGCGAATCCATGACCTTTAGTGTTGTAAGCTGCTATGATAATAGGCAACAGGTGACCCCACAATATTTTTTCTTTATTTGGAATCAAGATCAATGGATGAATATAATTTCTATTTTCATTTCTATTATCATCAATGAACAGATCACTATTTTCTAAAAATCAAAACTACTGAAGAATAGTTGTTAGTGACTTTTTGGTACAAATTACCCCTTCATCTAATCTTTACACATAAAAAAGTCTCGTGTCACTATGTTAGTCGGGGGTTCATATATAATATATAAATACGAAAATGAAAGGTCTCCATCTTCCCTCCAAAGTTAAAAAGTAAAAAAGATAATGAAAATCGGACTAATAGTTACGAAGTAGAAGTCTTTTGAAACCTGTTTCTGTTATAGTTTACATAGCGGAAAAATATCTGCTTTATACCATCGTGTATTTCCATAGTTCGAAATTGAGACTATAAAATCATTTATCAATATGCCAATTACTGACACGGGCCGACCATTAGGAAGTTTTTAACAGAAGCAACCCACGTGTTTTGTTTAAATGTGTATTTTCTTTTCTGCCATGAACTCTATTTTTCTTTATTTTCAACCATACCTACGATTTTGCCACCGCGTATTACAAATTGTTAGGTCTTAAATTAAGTGCATTCTGTTGGGATTTTTTTTTTTACATATTGTAAAGTTAAAAATAAAATAAATTTAAATAGGAGACACAAGAAATAAGAGTTATTTACTTCTGAATTTAGTTGGAAGATATATATATATATATATATATATATATATATATATATATATATATATTAATTGATAAAAGCAGCAAAAAATCTTCCTTCCTTTACCATAAATATTTATTTATAGCATATGTTGTTAAAGTTTCGGGGCTGTTTCCCCATTCTCAAAACATAAAATAATTTTTCAATCGTATGATTGAATGTCTTTAAATAAATATTACAATAATTACATCACTGTCATATGCTTAAAAACTATTTTTTTTACATTTTAAATATGTTGGCTCATACCTGTCCATTTTTTATTTGACTCCATTCGATGTAAAAAAAATAGTTTTTAAGCATATGACAGTGATATAATTATTGTAATATTTATTTAAAGACATTCAATCATACGATTGAAAAATTATTTTATGTTTTGAGAATGGGGAAACAGCCCCGAAACGTTAACAACATATGCTATAAATAAATATTTATGGTAAAGGAAGGAAGATTTTTTGCTGCTTTTATCAATTAAAGAAATAAGAGATGTAAGTTGTTAACTTGGTGGAGTTTTGTTACATTTTATATTCGTACTTCATTTCATTGTATGTCTATTCTTTCTCACAATGGTGACAGAAATATCCCATTCAAATATGCTAAGCCATGACGTTATAAGAGTTGTTTTAAGTTTCGTTTTCCACAATGGTAAATTATTCTATTCCATTTTACCTGCCTTTGAAAACCATTGGGCCGTTAGTTCTGCTATTGAGTTTATCGACAACATTCCATTGTTACGTGAAGCCACACAAATGTATTTTTTTTTTCTTTTTCGATTCTTTTTTCCCAATAGAACAATATGTTCTGTAAAAAAGGATATTTTGAATTTTATTGCATCTAATATGTATTCCATTCGGTTTTATCTTTAAATGTAAGTTGCAAATACAGTTTAATACAATATGGTTGCGTTGATAACCATTGCAGTTTTAGGCCAGTAAACTAAAGAAAAAAAACAACAAACAATATAATATTTAATAATAAACTTTGGAAGGGGGGACTTGGGACTTGGGAAGGGGGGAAGCTCCGTTAATTTCAACCATAAAATATGTTGGAAATTTGTTAAAATACTTTTGTGTAAAACATTATGTACTCATATATGATTATTAACTGCTTTTATTGTTAGCTGAGATCCACTGTGCAATGAACCTATCGCTGATATAACATACGGGACTCCGGGGCATGTGTTCCAAGTTTTTTTTTCTTAAATTTTAGCATTTTATTGTTAATTATATTTAGAGTTGAACATGATATGATTAAATTTCATACATATAAATTTAAACATTGGAATGTGTATTTAAAAAACAAAACAAATATTCATAGATACAATAATTATATTGTTAAGGACGATATCACAGGGAAACTGCCCGTGTGCGGGGCAAGTTTTTCAGTCTCTAATAGGTTATGGGAGCTTGTTTTCCTGAAATTTGTATTTCATAAAACAGGTGATAAGTTCTGCATGTTGAATACTTACTACGCTTGTATATGTTTATTGCAAAATAATATAAAATGTAGATTACCAACAAACAAAAAAAAAAAAAAATTAAAATTGCATTTTATAAAGAAAGGACAATTGATAAAAAAAAAAAAAAAATAAAAACAAATGAGGCTTTAACATTATCTGAATCACAATTTAAAAAAAAAAACTCGTGTCTGGGAAATTTTTCTTTGGTCAGGAAATAATCTTCGAATACCTGCCCCGTCCCCAAGGTGGATCTTTGACTAAGGTAAACGGAACCACACACACTGCTGCTTTGGATAGTCCACCAGCTGTGCAACCGGCTCATTAAAAAATTAAAAACAGTTAGAAAACGTGCCCCTATGGAAAATATCGACTTATAAATTTGGAACATTTACTGATTTGAATTATCACAATAATATTATCATTAGTTTATTCGAGCAGAATATTCCTGCTCTAATCCAATGTGCATTAGGAGCAAATCCCGTGCCAAGACCTGTTGCTGATACAACCCCATTATTTCTGCATCTCTATCCCTTCCAACGCATTAAATTATTCTCTCCAACAAGAATCGTTATTAGATAAAGGGCAATGGCTATTTAACAAGGTATAAATTTACCTTTATATGTTTATTTTTGAAGGCTTTGGTCACAGCATCGATTATATCTTCATAATGGAGTTGATTTCTGAAAATTGTCTTCAGAAAAAGACGAAAAAAGCTAGTTGTTATCTTACAACAAGCTTTTCAACTAATCTCTAATTTGGATACAAATTAATGACCAAAGGAAGGGAAAATGGTAGGGATTCTGGAAGATGTTACAAAATTTTACAGGAAAAATTCAATTTTATTATTGACATCATATTAAGTGTACATCATCCACATTTTTCAAGAACGTCATATCTAAAATAACAAAACATGATTTTTCATGAGAATGAATTTAACACGTTTCCGCTTTGACTGTAATTGATGGGAGTTGTTAAGGGTATTATGCTGTATTAACAATTCAACAATAATAAAATAAACAATACAATCCTACCTCTTTATACGTCGTAGAGGAAAGTTTTGTGATAGGCTTAAGTGTCCGATGCTGCAGTCTAGTGCGGGCCACCGGTGGAACACGCCGGCGTGGACGTGTTAAAGGTTAAAATGTGCATATGATAAATTTAGATACAGATATTCTTCCTCTAATTTAACTTTTTGTCAAACTGTTAACTTAGATTATAACTGGCTTTCTTCCTGTGCCTATAGAATCAGAATAAGACTTACGTTTCAATTCTACCGGCATGAACTGATATTGCACCTCATCAACCGGAACTGAGGTCAACAAAAGTGCTCACACCGCCTTCTTATAACCTTCAACTTCAGATTTAGTCGTTCCAACTATTATGTTTGTGCGTACTTGTTAAATATTGAGGGAACCCACAATACCGTTCTTGCCTCATTATAATAAAGTTTCAGACCCAAAGGCTCCAAATCGATACTAACAGATCTATACCACCTTTCTTGCTCATCCTCAGTAAATACACTTCCTAATGTGGATACATTATTAGTCGCATAGGCACACACAGCATAGGTGCTGTATGCAGTGCAGGTATCAGGGTTCCTCCCTTCCGATCCCTGTATTTATTTCCTAGGTCGGAATCCTCCCCTTCACTCTCCACTCCCTTCATCGGCGTATATCTCCCCCCGGGAAGGCCATTGCGATCCATTTGGCCCTGCAGTCCAGGTAGTAACTGTTCTAGAACTGGGGGGGAAGAGGTACTCTGCTACAGTAATAGGGGAGCTCTTTTTATAATTACTACACTTTTATTGACTAGCTGGGTTGTTGTTTTTATTCTATTTTAATAGATTAAGATATTCTACTAAAATATTACCACGTATTACTACTACCTCTTAAGGTCTGGTCACACGTAACTTCAGCGCAGCACGGGCGTTAGTCGGATCTGATTTAGGATCCTTGAAATAAAAAAGATTTTTATTTTTTCAATAAACAATTGTAAAGTATCAGAAACGACCCCTTGCTCAATTGTTTCGGCTCTGGGAGACTCTAGTGTCGATGTTTATTTATTCGAAAAAATAAATGGAAATAACCGATTTTATGAAAAAGTGACAAGATCGTTAGTAGAAACTTTTGTCAATTAATAAATTAATTTGGGCTAAGATTTTATGTTATCGAATTAATAAGTATATTACCTTTATAAATTAAGGTATATGATGTATTTTGATTTTTCTGCAATATAGATGCTATATTGGTGTACTGAATTTTATACCCACCATCTTAACCGATGTTTCGGTACCAACGAGGATGGCTAATCGAGAACATACTGTGTATATAATTCAATGAGAATCCACCAAATACTAACCGCAAAGGAATTAATAAATACTACATACCAAAGAGATTACGGCCCGCACTGGTTCAAAATGACCAATTTAGAGACAAAACCCTTAACCGGTCAACAAACCCCGTTCACGCATTCCTAACTATGAAATGATCTCATTCAACGATTCGGACGTTTTCGGATCTGAAATCTTTTGGAATATCTTCATTGATACCTCTGGATTGATTTAATATCAACCAGAAGACGGAGCTAACATCGAAAAAGACCAATAACCATTTCACTTATGACATGTCTCAAAAGATCATGCAATTCTCTTTTCCATCCACTCTAAACTTTTTTTTTGAAATCTAGGATTAAATACCTTTTTTTTCAGGATGTCTAAATAAGATATTTTCGAAAATTATGGCCTCGGAAAAATTTGGGCTTCCTTAACATCACTTCGAAATAGGACGTTAACAAAAGTGTTTTCGTGTCATTCCTACAAGATGCCCAAAACTGCCTTATTTTCAAAGGTTTAATGAATTTTAATCTGAAAAATTGGTGTGGATCCTTACTCTAGAGGTATTTAGGTTTCAAAAAATATCTCTAAGGTTCCGGTTTGAGCACCTTTATTTTTAGGGTTTTGTTCCTATCCGCACCACTGTGCGGCGGTGGTTCTTTTTCCCCTTTTTCCTTTCCTTTTTTTTTTTTTTTTTTTTTTTTTTACTGCGCGGACATGGTCTGGCAATTAAAGAACAATTTTCTCGACAATCGGTCCTGATGGAACAGTTGCATGGAGTAAATCGTTTCTAATCGTCACGGAAGACGAGAACGTGATTGTAATTACAACCCAATATTAGGTTTAGTTTCAGCTTCATATCATGATTTTAAATATATACACATATATAAATGTATATGTATAATACATATACATTATACATATAAATATATACAAATATATATACATATACATATATATATATATATATATATATATATATATATATATATATATATATTAAACTTAATACAGAGATTTTTCGTACATAAATTAGAAAAATTTTTTAACACTTTAAATAAAATATTGAGACAGAACTAAAAGAAAGTAACGATAAAAAAAAATTTTCTCTATCTTAGTGGTTTGCTTGCTTATTTAAAGGACGATGTTACACTGGGAATCTTGACTTTGGCCTATACAAGTATATTTAGGATTACATCGCTCAGGAGTACATTCCTTCCAAAGGATTTTTATTCATTAAATAATGTTAGGCCCAATTGGTGGGCTAGGAACCAGCAACATTCATGTAGCTGTTGATATGCTAAGAACTACATCACAGGTGATCCCCCTTTTTACTATTTAATATTGAGTATTTATAACCTAAATAGAGGCAAATAATGGTTATTATATAAGTGATAAACGTTACATAGATAAAAACAAACAACTTCAATTGTCAAAAACTTCAGATAAAAGAGTATCGCTTCAGCCTTTAGAGTATCATCAAAGCACTCCAAGCCATAAGCTGAATGCTAAGCATTGGCTAAATATCATCATAAGAATTTGACAAAGAAGATAGATCAATGAATTAATAGGGAAACATTACTAAAATATTCTAATATAAGGAATTGTGTTATAAATTTCTTACCCAGAAGAATAAGTTCTTAATGGAATTGAGAAACCCGATATGCTCACAAATTCAAATTATTGGAAATGTTAAAAAACGTTTCTACTTTTCCATTAACAGATTTCCTTAACTTAAATTATTTCCTCCCACACATATTCCTATACAATGCATATTTCATGAGGAATAGATCTGAAAAATAATATTTTTTTTTGAACCTGTGGGGTTCTCCTGATTATGGAAGATAAACGATTGTTACAAACCATATCTTTTGGTAATTACTGTACAAAACACTTACAAGCTTACATACATAGTCTAATTAATAAAAGTAAACTTTTATTTGTAAAATATATTATACTTTAATATATATAAGATAAATTAATATTTAAGGTACCGTAAAATGAGGTGACATTGTGACTAATGGGGTGACTTTGTGACAAGCCTATTTTTCTACAGTTTTTGAATTTCCCTCCTTAAAACGAATCAGATTAGGCAATTCAGTGTACTTGTCAGTTGGTCAATAATGTGCTGCAACCTACTGGCCACATATGGACCTCTATAACTTATTTCATTCCATTTATCATTGTGCTTTATTTCAAAGTTTCAACTAATTGAAAACAATCAAACATATATGAAATAAAGCACAATGGTAAATGGAATGAAAGAAGTTATATGTGGCCAGTAGGTTGCAGCACATTACTGACCAACTGACAAGTACACTGAATTGCCTAACCTGATTCTTTTTAAGGAGGGAAATTCAAAAACTGTAGAAAAATAGGCTTGTCACAAAGTCACCCCATTAGTCACAATGTCACCTCGTTTCACGGTAATAAATTAATAAAAGATCCATAAATATATAAGGTTGGAATGGGCAAGATTCAAGTCTATGGCCTTCATTCAAATGTTCTATACTTTCTTAGACAGTGACGCCAAACAAATATTTTACGCCAAAAAGTAAATACTGCTTTCGTTACAGGAAGATATTTTTCAATGTCCTGGATTTGTCGAGTTTCTCTTGACAAGAATTATTGGAATGGTCTATAAAAGCCGAAAGATCAGCTGGGCTTGTCGGGTATCTCTTGAATTCGATGTTTCGGCAAGCAAAAGGGGTTCAAAAATAAAATAAAACGAAAATAGATTTTTTTTGGACATATCGGGTGTCTCAAACGACTGAATCAATTAAGTTATTAAAAAAGGTTTAAACCAAAATAAAATAGTTTTGCGAAGCATTTGTTAACATTCAGATGTTAACACAGAGTTTTACGTCTCAATTTAATAAGATTATGAAACGAACTTTGGTTTGTTCCCAGTTTAACACTCTTCCTTATCGGAAATTTAGTTTTTGTCAGTGTTTTTTTTTTTTTTTTTTTTATAGGTTATTAAAATAATTTAAAAAAATTAAACCAACAATCGACACAGAGCAAGGTTATATATTTGACGTGATATTTTAGGGAAAACCTCCGACGACGCAGCCGTTTATTTCCGCGGGTCGCAGATAATTCACTAACCCCAAACAGATGTGCCAAAACACGTGTTCGTCAACACGTCGTGTGACTGTTGGTGGGGAACATAATTTTAGAAAAGGAGAATAACTCAATGAGGCAGTTGGTGTATTATGAATAGTAAAGATTATGTAACAGGTTATATTCACTTATAATTACAAGTCTAACATAAAAATAGAAACTGTTTAAAACATTCTTTGATAATGTTGTTTCCTAAAGCAGCTTCTTTTTTTTATTAGAATTATTTGCATTATGTACTTAATTCTGTAATTATTAAGCTGGAACTTCAAAGATCAAAACATAAACATATCCAGAAAAAAATCTATAGATTAAAATCCCATTACATTAAAAAAAAAAAAAATTAAATGGTTTTAAATATATAAACTAATTGTAGCAAAATATACTGTAGCTCAGTTCAGATATGACTAAAGGCAATTAAAAAATGAAATAAAAATAGTGGCGCCACGATATTTATTTAAAGGAAACAGCGAAAACGTGAAGGAATTAAAATTAAAAAAAAAAATTTAAATTTTATTCATTAACAAAATCAACTTGGACTTAAATTATATAATAAATAATATTTACAAAAAAAAGTCGGTTCCCTTAACTCGTCTGTCTTTTCGTATTATTTAGCTATAACAAGTTTAGTGAACACCACAACTCTCCAATCCGCTGATATTTAACGATACAGACCACAACCACTTTAAACACGAAAACACTCTCGTTAACCACCACTCTTCAAACTCTAGCGTCCAATTGCCGTCTTTTATTTCGTTGTTTAAAAAAAAAAAAAAAAAAGCAGCTGTTTCTAATCAATTACATGTGGTCCAGTCTCTTCTATTAAAATAAAACATAATTATTTTTATGACCATAAAAAAGTATTTCAACAAGAACTTATCTAAATTAATTAAAAAATAAATTTTGATAAAATGAGAGAGGGAAAAAACCCCTGGGCGGTTGTTCGGATTACTGGAGAATTCGGACTATCGAGGTTCGGATTAGCGAGAGACTACTGTATATACAAAAATAGATTAAGCCCTCTTCCAGGATTAATTTCTGATTTTAATTAAATAATAATAAAAAATATCGTTTATTTTTCTTCATAATCGTTTCTCGAATAATACTGTTCTTCTGCATCAAACTCCTTCCGTCAACAGAATTTTTTGTTTTTCTTCTCAGGTTTTGAGATAGGCTGAATATGAATCCAAAGGCAGATCTCAATCAGGCACCATTTTATGTCTACTTTGTTTTTCGGGTAAAGAAAAGGGGCGTTTTTAGATATTTATAGCATTTTTTAAACATTGAAAACTTCAAAGAAAATTTTTAAAAAATTATAAAATTAAATTTTATTTTGAAGCTATTACATGTTATTAATCACAAAATGAAAAATTTGCAAGACCTCAATTCTTAGGCTTCAAGATTTTTAGGGCATAAATCCGAGCTCCATTATAACAGTTGGAATTCAAATGAAATGTGTGAATTTGAAAACGTGTACGAACAATTTGTGGGCAAAATAAAAGAGCTACTGATTGCAAAGACATTGTTAAGAAATCGTTTTTATTATATAAGGCCATGGGTTGCGACATGTCATTAAAAATTTATTTTTTGCAAATTTATTTGGATTTCTTCTCTTCAAACTAGGGAGCTTCAACTTCTTCAAAAAGAGGAAAAATATGAGATGATCGTAGACAAATGTAAGATAAGGCAACGAGAAACAGCTGATGAAAGGATTAAAGGATTTGTGTATAGAAAATTTTTGTTCATGTATTTAAAATTGTTTTTAAAGAGAATCTTTAATAAAAAATTCAAATAATTAATTGGTGAGATATCAACATCCTACGCTCAAAATGTTGAAAGACACCTAATTTATTTTTATTATTTTTTACACAAAACACAAATTCGACATAGAATGGCGCCTGAGTAAAAGGTTATCAAGGGAGTTAATTTTTTTTTTTAATCAGAGCATTCTAATAAATAGGAACGGAGGATGCGAATTTCTTTTGATGCATTGAGTACGAAAATATATGTTACAAGGAAAACATGGTGATTGGGTGAAATTATATGTGAACAGTTTTTGTCTTAATAATTCAACAGTGCTGTAGGGGCTAGAGTAGCATTTTACAATACTAAAGGGTTCGCATCCCGCTAGGTGCCCCTTGGATTTTTTTTAAGGGAGTAAAAAATGAATGCTATATTGCCCTTCGGATGGGACCTAAAATAGAGGTCTTGAGCCACTGCGATGTCAGGTACTTGTTTAAGAGCCCTATCCTTACAATAGGCTACATTTAGGACTCCCAACTGTAGCATCGTCCGAATAGCCTTAATAGCATAAAGTGACGTTAAACCAAACAAACAAAAGTGTAAATGATAAACGCGTATAAACTATCTGAAAATGTGTAAATCGTACGTCCGGTGCAAAGCTATATGTTAGCTCCAAACTAAATTTATAATTGCTTAAAAAAAAATAAAAGTAATTGTTTTTTCACTCCCTAACCTTGTCCGACTCCCAGGAGAGCCACTTTAAAAATTCGTATTCTTTCAACAATTGAGTGTTTGATTAAATTGATTAATCGGTTAAGTAAGTTATTACTGTAAGATTCCATGAAAAATTAAGCGGTTTCATTTATTGTTTCCAACAACAATAAATAAAATAAAAAAACTATGTCCAGACGTTTTTCCTTCACTCTCTTAAATGAAATGTTGGATGGTCTGGGCATTGAGGGGAACATGGCTCAAAGCCCGGGGTGGAAAGAATTGGTTCAGGGAAGACCTTAGGATCGTTTTGACGGCCGACCAGGGGCTGCGATGGCTTGCCTCCGCTGTGAGATTTTGATTATTACGGGAAATCTACGCTGTGGTCAATAGCTACTTCACTCCCTCACTTCAAAAAAACTGATGAGTTTCCAAGCAATTTTTCCATTCAACTATTGTTTTTCGAAGGAAAATGGTCATAGTTTTCGATTCTGCAGCCTTTTCCAATTCTAACCTACTTACAGTGATAAAAAAATAATAAAGACTTTGAAAATTTCACTCCCTCATTTTTTCCCAAAAATTTCTTAAATGAGGGAGCGAATAACTACATTCTTTCTATTCTCAAAAGAATTTGAGAATGCTTTTAAATGTAAAGGTGACGATTCCTTGAACTATGACTAAAAGTATTTAAGTGTTATCTAACCTAACTCTAAAATCAAGCTTACTTTTGGCTTTACGCGTTTGAAATTTCCCATTTTTGAATTTGAAATTGTTTTTATTGTTTTTAAGAAGATCGTATTTCTTCAAAATATACGCGATTTTGCTTTCGCTTCTCAAAGTTTACTACTACCTCAACACATTTTCCACTCCCTCACTTTGAAATTGTTTTCATAATTTTTTAAAAGACCAATTAAAGGTTCTCCTATATGGTTACTATTTAAAAAGTGAAGGTAATATGGCATTGAGTACGTTTGAATTTTTTCGGCCCGAAATTATGACATTTCAATACTGAAATTTTAGGAAGTGAAATCTACGCATCTTCAGATAATGACCCAAACATCTCCATTTCAGAATTCGGGTCACATACCGTAATTAATATAATTATTAGAATAATGTAATTTTTTTTTTTTGGACCTCACCTTCCTCGCCGTTCGTGGCTATACGGGGTTTTCCAGGGACATGAGGGGATTAATGTTGAGTATTATTAAATGTCCCCTGGTTTCGTGTTTCGAACGGCCTATTTTCGGATTCCCTATCATTTGCTGGTTGCTAGGGGCAACACGTATTATCTATCTCGTTTGCCCTCTCGGCCATCCCGCCGTGAATGTAATTTATTATTAATAAACAAAAAGCAAGGCGATGTAACCTTAGGAGGCAGTTGGGCTGTTATGATATTTTTTGCCAGTGCTGCCACCGCTCCCAATTTAATTAATGGAAGCCCCCTCAGCTAGTTCTTCTGGGAGGGGAGGAAGCAACAGGACCAGAATTCATTACCGCCGCTACTGGGCTCCCCAACACACACACACACACAGACACTGGCCAGGGAGGAAGGAGGATCGATAAGGAGTTATGAAAATATTTCCCCATTGTCGGCTCAGGGACCCTCAGGGGTCTGAGATAACATCGGCCGTGGAAATAGAGCACGTATCAGGCGGGATCAGGGGGAAGTGACGTTGTCGGAGGATATCCTCTTCGAGGGGAGCGGAAGAGATGGACCGCAACGGAAGTGCAAAAGAAAATTTGCCATACAAAGCAAAACCAATCACAGCAGTAGCTAAAAATTCAATGAGATTTTTTTGGGGGATTATGTTCTCAATAAATACAATTAGATTAACCTTCTAATTCAGATTGCCGCCGCGCGCCTCTTCGTGAACTATCTTTCCTCTCATCCAACCACAATGTAAGAATATATCTTTTTCAATTACCTCGCATATTCACTGTAATATTATGAATGGTCATTGTTAAATTCAGATAGTTTTTTGTTACTGAATTTTTTCCTTAAAAATCAAACAAAATTTATTAAATTACAATTTTTTTTTATTTTTTTATATTAGTTGTGTGAATACTATTGTATTATTTCCTACGTTTACCTTGTTTTTTTTTTATACTAGATGTGTGAATAATATTGTATTCTTCCCTATGTTTACTTTGTTTTTTTTTATACTTGTATGAATACTATTGTATTCTTTCCTATGTTTACATCACAGTTATATTATTTATAATGATATTTTATATTCTTTCCTACATTTACCTTGGTTATATACTATATATGATAATAAAAAGATTAATAAGACCGATGTAAGTTGGCTGAAATACTGTTTATCAATGATCAAGATTTTTATCCCCTTTAAATTGTATAAATAAAGAATTTAAAAATATACTATAATTTAATGACCTCTTCCTAATTTATCTGTTGAAAAAACAGCGACAAACACACATTTATACACATGAAAAGTGAACGAACTCGGAGACGGCCAAACGGCCGCCGCGCGCCCGTTCTTGTGAGTATCAACCGCGCGCCCGCTGGAAGGTTAATAACGAGAGCGTAATCCTAAAAAGAAATAAAAAGTTTTTTTAAGGAAGGATATTTTCTTGTCTGGCGGCTGTTATGACTAAGATTACGCCCAATCCTGAGAATTCTCCTCTGAATAAATTATTAGGGTCTTGTTTGTTTTTTTATTTAATACTAAACTACTTACTTATTACGATACTAACCAGTTATTTTCCTAAAAATAGTTTCATCTAATATAAACCTTGACAAAAAAATAATAGACTCACTTGTTTTCAAAATAAAGCAATATTTTAGAAACAAAGAAAAGCAATAATTTAACCTTTAGAAAGCAGAATGCCTTTTACCAACGGTTTTCCTACACACAACCTGAGAACAGCTCCATCGACTACAGGGCTTTGATTGAATACTTAGTTTTTTTTTTGTTTTTTTTTAACATTATTTTACGTAAAGAAAGAAACGGGGGAATTTTTTCTCACCATCGAATTCCGCCAATAACCTCAAAAAATTCATCGCCACGAGGAAAGATTCAAGAATACAATGCGCATTGTAGATGTGAATAGTGGATCATTTGATTTAATGAAACACAATTTTTTATAGGTTACACTAGGTAAAATGTACCTTGAAGAAATACTTGTTATGAGCATGTTTTACTAACGAGACCCTATTATTCAATTAAGGGTAGGTACCCACTGGAAGCTTTGGTCGTCCCTTTAAGAAATTTTTAAAGGCCCAGGGTCGATTCTAGAAGTCTTTAATAGAATAGATACTGGAACTTGGAAATTGTAATTACCTGCCCCTTTCCCTAAAAATTATTGTACTATTTAAATTATTTTTGTAAGTAGATCACAAAAGTATAATTTGCACATGACATGTAATATTTGGTTAATCATTAGATGCCTGAAGAAAAATCTTGATAAACTGACGACGATTTTCTATTTACCTTCACTTCTAAAAAAATTTCTAGTACTTCTATTTTCCAAGTTTTATTACTCTTACTCTATTTCATATTATATTTAAACAAATATTTATCAGAGTCTGCTGATGAGGAACAGCAATTAGCGGATTTACTTAGTTTCTCGGAGCCGGAGGATTTAAATAAACTGAATGATTTTTATATATTTTTTAGTAAGATAATCGAGGACAGAAAATAGATTTTATTCTATCTACAAAATATTTTGTTTTCTTTGTTTTTATATCTGTTTTTAAAGTTTAAAATTAAATCTATTCTCAGTTGGAGGATTACTATTGTATTGATTTTTAGTTATGTTCATAGTTAAGTTATTATTGTAATTATGTACCTAAATTCTTCTTCTTAAGTATGTTATCTATTGTACTAATTTTTTTTTTTTTTAATCACATGATGTCCTTTTGTTTTTTTTAAATGATATTTTTCTTTTTCATTTTTTTTCTTTTTCTATTCTCAATATTTTTTTTTAGCCTTGGAAAGAAGGCTGTTACTTTATTTTATTTTATGCTTATGTTAATATGCCAACTCCCTCTTTATAGTCTCTGACTGATAACAGATATAAATAAATAAAATAAAAAAAATTTCATATTATATCCGAACCCTCGTATGAGTTATGAGGAAATGTTTGGGGAAACGGATTTGGTTTGCTTCATAAGAAAAAACCAGCTGGAACATGTGAAGCGAATAACCGCTAGAAAGATACCGAAGAAATTGCTATTTGTTGAGGAAGAATGAGAGAACGATCACGCGTATGATTCAATAATAATTTTAAAAGTTGCTAAACAGCTGGAGAGCGAGAGGATGGTGAAGTATAAATATAAATACTTTACATTGATACAATTACATATTAATCCTATTCCTCTATGTAAATAAATACATTAATTTATTAGTAAAAATATAAATAAAATCTGAAACCAAAGAAAATAAGTCAAACATTGGGAATACTAAACACACAAAACTTTCCCAAATTGCTCTTCTCAAATATTGATATTACAAGTACCACATTTAATTTTCCTGCAGCCATACTTTCTGTTATATAAATATTTTAAACATTTTTACCGAATTGGAGTAACTCTATTGAAACCGCTGAATCTTGAAACTTTTACTTTCAGAAAGTGAATTTCATATTTTACGAGTTTAATAGCTTCAGTGGGCGCTTGGTTACTTTCTTTTCCAGCCAATGTTCGTTTTCTTACTATTATTAATATCTAATGATATATCTAATTTTCTTACCTTATTCTTTTTCTCGCAAAGCATAAGTTTTAGATATAGAAATATTTTAAAAACGATTTATAAGGCATACCATTTTACTAGTGAAGGGACAGAAATAATGGGAAATTGCCATAAATGTGTCGTCGAAATGAACAATTAAACCTGTAAATCTATTTTTACTTTCACTTACCTATGAATGAAATATATAGCAAGGGAAAGTATTGCGATCGTGAAAAATTTCGACTTCCGGTTATCAACGGAAATACACGTTTTGGGGTCCCCTGAATCCAAACAACCAAGTTCCGCGAAATGGTTTATATGTGTTTGTATGAATAGACTAGCTCAAAAACTATAAATCGTACGAACCTGAAATTGGGTATTTGGTATATGTGTATGCCCGCTATGTAACAGCGAAAATTTTATCAATATTGATCAATTAGAGGGGGCACTTTACTTAATAAATTTTGTCTCATTTCCACGTGTTTATTTTATTTTCTCAAAAACGGCTGTAACGATTTTGATCAAACTAGGTATTTGATGTAGGTAAGTGTCCACGATTTGACAGCAAAAATTTCATCAAAATTAGGTAATCGGGGGAACACTTAATTTAATAAATTTTGTCTCATTTTCGCATGTTTTTTTTTTCCTTAAAACGGCTGTAACTATTTTTATCAAACTGGTACACCTTCTATCGATTCACTTTCACGATATATTTACAAAAAGCAATACGCAGTAAAAGACAAGCAAGCAGTAAAAAACTCTTAATGAATCGAAAAATACTGAGTAAAAAGTACTTCAAGTTTTGCTATACAAATACTCTATAACTTATGGAGATATACAAATATAAGCATATAATTGTGGGAAAATGTGTGAATTTATGGAATGGCGTTTACATATGATCGGAACACGTCAATTTCTAATCCAGTGAGTTTGTAAGTGAAAGTTATGTGTTGCGCGCATCTCACCAGATTTTTTACAACATAAGATAGGGTTTCAAAACTCAAAACCCCAGCATATGTTCTTGGTAACTAGCGCAGTGATCTTCCCTGTGATCGCTAGAACTACAACTTGACCGCAACGGTTGTCTACTGGCGAGCTTTAAACAATTAAGAGGGTTTTGATTTTTTCACGTGATGAGTTATAAAACTACTATCTTTCTTATTATTATTGTTAGTATCATATCAAGCTTAGCTTAATTAAAAAAATAACAAAAACTTCATAACCTTTAAAGAAACCTGAAAAGTATTGAACAAATAAGTATCCCAAAAAGCCTAAATGTATGGTTTTGATGTCCTGGCGAAATTTATAATAATACGACTTGTTCGTTTCGATCCTCCAACGTTGCAGTTTTGAAATATTTACGATAATCAATATATATTATAAAGCAAAGTGTACAATGAGCGTGCCGAAAAGGCTCAGAAACGACTCCACATACGATTAAGAAATTTATGTCAGCGTGTAACTGTATGTCCCCTAACGGAGAAGAAGGTTTCCGTTTTTCTCCTAAGGGTGTGAAATTGAAGAGAAAAGGACTGGAATTTTAGGCCTCTCACAACTTTTAATTAGCCTACCTGAGAATGACATACGAGTTTATGAATGAAAAATTTAGTTCGTGCTACAGACCACCAGGAAGCGCTAGGGTGTTTCACTCAATGTTTATTGCTCGTTCATTCCGTTATATTTGTAAAGGATATATATTTTGTCAGCTGTTCTTTTTAAATTACTAAAAAATCAAGCGAAAATAATTAGTTTCACCTTTTCTTTTAAAATAAATTAATGATTTTACATATCTGCAATCAATTGGAAAACCGACTGGATACTTTACAAAATTAATTCTCTCATAAGAAGATTAATTGATAAACAGATTACATTTAATCAATATCTAACATATACTTAAGTAAATTTAATGCAATATGAGTGAGCGAATAAAAACAGACATAAAACAAAAAAGAAGAGCTGAATAGACTGATTATAAACCGAAAATAACAAGTTTGAAGTGTTCTTATTGTATGTAGTTATGAAAAATGGTTTTATTACTATGTATGATGAGCATTCCAGTTGACAAAATGATGAATTGACTCCAATAATACAATTTTTTCAATAAGATTTTATCACCGCTCGTAGTTCAGGATAAAAAGAAATATGATGAAAAAATTGTGCCCTAATGATATTTTGGTTTTCACTTAGTAACTGAAGTAAGATTGGAGAAGTGCAGAGTTCTGCCAAATTAGCGTGGGGGGTATATATTAAGGGAGGTTGAACTGGAAGAAAGGTCTTAAAAAAAAAGTTTCTATGAATCTTCGGTATTTTCTAAACTTCTGGATCTGATGGGACCATCACAGTAGTTGGCGCTTAAGTTTTACTCCAATATAGTTTTTTTAACTAATAAACTAATAACTTATTTTCTGATGACTGCTTGGAATGGGCTTATAGGATTCATAATCACAGAAACCATCAAAAACGATGCATGACTCGACAAAGTTGCATCAAAATTAATTGTTCATTCACCATTTTCAACACCCTATTAAGTATATAAGGTTCCTTATTTGGGCGGACAATGCAGATCTCGAATCTTACTATTGATACAATGTTAAAATTTTCAAGAAGGTGCTAATTTTGTTCTATATTTCCTTTAATTTTAAAGTTTTTCTGTTATTGAAACTGTCACACAAGTACCGGAGCGAAGCCGGGCACCCTAGCTAGTTTTATATAAGGCGTAGTACGAATCCAAATATCGTAATCAGGATTTTTCAAGTCTACGTGAAATTTCTTTACCATTGTTACTACATTCATAAAAATCCGTCGCTCCTGAAGGTTATTATATAAAGTGTAACGAAGTGCACACATTTATCAAACGCAATGGAATTTCTCAATGCGTGGCAGGAATGTTGAGAGAAACCCCTGTAAAACACCTGTTCCTTGCTACACACCTCCGTCGAGGATTACATCCCCTTGTCTGTCTTCTTTGCTTTGTCATGCCCCGTTAAGTTTCTCTTTAGCATTATTTCCTGTGCTCCAAGGGGAGAAATGTAAGGTGAAATAAAAAAAAACTTGTGCAAGGTGAGAGCGCATATCTACATATTCAACTATGCATTAAATTAATTTTATTTTATACATAAAAATTACTTTAAATTATTTGTATTTGTTAACTCTAGATGATCTCACGTACCCCACCTTTATGGAGAAGATAAAAGAGCATAGAGGGTGGCATTTGTACATGAGCATTTTTAAAATTATAAGGTTTCTGCCTTGCTTATTTTACATACCACCAAGATCGTGTGGTTTCTATTTGGCGAGTTGATTTTCCAATAGCAAATATCTATAATACATAAAAAAAATTCTTATACGAAAATAATAATAATTATAAAAATTAAAAATCTATTGTTCTTTGGAATCACATTTTAGGATTTTGTCTTTTTTATTTATTCATTTATATTTTGCGTTATTTGCGCCTACGCAATATGGAGTGCATCCAGCAAATTTGTGGAATGCTTTAGCTGCAAATTTGTGGAAGTTTAGCTTAGATTTTCTTGATTTAAATGAAGTGCTCGAGCATATCACTCGGCCATTGGCTTTTTAATCTTCATTGGACGGGTAAGTGGGAGGAAGAAAGAGAAGAAACAAGTGGGTTTGGATGGTTATGAGTTGAACAGTGAAATATAGTGTATTTGTCGTGAATGTATGATTTTACTGTTGGAATGTCCGTGTCTTTGTGTATTGTGTTGTTAGAAATGTACCATGGAACGTTTACAATGTTTCAAAGAATTTTCGAGTGTGTTGTTTGAATTTTGTTTATGCGTACATGTTTAGCGGGACCCCAAAGTTCTGCTCCGTAGGCCCAAATGGGTTTTCGTATCTTGTTGTATAACAGTCTTTTGTTTCTTAAGTTCTTAAGATGATCTGTAGTCTAGGAGGTGTGACAGTAGTTTATATCGTCTGGTCATTTCTTGTCTTTTTAAGTTTGTGTTTATGTTCCAAGGGAGCCTTTTGTCCAAGTATAGTCCTATGTAACGTACATAGTTTTTAGATGGGACAGATGTACTATTATTTTTTATTTGAGGACATATTGGCTTCCTCAGTGAAAAACTTACATGGTTCAACTTAGTCGCATTTATTTTTATTTTCCACTTTGGAAAATTTTCTAGGTCCGAAATTGTATGCAATGTTCAATTTAGGTTTTCGAATATTCAGATCCATATAATACTGATCAGTCGCATTTGATCTATCAAATGTTGTGTAACTTTAGACCAATGCATAAAGATAAATTCAAATAAAGATAACGTAAAGAAAACACTAAGCTCATAAATGCAAAAATAATTATTCGTTTAGCGTAATTTTATCAAAATACAATATATATAGTAATTTTTCCCATTGTTTGACATAAGTAAAAATTAAACCTTGAACATTTTAAAGATAAGTAATCCGTATATCACGTCACTTTCAAGGTAAAACTGAAAATTATACAAAACGAAAAATAAAATGAAGGAAAGGAAAAAAAAGCAAAGAATAAGTCGGAAGAAAAAGAAGGAAAGAGAAAATGGTATAGGCTTAGCGGGCCCCGACTGGAACAATATTGTCCTAAGGGAAGGGGGAGATGAGGGGAGAGTGATGGGAGTGCCTCCTGGGACACCTGTAGCACCCAACGGTAACCGTGTCCATCTGTATCAGTTCCTGGCTCTTGTAACTGGTTACCGAATAACGGTACCGAAAACAGTCACGTTAAGAAGGAGGTTATGTTTATAAATGAAAATTATTATATAATAAAATAACACTAACATTAACAAGTGCGAACGTTATCCCAATCAATTTTATCCAATCTCCGCTATCTTTATCCTCTATTCCAGACAATCCTCCTGGGTGTCTGAAAAGAAAATGGCCTCGAGACCTTCTCAGTTGAAAATACCAAGAATTTCCTCATCCATTTTCCACATCAGTAAAAATTTCATCAAAATTGATCAACCGGAGGGGGGACTTTATATAATAAATTCTGTTTCACTTTCAAGTGTTTTTTATTTACGCAGACACGGATTTAACGATTGTGATCAAACTGGGTATTTGACGTATGTATACGCCAAAGATGTGACAGCCAACATTTCATCAAATTTCGTCAAATGGAGGGGGCACTTCATTTCATAACTTTTTTCCAATTTATACCTTTCTTTCGATTATCTCAAAAACGGCTTTAATGATTTTGATCAAATTCGCCATTTGATCAACGACACGTTTAGTGAAAAAAAGGTGTTATTTAATGTCAGGTAAGCTTTATCGTTATTAAAATGTTCTGAGGGGGCTTAAATGGGGAAGGGGCCTGTTTTGTTTTCCTGTAAAGTACCCTTGTTTTTGTTTATATGGAAAAATTAACGGTCTCTCATTACGCCTAAAAATAAGTAATGGCTAAATATGAAATATGAAATATAAAAATTAAGTAAACATATAGAGGAGAAAAAAAGAAAAATATTCCGTCAACTCATAAAATACGTTGAGCACACGCATGCGGCGGAGTACGCCTTTAATGACAGACCATTGTTCATAATTAAAGCCGTTCTGTTCATTTAATGAAAATTATTTGTTTCATGGTAAATGAAGTTTTTAACTACATAGAGAATTATAAAATCAGACGACTTGGAGTATTATGCTTGCATTGCCGAATTACCACAAGTAAAAACTTTTATTTAGCAATAAAAATGTTTAGTTTACTTTAGAGAGCTTACATAACTTTTGACCTGACAGCATTAGTAGAGTCATCTTCTAATTTAATAATAGTTATTTAATAATAAAAAAAATAGTGTTTTTTATAGAGCAAACGAAAACAAAAATAAGAAATGAATGTGTCTTTGAGAAGTGGTAATGAAAAAAAACACATCAATTTCTAATTTAAGTAAGTTTGTAAGTGAAAGTTGTGTGTTGCGTGCACGCAATAGAATTTTTTTTCTTGTTTTATAATCTTTTTTTCGTATTTTTATAGAGAGGACGTTTTAACCTGAAAAAACCTTGCATATATACACATATATGCACATAAATTTACCCCTGCAATACGTTTGATATAAGACGTTAGAACTGAGATGCGATGCCTTGAAATAAGCTTACTAGATGCTAAACAGCGGAGTGTAAACAGAAGGGGTCCCGCAGGGCTCCGTTGTTATCATTCCATCACGCATTAAGTCCGTTTGCATTTCAGATAGCGACGGGTAATCAAACGGCGTTTCCCCGCCATCAAGATAAGCTAAGTCGGTATTTACATCTTATACGGGGTAGCGAAGCAACAATAAAACAAGAAACTGGTTCACAATGAAGACGCTAACATGTCAGAGGGTGGTTTGTTTTTGAAGAGAACATTCTGGAAAAAATATAAAAAAGAAAAATTCAAAAGAAGATGACTGTACTATTGCTGTCAGGGCAAAAGTTCTATAAGCTCTCTGAAGTAAACTATACATTTTTATTGTTAAATATAAAGTATTTACTTGTGATCATTCGGCAATGCAAGCATAATACACCACCGTGTCATATTTTATAATTTTCCATGTAGTTGTTGAAAACATAATTTATTTACCCTGGAAACAAATAAATTTCATTAAATATGTATGTTTCAAAACACGTTGACAACTCTTCCCAATGAACAGGACGCCTTTAATAATAAACAATTGTCTGTCATTAAAGGCTTACTAGCTGAGCTGTCGGAATATTTTTCTTTTTTTCATATATGTGTATTCCTCCTACACCTGAGTATGTTTACTCAATTCTTTCATATTTCATATTTGGCCGTTTCTTATTTTTAGGCATAACGAGAGACAGTTAATTATTCCATGTAACCAAAAAAAAACAAATGTAATTTACAGGAAAACAAAAAAGGCCCCTTCCCCACTTAAGCCCAAACGGAACATTTTAATGATTATAAAACTTACTAGATATTAATGAATACTTGATTCTCATTAAACGAGTTTGATCAAAATCGTTAGAGCCGTTTTTGAGATAATCGAGAAAAAATCCTCGGGACTTGGTTATTTGCACTCAAGAGACCCCAAAACGTCTATTTCCGTTGAAAACCGGGAATCGATATTTTTCACGATCAAAACACATCCCCTTACTATACATGTCATATATAGGTAAGTGAAAATAAAATATCTGACGGGGGTTTTACTCAATAAATCTAACTATACAATGCCCTCAGGGTAAAACTTCTGTAAGCTCTCTAAATAAACTAAACATTTTTAATTTTATTAATTGTTTTTACATGTCATAATTCGGTAATTCAAGCATAATACACCATCGTGTCTGATTTTATAATTTTCCATGTAGTTGTTGAAAACATAATTTAGTTACTATGGAAACAAATAAATTCCATTAAATACGCATGTTTCAAAACACGTTGACAACTCTTTCCATGAACAGAACGCCTTCGGTGCTAAATCTTTTAGGCATTGTCCTTATGGATGGCATTTGTCAGTCTACGCTCGTTATAGTGAATAAGGAGTCTTTTTTTCTTTTTTTTTCAAATGGTTCAAATCCAGACCATGAACAGCGAGCTCAATCCCAAACATGGTATGGTTCTCCGTTGGAATTCTCAATCCTGTTTTTTGCTCGTGAGAACTGTTACTGAATAGAAACACCTGTTCACAATGGGATCGTCAATTCATCCGACTCTAAATCGGTTTTAGGTAGCATCGACAACAGAAATGTCGATTTTTGCACATTTATGTTTTGGAAAAAAAAAAACCTCTATGTTTTAACACTGGTAGGTTTAAGCCGAGGTTTTCTTAACATCGAAATTTTACGTTGGCCTTATTAATGAAAACTGTAAAAAAAGAAAAATACTTTATAAGACAGTTTCATTCATTTGATTTCTTTTGGAAATGATGTGTATATATACATCTATTCATATATACACATCATTTCCAAAAGAAATCAAATGCATGAAACTGTCTCATAAAGTATTTTTTTCTTTTATTTAAAGTACATTTTCATTAAACAATAAAAGCGTAATATGTATAAATTAAAATGTATATATATATATATATATATATCTATATATATATATATATAGATATATAACTTGAAAGGCGTATACATGTATATATAAATTGATTTCCCCTATCGAATTCCCGTTTTATCCCTCTCACCCTCATACGAGGGGTGATCAAAAAGTTCCAGGACTGTTGAGATTGCGCGGCAATGGAGTGTCATAGAGCAGTGCGGTTGGCAGCATTGTTTAGCGTGACTCTTCCTGAGCTCAGCTGTTTATTCAGTTTGTTGATAACCTTCTTCATTGCAAAGTTACTGCTGTTTTCGTAAAAAAAAGTTCAAAAGGTTCAAGGAAGGCCGGACATCGTGTGAAGATGATTCTCGTTCAGGGCGCCCATCAACTTCGACTGACGACGATCATGTTGCAAGATTGAACAGTCTCGTGCGTTCTAATCGTCGACTAACCATTCGTGAGATGGCTGAAGAATTGAACATTTCATTTGGTTCGTGTCAACAGATTTTAACAGAAAATTTGCAGATGAGAAGGGTGGCTGCAAAGTTTGTTCCGAGACTGTTGACTGAGCAGCAGAAAGAACACAGAGTTCAAGTTTGTCAGGAACTTCTTGAAATGGCAAATGACAATGAAAACTTCTTAAAACAAGTTATTACTGGAGATGAACGCAAACGCGTTGCTCTTCCTTTACATTCATTTCACAAAATCGCCGAACACAAAAAACTTTTTTTTACGAAAACAGCAGTAACTTTGCAATGAAGAAGGTTATCAACTGAATAAACAGCTGAGCTCAGGAAGAGTCACGCTAAACAATGCTGCCAACCGCACTGCTCTATGACACTCCATTGCCGCGCAATCTCAACAGTCCTGGAACTTTTTGATCACCCCTCGTATGTATTTATTCTTTGTAATTATGGTCCATTTCTTCGTATTTAGATTTCTATATATTTTTTATATTATTAATGATGGAAGCGTAATGGTTATTTAAGTGTTTAGTATTTTTTATGTATTGTTTTGTCTATGTTCTTGGTAATAAATAATGCTTCTTATATTTTTCTGTTTTTTCTTTATGTTGGACTATATTAAGAATTTTCTCGTGTTCTCAAAAATAATAAGCAAATTTGGATAGCTTAATTAATATAATCTAGCCCGCATATAATACTAGTTAGGTCACATTCATATATTGGAAAGTTTTCTTCTAAATTATATACTAACTATTATTAAATTTATTAGAATACAAGTTATTAACGATTAAAGTTTGGAGGTTGTACTAAGAAGAAAGTAAAAGCTCCAAAATTCGATAAAACCGAAAATGATAAAGTACGGAAGTTAGAATTAAGATTTCACCGATTGATGATATGATATTGAGGCTGTGGTGTATGATATAAATTTGTGAAAAAGATACTTGTATGTAGCATTTATGGCCGAAAGGATTGAAAACTTATTTTTCTTCTGTCCGCGGTCGAACCAGGTATCGTAATTATAGACAATACGTTCGGACTGTAACCGGAAAACTACAATGAAAGACAATATTTTCTATAAAATATTTAAACAATATATATGGTGCTAAACCGACACCTCTTTGGCGAATAAACAGAAATAGCTGAAGACAAGAGGAAGAAGGGAAGGAAGAAGCTATCCTGAGTGGATAATCTGATTGGCCGCTCCGGGGACCAATCGAATAACCTTAATGCCCTTCAGAGTGGGGCATGCCTTCCGCCAACGTCGATCTAAATAATACATCGATATATGTACATATCGATATTCAGTAGAAGTCGGGAGAGAAATTATTCTAGAAGCGATGGATAGGAATATTGTTGTGGGTTCTAGTGTGACCTCGCTGGAGAGCGAACGTGCGCTGCCTAGTAGATTCGCGAGTCCATTCGGACTGCTGCAGCACGACAATGGTAGTTAAAGGATGGTGTAATATTTCCATCTTAGATGAGATTCAGATAAATAATAAAGTTGAAGGAACTATAACTTGTTTCGCGTAATCAAGATGTATATTAATAATCGTAGAATAAAGATTCTTTATTCACTATATCGGTACCTATTCTGAAGAGTGGCTCCTTAGCGTGCCCTGTTTTGTGAGGTTATGTGATTGTGATGTTATTGAGCTCCAATCGTGTTTTTTCCAGTAAAAAATGGGCCTTGATTAGCTTTAGTAAATTCTAGCTTCAAATTCCGCTCGCAACGCGCGCTCTTCTGAGCCCATAAACCCCCAAAAGGGTCCTTTTTATTTTTATTTAAGATTGGGTCTTACAGTGAAGGTTGCCATACTGAAGGGCACCTGGGCCACTGCTCAGAGGTAGTACAGTTATATCTTATTGCGAATTTGCTATGAAGATTTTTTGACGCAACAAGCAATGTGAAACACGGCCACATTAACAAAATACGAATTTCACAATTCTTTTATAATTAATAATGGACCCTGGTTTATTTTAAATCATACTCTGCACAACACTACATCACCCTATAACCCACACATCCATTCTCTCCTCCGCCTTACCTAGTCAGCGTCCACGTTGGCAGCTGATACGACAGTTACCTAGAGACCTTATAAAACAATAGGCTCAAATATTTTCAAAATGAATCAAGAAAATCATAGCCATAATGTTGAATAAATAAATTAAATATGTTAGAAAAATTGTTGAATGAAATTTTCTCATTATCGGTTCAAATTAAAAATTCCCGCTTAACTCCTGTATATTTTCCGCTGGCGAAATTGTCCCTATGAGTCAGGCATTTCCTGCACGCTAGAAGCTACAATAGTAATATTGCTCAATGAGCACATTGAATTGAAGCGTGGATATGCATAAGGGTATAAGTGCCGTAGGAATTTTTTAAAGAAATAATGTGACTTATTCCCTCTAGGGTGAACTACGTTCAGTGCTTACACCCATGCCATTTTTCATAAGTTCAATGAACTCTGAATGATTTCTGAAGAATGGCTTTGCCACATATAAAAATTTGGAAAAAAAAACTTTTTTTTCTTTTTTTGGCACTCAGACCCTTATGTCTATTCAATTTATAGATATACTTCAGGTGTATAGTATGTAGAGTTCTGTAATAGTTACTATTGTATTTTCGGAGAGGGGGGGGGGTGAAGATGGCCAGAGAAAGAGTTGATAAAAGAGAGAGAGATGAACTAATTCAATTGCCTTTATAATTTTTCATGGGAGGAGGCGGCCCCTAATGGGCGCCCCATTTAATTCTTCTAAATCGTCCCTCGCTTCCATTCTCCCATTTCTCTTTCCTCTTTGGCCCCTTTATATATCTCTCTTCCCTTCTCCTTCATGAACGGCTATTAAAAAAAAGAAAGGGAACGAATACCTCTTCCCGCTTTGAATGGGTCGCTACTGATTGGCGAATCTTGGCCAGGTTCTGTCAGGGCCCACTTAGTCATCTTCTCAGTAATATTTATTCTTTAGAGCGAATCCATTTACTTCCTAACCGAAAAGTTTCCTTAGGATTTATAATACCAATTAGACTTAAGTTAAAAAAAAAAAACTGTAAAACTATTTTATAAATTTTGAATTATAAAACTATTTTCGAAAATTATCATATTTTCATTCATAAAATCAACTGATTGTATTTACCATGTTCCCAAATTACAACTAAACCGTTTGTAAAGTTTATGAGTTCGAATCCCGACTATGTTCTAAAAACTCAATGTTAACACTTTCCATGCGGCTTAGGTAAATTTACCTATTCTTGGCCTACGCGCCCTATGGGGTAGGTAAATTTACCGAATATGAAATGGGCTGCCTTTTATTACTTAGGCGGCCAGTATTTTTGGTAGCACTTAAAAAAAAATCTAAAATAAAATTCAGTTTATCTAAGAAAGCATTGCAATGAAAAATGTGGGTTCAACATAATATTGGAGAACAATAATAATAGTATTGTAAAGCCCTGTGAATTTTTATTTTTTTTCTCTAGTGTAATTTTTTTCCGTTTATAGCAGGCCCTTTTATTTGATATGGATAGTCTTATATTTCCCTTCTTTAATTTGTATCATTTTTATAGGTTGAATAATTTTTTGATTATGTATATAGTAAATAGTATATTTTTATTTTAAATATGGTTATAAGAACCATATTATTTTACGCCAGTTACTTGGGGCACAACACTCGCCACTGCAACTTCCCCCACCCACCTAATCACAAATATTGGATATATTTATACATCTCAGCTGAGGATTTATAAAGAAGGATTTTTTAAGTATAAGGTACCATATATTTCTTTCCATCTGAATCTACACAAGGATCGAAGAACCTCATCTTTTTTTTCTCTCTCTAATCAACAGTTATTTTCTTTGTTAGAATTTTTATTCAAAAAGTTAGTTCATCTTTTTTCTTTATTTTTAATTAGCAGAAATTTAAGTAAATGTAATTTTCCCTTTTTTTCTTCTTTACTTTCTTAAACATTTATATCATACTATCGGGGTTTGATTGTTATTTATTAGTTTTGTTCTTTTCTCAATATATACTCTTTTAAAACATGGATGGTACTTTTATTTTACCAATTGTATTTATTGATTTTTTTTCCCTACTGGTATCCAGGCACCCACCTTGCCCACCAAATTCTTTACAGTCCACTGACTGGTCTTTTCCCACTTGGAGGGGGAGACTTCAAATCTCATCGGGGAGGGTTTGCGTTTTAATAACGAAAAACCCCTCGTCCCAAAAAGTATAATAAACAGTAATAATAAAAGTATAATACAATAATAGTACAGTATATAAAAACATGACAAACATAAAATTAAAATTAAAATTAGTAGCAACATTAAAAAATAGTACCTTGCAGTGTCAGAAAAGTGACTCAAAGACACTAGTCACTCCTTATTTAGTTTACCACTTCTGAAGAGTGGCTCATGGGCATGAAAACTGTTTTGAAAACTTATATGACCGTGATATTATCAAACTCCAATCACTTTTACAGTTAAAAAGAGTATTCATTAGCTTTATTGGATCCCAGATTTCGATTCCCGCTCGCTACGCTCGCTCTTCAGAGATATATAAACCCCCAAAAGGGTCTTTTTCAGTGGAGATCGGACCTTACGTAAACGGCACCATACTGATCGGCACGTGAATTCAGAAGTTCTACCCTTATTCATAAAACGATATGGGCCCACCCAGAAAGGGGTGCAACCGTTCCCGGAAATGCTAGGAATTGTACAATGTAACAGAAATGAACATCTGTTTTGGTTTCGCGTCACAGAATAATACTTAATTTAATATTCAATTATAAGAAGCTTTAAGAAGTCGGAACTGATGATTTTAATTCTATTTAGAAAGCAATAAGCAATGGCAAAGGAAACGGTCCCACCAGCCAATGAAAACCGAGCTAAGAGAGGCGACAGACCAATAGGGAGCTCTCTAAATCCTGATTGGCTTAGTTAACAAGGTCGTTAGGGCTTCCGCTCAACCCCTCCCCTTGTCATCTTGTTTACACTCTAACCCCTCTCCCTCCAAGAAAACTTTCAAAACAACTTTTAAGTCTTTTTAAGCTGGAATAATGAAATATCGGCCCTGATACGTATATTAGGGTGTCTAAATAATTTTGGAAGTTTAAAGAAGGTAAAAACACTTTTTTTATTTAGTAGGCAATAATTCGAAAGTGCAACAGGTAGTTTCAAGAAAGTACCATGGAATTTGTTATTGTAATCATAATAAACTTATAGTAATTTATTGAATGCATGCATATGCATATTTTTAAGACTATAAATTATTATTATCTAATTGAATGGATCCGCCGAAAAAGTTCTAAGCGACAAAATTGCCGAAGTGGCACTTTTGGGTGAATGTATTAAAATGTATAATAGTACGTTATAGTCATCTAGTACTCCATTATGTCATTTTACATGTATACATAACAAATCACATGAGAAAAAAAATTCACCTACAGAACTAACAATAACTTTAGACTATGATTTTATTTCCCTGATCACTCAACATTGCATATTTGTCACTTAAAACGTTTTTCGGCGGATCCATTCAATTTATATTTAATCGAAATTCTTTTAAATAAAGTCTTCATTTTTTTTTAAGCTAAAATCACGTGGTGCGTATCAAGTTCTTATTTCTTAAATATCCTTATTAAAATATAAGTCAAATGCTAAACATTTGTCCACGTAGGCTTCCATCTTCTTAGTTTTACTTTAACCTTGATAAAAATTGCACCATATAAGTAACAACATTAACAAAAGAAATAAACTATTAAATATTAAAATACAAACAAAAATTAAATACACATCTCCATATACATTATTTCTTATTTTTATCACCAATCTCTATTCCTTTCTTTTTTGTAGTCAGTTTTCTAGTTTTCATCATTGAATATAGAAGGTCATTTTTAATTATAATAAGACTTAAACTATCAACAGTAATACATAGCATAACATATAGTAAATGCTCCTATCTTTGTCACATACTCTTTTTGCACTTTGTCCAGTCTTATTATTTTTAACTAGCAACACCAATTGTTTTGTCATCACTATTTTTATTATATCATTTAGGTTTAATATCTAGTTTTCTTATTATGTCTGCATAATGGCAATTGAGTTTTTGTGTATCTGTTTTATAATTTACTGCTCTATTAATTCTTTCTGTAATATACCTATATGGTCTGATAATTTTTCTATTTTACTTTTTCTTCTCTATCTATTATTTTTATATCATGATGTTTTGAAGTTATTTTTTAATAAAAAATGTTGTTTATGCTTTTAATATTTTTACTTTCGCTTACCTATATATGAAATATATAGTAAGGGAAAGTATTGTGATCTTGAAAAATATCGTTTATAAGGGCGTTTCGTAATTTGGTTTATATATTTATTAAATCACGTCAGTTTCTAATCTAAGTAGACTAGCATTCCCCGCTCCGGCTTTGCCCGCCAGCCTTTAAAATCAATTCTGTGATCATTGTCTTGGTATTGATTTAATATAATATATTAAATGATGTTAAGGAGATTTAGTAAAATTGGAGCTTCCGGTAGATGAAATGTTGGAGGGGGAAGCTGCCGGCTCGGTAGAGGAGAGGGAGACGCGCAATGGAGAGAGTCCACTAAAACCGCAGAAACAAAAAATTGCTTACTCGTCCTGAACGCTTCATTTTTCGGCTTTAAAACATGGTTTTTGACCTTAGGGGCTTTCGAGTTAAAATCGTCGTATCAAGATCTTTAAAATGAGTCCAAATTAGATATTTTTTCCCGAAGTGCAAAAATAGGTGTCCGTTAGAGTTAAACGAGAATTTCGCCATTTAAGCCCCTTAGGACTTAACATTTTTGAAATTCCTTTCTTAGTGGTTACCTACATCGCGTTTGAAATCTAAATACCGAACTTCAAGTTTCTATCATTAGTAGTTTTTGCTTCTGCGTTGATTCTGTCAGTTAGGACAAAGCCTCTTATATATATAGAGATTGGTAAGTGAAATTTGTGTTGCGTGCATCGCACCAGAATTTTTTAAGTTAGTTTCATGCTGCTTTAACTTGTTATTAGTTTTTTTCATAACCCTAGCATTTAATTTTATAAATAAATTTATTATATAAAAAAAGTTTAAGTGTTTTTTTCAAGACAGTATATTTTTTTTATTCTGACCTATTAAAATGTATAGAATGAAAAAGTTCATAGTATTTTATAGGCGACATTTAAAATTTTTATTAATGTGGAAATAAAGGACTGGAAGAAGAATTAAGTAGCTATAAAGCGCGCGAAGGGTTAATAAATACGGTACAAGAAGTACCACCCTACCCAGAGAAGGGCCGGACTAACAAATATATCTCCTCTTCCGCCTAATTAAATTGAAGGAAGAATTGAAATTAAAGGGCCTTGAGCCCTAGCATTGGAACTTAATAAAACTTCTTGAATAATTCCCATCTATTCCCTACAAAATTTACGATCTCTCTTCTTCGCCCGTCTTATAGACTCTATTCTTCAATACAATTTGAAAAAATTAATAAAATCTTTAAATATATATATATATATATATATATATATAAATGCAAGGGTCGTATGCTTGTTACCCCAAAACTCGAAAAGTAGCGGTTATATAATTCTGAAACTTTTACAAAACGTCGCTGTTTTGCCGAATTTGTTAATAAAATGATAAAAACAATTTCTTAGTAATTTTTAGCTCCTTTTTTATCCCAAAAAAAATTGGCATTTGTTTTCGAACGAGGAAAATGTTCTTAAATTCATCACGCCCATGAGTGTCTAAAAGAATTCATGAAGCCTAACACTCAACGTACCGCGACTTTTTCATGTAATGAATTTTAATAGCTTGAAAACAGAGTTGGGCAGTAGTTAACTACATTTGTAATTAACTACACAGACAACTACATGTAGTTTGTGGTTGGAAGCGCGCAACTACTATTTTTCAACTGCCAGTTAAGTAGTTGTAATTTAAAACTACAACTACAGTAGTTGGGAAGAAGTAGTTGGGAATGGCAAATACAAGTAGTTGTAAATGTAGTTTAGAGCCGCAACTACATTTGCTAAGCAACATCTAATTAAATCACATGTTTTTGCTATTTTTATTTTGTGTTTAGATAAATACTCCATAGATAAATGGGCTCCATTATGGTTGATAATCTGTTTTAAAAATAGTACAATACATATACGTAATACAAATTTTTTTCCATGATTTCCGGCAGTCAATTATTTTTTTTAATCTTAGGTTCTCTATCAATCCCATGTTTTATATATTAGCTGAATAGCATTTGATATACTCCTTATCGATAATACTAGATATCGATAATTACTCGTTATCAATAAAAGTAGTTGTAGTTTCAGGCCCATAATTACAGTTGCAACTACTAGTTGTAGTTGTAAAAATGCAACTACTTTTTTGAAACTACAGTAGTTGTAGTTGTGGTCCATCAACTACAAATTATAAAAGTAGTTGTAGTTTCAACAACTTCCCAACTACTGTGTCAGTAGTTTTGTAATTTGTAGTTCAACTTCTTTTTGCCCAATCTGCTTGAAAATAGTATAAACTTATAAATTTTCTTTGACCTTTTTATTAATAAAAAACTGCTGAAAATATTGTAACATATATGTGGGTTAATTATAAATACACAAATATTAGAACAGGTTACAGAAATCATCACTTTGTAACACAGAAATAATCATATGGCTTGAGCTTCACAACCAAGACTAAGAGTAACTGTCCAGTCACTCGCTTCTCATATATAGTAGTAAGCAAATGGTCTAGAACCTCATGGAACGGCGCGGATGGTACTCGAACTTCGTAGACACAAACACGGGCTATGATAGTTTTTTCGAACTGTTAGTTCGTTCCAACAAAAGGTCTGGGACTTTTGTTTAACAGATTAACGTTACAATAACAAAAAACATATCATTTTTTTTTTTTACAGAAAAATCCAAAAGCTAGACATAAAAATGGGGTCTACACAATTTTTGGGACTTCAGATTCTCAGCACGGATGGAAATCAGGAATTAATTTTAGAGGGGGTTAAAACTTTTTTTTTTTTAGAATAGTGTAATAGGAAATCAGATGGTGAGAAATATGCCAAATACAGAGAACTTTTGAAACATTACGTACAACAAGCATACGTCAAAAGGAAAATATTGAGTTCCGATGATCAGTTTTTAAGTGTTAATAATAAACAGCTTAACATGCGTGGGACTTCGGGTCACAGATAGTCCAATATAAAAATGCAGTGACCCAATGTTTGCTACCTCAAACTTCGAAAAGTAGCGATAAGATAAATCTGAAACATATACAAGACATTGCTCTTTAGCCACAGTACAACATTCAGAAGAACCCTCTTTATTCTTTAGGGTAATGTAGGTAGGGATGTCCACGGATAATCGAAAACCCCGGATACTCGAATTACATTTTATTGACTTAATGTGATAGAAAAAAGAATAACTAAAAAAAAAAAAAAAAAAAAAAAAAAAAAAAACTGCAGGAAATCACTTTTATCAACAAGTGAACATTTTAACAAACAACAAACGAACAAAAGTAACAATGAACTCCTTCAGTGCGGTTTTGCAATAACCAGTGATAGAAATGTCAGGAACAGTTTGCTCGCAGAATTCCTAATTCTGCGGACAATGTTTTAACACTTCATTTTATTTGTTCGTATTTAAATGGAGACTAAATCACAACTGAGAATATTTTGTTTTGTAGTCAAACTGGCCAGAGTAAGGAGTTTCCTAGAAACACTTGAAAACAATATTCTTCTTAGAATATGAATTGGAGTAATAGTTACCGGAAACATCTTATCATACGATACCCTCTTGCCGCGTTTTCCATTTATATTTTATTTCATAATTTCTAAGAACAATCAATAATTAACCATTGTGTAATCGTTAAACCATTTAAAAATTAAAAACAGCCTATTTGAAAAAAAAAAAATTGGCTCCTTGGAACCCCGGTTAATAGAGGCCCGGATAATGGTGGTCCTACTGTAGATAATTTTTATGTTAAAATATCCGATGGAAATATATTTTGTTTTGGTTTTTGTTCAGGATTTTGAGTGTAATAATTGTTTTGCTACAAAATTAAAAAATAAATCAACGGAATAAGACAGTTATCAAGGAGTTACGGCATAGTTTTATTTTCGATCATATATAATATTAAACGATTCTGGGGGCATATGTTTGTTACTTCAAAACTCGAAGAGTAGCAGATGGATAAATCTGAAATTTTTACTGCGCGGAGTTGCAGAGACTAAGGTTCGATTTATAATAATAATTAAAAAACAAATATTCAACCTATTAATGCCATGATTAAATAAAAAGATATATGAATTTTTAATCTTTATTAAAAATTCATTTAATATTAGTATTTCAGTTAAAGAAAATAATAAGAATAAAGACTGAGTCTAGAAGGTGTGCGAGAAGAGATTATTGGTTTTAATACAAAATCTCCGGGGAGGGGGCACCTGGCGCTTTAATTTTCCGCACAAACTGCACCAGTCATTTCCGTCAAACGTGACAGCGGAAATTTAAAAAAAATGTTTATCAAAAAAGGTAGCGATCGAAAGGCGAGAGGTATTAAATCGCCATATTTCACCTTCCCCCCAAGCCCCCCGAGAATTTTCATTTCATCCCGGATCAGGAGCACTGACGTGGGGTGGAAGAAGGCGAGGGTGACTCACAATGGAAGGTAACCTTTACACGATGACAAACCAACAGTGACGAGAGAGGGCTACAGGAGGACTCAAGGTACCTCACCCCTAAGGCTCAGTCCATCTTGGACTGAGTTTGTGTTGGATTTGATTCATAGGATAAGATGAAACATATTTCCCTGATGTTTAGGTAAAAGATCTTATGTAAGTCTTGGAATGTGAGGTTTACAGGACGTTTTTCCGAAGTTTTGAAAAATCATTTTAAAATCTGTCTAAGTATTTCTTTTTCTCTTATTGTGTTATGATCATAACTTAAATCTAGGATTACCAAGGGGAAGCTCTTGGAGTCCATTAATATATCTTTTTGTACCTAAATTACTTAATAAAACGCTGAAAAAAATTAGTAGTTGTCATAAAAACATACAAGATTACTTTAAATGCGAATTGAAATTTTTCTGTAACATTTTATACCTAGAAGAAATTGTTAAGTAAAAAAAAAAAAAAAAGCTTGTAAGTTCGCGAATATAACATAATGAAATAAATGTTCAACAAATTATTTATAGTTAAATAACAATAAAAGACAGCTAAGGGTTCGCGCAAAACTAAGAATTTGTAATCCTAGGGTTAAGCCTTTTTTTTCTTTAAAAATAAGCAACTTGATTAATTTTACCAAGGATATGAGAAATGAACCTGGTGCTGATGATGTTGAAGAATTAAGGAAATTCAAAAATATTTTCATTTATGCCGTAGTTATGATTTTATTTAAATATTCTAAACAATTTTGCAATGGAAATACATGATCAGTAACAAAAATAAAATAGGGCATACGGTAATAAGGAATTAAGTGTATAGTATTAATATAATTTAACAATTGTAAAGTGTATATAATTTAATAGCAAACATGATTTGTGCTCTTTTGATCAGCTCATTTCACTTAAACCGATTGAACCAATAAAAGAAAATCCTTTTTTTTTTGTCAAAAAAGGAATTAAAACCTCATTCTCATAAAAATGATGACTTAAGCCCTTTTGCCCAATCACCAGTGATTTAAACCCTCTTATATAGTGAGTCTTGGGGTTAAAATTTAGTTTGCACGTAAACGCTTTATTAGGAAGTTATAAAATCTGTAAAAAAAACAAAACAAATGAAAACTGAACTATAAATGAAATAAGGATTTTTTTGTTCCTTAACAAAAATAAATAAATAAATAATAATGAATATAAAAGTACCAGAGATTTTCAAGTTTTGCAATAATCAAGTACTCTTTAACATCTTTTATAGAATAACGAATTAAAATAAGTAAATAAATGTGGAAAAAGCTATTTTATGTGAAGTTGCGTAATGGCGTTTACACTTTATATACTTATGTAAACGGTAAGTGAAAGTTGTGTGTGTATTTATTATAAAAATGATTCCTTTAGATAAAAATGACTCATTTCGATATTATTTTATCTAAATTTAACCTAACATTTTAAGCAGACAAATGTTTTTATTGCCTATATTCTTTTTTTCAGTGTCTATATTATTTATCAACTGGAAGCCTCATGAAATAAATACGGAGGGTTTTGAAAATTATTATTATTAAATTAAAAAAAAAAACTTAAAACAGTATTACTTGTATTAACGAAGTACATATAAAGCAGGTGAGGAAACCATAAACAATTGAAGAGGAGGAGATTATTAAAGCAATAACTAGCTTAGCCGGCACCTTTACAAGGCTAATTATGACGTAAATGGCCCCTACAGGCACTTCTTCCCCCATTAATTAGGGGGCAAAATATTTATAAGGGGGGAGCCTATAAATAAAATTATCAGGGGATGGGGGCTCTATATTAGCAAGGTGTGTTTTAATATTCGACCGCCTGCCGGCGTCGGATTACTTTAGCTTCACTTGTGCTCTCATAATAGGAGCTCTTTTATCATAATTATACCAGGTAGCATAAAGACCGATATTCAGGTCTTCTTCAGGGCTGTCGAGTGAACTGCTGGAGATCAACTGCCACATATATTTGACCGCACCCCCAACCATTTCCATCTCATATTCTTCTATGATCAACAAATTTCCTTCATTAGGCAGTTGATCTCCAGCAGTTCACTCGACAGCCCTGAAGAAGACCTGAATATCGGGTCGAAACGTCGGCACAATATATATGTTATTTCACATATAGTGTTTTCATTTGACCGCACCCCCAACCATTTCCATCTCATAGTCTTCTACGGTCCACAAATTTTCTTCATTATGGGCAGTTGATCTCCAGCAGTTCACTCGACAGCCCTGAAGAAGACCTGAATATCGGGTCGAAACGTCGGCACAATATATATGTTATTTCACATATAGTGTTTTCATTTGACCGCACCCCCAATACATTTCCATCTCATATTCTTCTACGGTCAACAAATTTCCTTCATTATATTACATAAAGATATTTTTATATTACAAATAAAGATTACAATGGTCAGTAACAATGAATCCTAATAACGAGAGTCCGGATTTGTATGCAGTAAAAAGCGTCGAAATATGCCATATAATATCCAGTAAAAGCCTATAAAATATGCAGCATAAAAACTATATTCAAAGATACTAACGTTATAAAATATGTCATAGGAAAGGTAGTAAAGGTAGTATGAATGTAGAGGTACAGGTTTTTTTTATTTCTAAATTTATTCTGTGGATCCTAACCTTCTATCGTTTGAAATATATTTATAATTCGAAAATGTTCTTTCGACATGAACTAATGTGATTAGAGCAAATATATAAGGGCAAAATTATTGGGTCGTTGTCCAAGTCGCTGAAAACAATTAAATTATCCCTGTCTAAATTTTAATTTATATTTTCAAGGATTTTAAGCCCTAAATTTTTCATAAAACGTCTTCCGTTTTTTTTCCCAAAGCTTCTCCAACATGGCCTGGGTGCGATTTATATTTTATTTACTAAAAACGGAGGCGGAAAGTTGGGAATCCCAGGATTATTAATTCCAAGAAGGAGACATTTACGACGAATAACCCCGATAGAAATTGGGAATATTAGCTCCCACGTTAGATATTACTTTTATATTTCTTAATGTATTGTTTAATTCATTAGATATAGGGTAGTCAAAATGGAATGGAAAATGGCCCGGGTGGTCGAAACGTCCGAAAATTTTAAATTAATTTATTAATACTTTATTAGATCATCAAAATTTGCATTTATCAGCAATATGAAAAATAAAAATTGACCATTTTACTATTACCAGATCTAGTACTTTAATTCGTAATCATATCTGGTCAGCTATGTTAAAGGAGCACGCAAACAAAATATGCAATTGCATAAAAATGCGGACCCAGGTAATAACACAAGTAATTTACATTCGACTATGATCCACACTTAGGAGCTTACAATTGTTATGAATATTTTTTTAGAATCAACCTTCAATTATTAGTATGTATACGTATTTCAACTTAGTTTGCTGGATTAATGATCGGTCCTATATTGGCTGTTACTTTAACGGTATTAAGGCTGTGAAAGGTTTTTCATTAAAATAATTGTTAATGTTCCCCTGAGGGACTGGGGATCCGATTACTAGACAATCTAATAAGGGATCGATTTGGGTCGGCCCTGGAACCATCTGGCCCTGGAAGATGGTGCCTGTGGCCGCAACGGTTTATAATTTTATTAAAAGGGCACAATCAGTTTACAGCCCTTTCAGCTAACAGCCAATTGGAAGAGGTCTCTCATTTTGAGTCCTTTCACCAAAGTCTTTTTTCATGTTCATTTTTTTTTTTCAATTTGTTTGCCAATATTTCTTGGTTGAAGCCGCTTGGAGGCTGCAAAAGGAACCTATTATCAATATTAGAAGGAATTTGCACTCAAACTTTTTTTTTTTTTTTATTATTTATTATTGCCCATATACATTTGCACCTGCGCTGTGGCGCATCAAGTTTGGTCACGGTTGGTTTTGACTTTGACTTTCTTGATGCATTATAATTTACTAAAGGAAGAGGTCTCTTGGCCACCGTCGTTTCACTCGAAGTCGAGGCTGACCAGGTATGAATGGATGAGTGGGTTAGGGTGATGCAGTGTTGAAGAGTGGAATGTTTGATATTTGTCGTGTATGAAAGAGTTTACTGTCGGTATGTTCATGTCACTGCGCAGTGTATGATTCGAAATTAACCAAGGTGCATTTGTGATTTTTCTGAGAATTTTGGATTGTGAAGTTTGTATTTTGTTAATGTGGATGTGTTTCTGCCCCGTATGTGCAAATAGGTCTTAAAAATAGTAGTGTAAATTAGTCGCAGGAGATGTGAAAACTGCTTGTACCATCTGTTGAGTTCCAGTTTTTTTAAATTTGGTATGTGTGTTCCAAGTGAGACTTTTATCTAAGTACAGTCCGAGGTATCGTTCGAAATTCTTTAAAGGAACTGGGTCATTGTTCTTTGTCACAGGTGGGCAAGTAGAGTTTCATAGAGGAAAACGTACGTGACATGACTTGGCGGAATTAATTTTGATTCTCCATTTTTCAAGTTCAAATAAATTTCTTAGAAGGGCGCAGGATGCGATAGTAGGATTTCGATGTGATGATGGTGCGAGGGTGTTCAGGGATATCTGATGTGTAGACAGAATAGAGTAAAGGACTTAAAACACTACCTTGTGGTACACCCGCAAGTTGAGGAAACAGAAGAGTTAACAGAAACACAAAAATACCGGTTAAGAAAGAATGATTGAAGAATCAGGAAGTATGTAGAAGGAATGTGCGGTTTAATTTTCCAAAGTAAGGAAGCCCTTGTGCCATAAACAGTCAAAAGCTTTCTCAATGTCGAGGAAAACAGCAGAGCAGTATTCTTTTTTTTCGAAAGCGGCAGAGATTGCATCTACTATTCGGTGACTCTGTTGAATAGTTGAGTGATAAAACTTTTAACCGTTTTATATCTAATAACCCATTCTAATTGTTTCTAGTTAAATTCTAATTTATCTAATTGTATAAAACATGCGAACGTATTGTAAACTTAACAATAAATTGTAGAACCATATATTGATACATATAATTTAGATAAAAATGTATAATAATAGGAATAAAAATGTTCAAATGAAAAAAGCCTTTTTGTATTGAAAAATAATCAATAGGATAAAAGTTAACAGAGTTAATTAATTAACATTAATTCCGCCCTCCCCTTGACTACCACTACCCGACTTTCTCCCCGCGAGCTCTAGTTAGCTCTCGCACAAGTAAATTTTCAAACCCTAGTTATTATGGTTTTTTTTTTTTCCTTGCTTTATGTGAGCAGTCAAAATATGAATTGATGAACCCAATTCACAGCAATCTACTTATTCACTAAAATATGCAAACCTTGTCTAATCATATATGAGAGGAAGTAATTAGCATGCAAGCAGAAGTAATTACAAGTATGTGGATGGAATTAACATGCATTTACCTTAACAAACGTGTGGTAAATTCAACTTTTAGGCCAAAAACGAACCTGTAACAAAAATAAAAGCCCAGATCGTGTTAGATAAGTTCACACACCAAAAGTATTTATATTATAATGTAAATATAGCACTTTGGCTAGAACATGGTTACAACTACAAAAACTGTTTCTTTTCTAATAATCACAGGTTAAGTTTCAACTACATTCTGAATTTTACTATGTACCTACAAACAGCGACTAGGTAAAATATTCTTTGATCACAAATAGTCTACCATCGGGGCGTTTGTACCACTGGTAGTTAGTGTATTACAAAATAAGCCCTATACTTGAGTTAACAAGATCATCCCCCCATAAATAATATGGTAAATTGCGCTTTGTAAGAACGGAACTATTAATAGTATTCAACTATATTCTTATTCTTAGCATTTAGGTTTTGTCATTCTGATTCAAACGGTATGCATAGCTCAAAATTGATATATTTCTTGCCGATGTTCTTACAAGTGAAATTAAGGTCACCAAAGGGGTGCCTTAGGGTGAGGTTACTAGCCCATACTTTTTCAGTGCTTTTTTAAGCGATATGGAAGAATATATGAGATCAAAGGGGGCTGATGGGATTCAAATCTCACATTCATGTAATATTATGATATTATTGTATGCAGATGATGTGGTCATATTCTCAGATTCATATTCGGACTCATTAGAAAAATTAAAAATTCTTTTAGAATACTGTAATATTAATCAGTTGGAAGTAAATACGACTAAAACAAAAATAGTTCAGTTCCTCCGAGGTAAAAACAAATTAAGTATAACGAATCAGAAATAGAAATCGTTAAATCGTATACATATTTAGGTATAACAATATCCAGTTCCGGAACTTTTCTAAAAGCAGCTCAAATGGCAGAAACAAAAAACAGAATATCAACTGGAGCAGTTTTAAGCATCTGCAGTAAAGCTAAGATAAGAAATTGGGAAGCTAGGATTAGATTAAATGAAGCCATTAATACCAGCAGTTTATACTATGGTGTACAAATTTGGGGGTTAAGATATTCTGATAGGATAGAGAAAGCCAACTTAAACTTTTATAAAAATCTTAACTCTCTTTGCAAAACCACACCAGCTTGGATGATAAGATTAGAGTTTAACATAACCAATAGTAAATGTTATGTGTTAAAATATTGTTTAAAATGGATTTATAAATTATTATTGATGAAAAACAACAGATTCCCCAAAGAATGTTATTTAAAACTCCACGAAATCTCTCAAAAGAAGGACATTATAAAATTGAACTGGTTATGTCAAATCAAGCAGTGGCTTAACGAAATAAATCAAGCACACATACTTAATGAATTTAATGCAACATTATTCAAAAGTAAAATATCCCTGGTACTATATAATTTTAAAAATTATCTCGAGCAAAAAGTTAAACTGCAACTACTTTCTACTTTCTTCTAAATATAATCCTTATTATTTGAACATTTATGACCCAACTGACGAAATACAAAGTTACCTAAATTTAAATCTGCCATTCAGAATGATCAAAATAACAGCGCAGCTAAGACTTTCCGGCAAATATATCATTAAGCTTTCCCTAAAAGATAATACTTATATAATTAACACATTAGAACAGTGCTCTATATGCAACAGGAAGCAAAACGAGGATTTAAACCACCTGCTAGTAGGATGCCCCATGTATGCAGATATAAGACGTAAATATTTACCAGGCGTTCAAAACAAATCCATAGTAGAATTACCTGCAATTTTGAAAGTAAATAGTGCAGAACAAATCCGGAATTTGTATTTTTTTATTATCTATTCCATAAAACTGAGGCAATTCATACTTGAGGGATAAGATACGTTTCATTTTCATTAATTCATTACGCTACAATATCGACGTATTCTCATTAACAATATTTAAGTATATATATACTTTAATATATTTTACAATATATTATATTATTATTTTAATTTAAACAATTATTAGTTACATAATCAGCAAAAGGAGAGAATTTTCTATTTATTTTCGCTATTAAAAAAAAGAAAACAAAAGGATGAAAGAAACACTTTTATTATCGTTTACATAGAACTAGTAGATGTAAATATGTTGTAAACACCTGTATAGATTCTAAAATATATTGACATTTTTTGTATTTATTTATATCTATTGTCCATTTATAGTGAGATATTTTTTCATTGTTAAATATGTTTTTTTCCTTATTATTAGCTTGTCGTAGTAGGTATGTGGTGTATGTGTATTTTTTTTTTTCTTACTATTAGTATGGTATTAGTGACCAACTCTATTTGTATGGGGTTCTCCCCAAAAACAAATTACAATAAATAAGAAATAAATATTTCTTGCCGATGTGAGATAAACCCTAGTGTATCGTAGTCAGAGTTGAAATTAAATATATATAGCTATACTACTAAAGTACATATTTAAAGATTTTTATATTGTAATACTATCAGGTGTTTAAATATTTTTTTATTTACGACAAAAAAAATTTCACAATGTCTGAAAAACGAAACTGAAATAATCAACAAGGTTACAAAAATATCAACTTGTCACGATACAGTAACACAAAAAAACCATATGATTCGAGCTACAGAGCAAGACTAACTCTCCAGTTCATAGCTCCTTATATTTAGTCTGAATTAGAACAGTCTAGAAGGTTCCCGAGAAGCGTAGAAGATTCTCGAACAGTTAATAGCTGTTCCAACAAATAGTTTAGAACTCTTTTCGATAATATGTTTTGTGTTGTTAAAATATAAATATAAATACATTCCTGCGTGGAAAGATTTAAAATATGATAAGAAACACTTTAAAATATTAATTGAATAACGTTATAAGACTTTATAAATAAAAGTTGTGCTATATAGATACCTAACTGGGCCAGGGTATTCCTAGACCAATCAGGAATGACAAAAAGGGGGCCAAGACGACTGCCTTATTGTTATGCAAATGTCATCTCTGCTCTGATTCGTTATTAAACGGTGGCTGTCCTGTAACGCCGGCACCTATTGGCTACGCTACTCCCCCCCCCCCCCCCACTTTCCCATCATCATCATTATCATCATCTGCTGGTTCCGTGACGGATAATATTACAGCAATCTGTCCTACACGCCGATTTGGGTTAGTCACGTGTGCATCATACGACTAGAACGTATTGTAAGGCGAGAACGTATTACACGCACGATACTCGCCTAGAACAGAAGGTCAACTATAATCAATGAAGAAAATTGAAAAAAACAGCTGTTCGCAGTTTGGTAATCTGTTTAATGGTAATGCGTATGTTTGCTTGACGTGACATAATGCCACTAAGGCTGATCTACTGAGTACTAAATTTTACTTATCCAGGTATAATTAGGAAATTTTACGAGTATCTGACATCGTACACAATCGGGACCTCCATTTTACGTCCTATCCGAGGGACGGCATAGCAAAGGATTTTTTACTTCGTTTAAGCCTTTAATGTCGTAGGTTGCTATGCTAACAACACGGCAAGGAACACTTAATGTTACCTAAACTTCTCTAGAGCATCAAATCAGTATTGTAGGTTGCACATCCTCCTTTAACACTAAATTACAACATAAATAAATAAACCTATCGTATCTGCAATCATAAAAATTGAAAAAAATAAATTATAATTCAAATAATTTAATTTCCAAAAATAATTATTTTCCAATGGCGAAAAAGAATTCAATAGCTTATTACCAAGCTATGATAATATACGTATTATAATTTCAGCTAATATGATCCACGCAATTATCCCAAATGCTGAAGGTGATTATAGGTAAATGGAATGACACGGGAGATAAACGGAGAGGACGGGCGGGAATTATGTCATGAACGGCCGGTGGAAGCGATTAGCGGAGGTCCCCTAACCAATAGCCCACTAATTGTATTGTATGGACAGTCCTATCCTATTGATTCCATTCTATCATTAACCATTCACTAAATAATACTCTTCTAATACCAATGATACTCTTCACAGATTATCACAAATATAAAACTGTTTAATTATTTTCTGCGTTATAAACCAGCACTTCATTTTTACAATCCTTAATTTTTTGTATTTTATTTTTTAACCCTACAATACTAAACCTCAGTCAATTGGACGACTTTCATAAAAGGGAGAGTCTTTTATATTTCGCCGAAATCTGGAAAATATAACTACTTGATACACAAAAAATATTAGCTTTAGATATGGGATTTCCAAGAAGATATTTCATCTCAAGCCTCGAATATATGTTCTATACAGATGATAGTACCCTTAGAAATAAAATTGGATAAGAAAACCTTTAAAAAAATCTGGTGCGATGCGCGCAACTCAACTTTCACTTACGAACTTACTTAGATTAGAAATGGACGTGTTTCGATACGTAAACGCCACAGCTTTCCATATTTATATGCTTATATCGTATATCTTCTCAGTTCTCTTCGATTCATTATTGTATATTTCTTTTAAGGGACCTAATTTCATTGAAAGTCGAATTTTTTTTTTAATGCTAGGTTGTTTTTTACAGCGATTTGCTTTTTGTAAATATATCGCGAAGGTGAATCGTTAGGAGGCGTATTTACGACTCGTAGTAAAGTTTGTCTCTTAAGCTTTTCTCGAAGTCGAAAACGATTACTGTTCCTCAAAAATCACTTTATATTGCCTTCAGAAATTTATTATGGAACTAAAGTTCCTTAACTGAAATATAATTATTGAACGTTACAGCCGTTTTCGAGTAAATAATTAAAAACACCTGAAAATGAGACAAAATTCTTTAAATAAAGTACCCCTTCCGTTTGACACATTTTGTTGAAATTTTATTTCACCTGAAGAAGAAGTGCATATAATTACTACTTGTTCTCAATAATTATATGTAATATTTTTAAACTTGTGCTAAGAAGATTATCTAAAGAATTGGACTTCAGTTTTCCAACAGTTTGAAAGTGAAACATCATTTGTCTCTTTATTAATATATTATCTTATCTTATGTAGGAGCGGGGTAGCTAATTTGTAAGGCAATGAGTTGCTGAGCTAAAGGTCCCGATTTCGAATCTGGCTTGGCAAGGTATCTTTAATATTCTGCCACAGTTCGTCTCGTGGGCCGAGAGACCCTCCTGAGGCAAATCCAGCCTCTATAAAGTACTCTTAATTGAAAGATTAAGGGGGGAAAACCTGGCGGTTGCTAGCATTGCAAAAACATGCAATATTATAAGGAATACACAACGTTCCTTCCTGTTCAGTAAAGGAGCAAAACTATCTTTAAACAGGAAATTTAATAAAAAAAAATCATAATCCTTTCCTATAACTCATTATTTTAAAATATGATATATGTGTTATGATTTTTTTGGTTAATTTTCACCTCAATATATTTATTTATTTCTCAATGTTAATGTAGAGCGGGTATAGGTAACCTTTGACATGTTGTGGGCCAAACTTTAGTGTGCAAGTACTATCGCTAGCCGCTTTCAAAAGTAGTGCATTTTTTTAGCATACTTTTTTGGAATACACGTAAATTATTCTGAACACGTTTAGCTAGTGAAATATAATGGATTATATCTCATCATGTATAAATTACATTAGATCACATGTCAATTATGGCATCACATGTCAATTCGCTGAGCGATTGGATGTAAAAAACTGATCTATGACTTGCACCAACCGATAAAGCTCAAACACTGACAGAGGGTGGCAACAACCCTTTACTAGGGACACATGTGCGTCCTGTTGGGGACTTATCGGGGCTTTGCAGGAGATCAAAGTGCATTCTATTTCGAGGGGGGGGCGACCCAAGTCATTAGTGGTGTCATGGATATCATGCCTCGCTGCCTTAATGCCCATAATACCCCCGCGGGCCAATATCATGCTAATGTCGGAAGACCTCTTCTGCGGCCCCCGAGGATTATCCTACGAGAAATTGTTTTCATCCTTATGGTTCACCATTTAACTGCAAATATTTGAAATAATCTTGTGGCGACAAAAAAAAAAAAAGGCGAATTAATAAAATGTTCGATATATAATAATCGATTTATGTTACATATACTGATTATCGATCCATAATAAATTTTTTTACATGCCTCTCAAAAAAGAAAAAGATAGTCGGATAAAACAAATCTATGTACACATAGAGTAATTTCGTGACCATTGAGGTCTTAAAAAGGTTTATTTCTAGTCGCATGATTGTTGCCGGTAGGTATTTGTACAGGAAGCGCATAAATTCCTACAGCGACAATTAGGCGATTAAAAAGTTAATCTTAAAAATAATATTTAAATATTTTTTATAAGATCGCTTTTTTTTATTATAAGATATCTCCTTAATAGAGGTAAGGAAATCCGGGTTCAAATCCCAGCCAAGTACAATCATTTTTCTTCTTATAAAAAATTATACAATGAATCTTCATATTCACTTGACAAGAGAAATAATTTATTTATTGAACACATACATTAACATATTAATACGTAAATATGGTATAAATAGCAGAAAAAATAAAATGGTATAAAAAGCAGAAAAATGCAATAAGACGAATAATTTTATTTTTATTTGTAACAAATACACACTAATTGTTGAAAATTGTGAAATTAAAATATTAAATACTATGTTCAGTACAACACAATCTTTTCGGAGGCGGCGCAAAATTGTTGTATTGAACATAGTGTTTAAAATTTTAATTTCACAATTTTTAATAACAATTAGTGTGTATTTGTACAAATAAAATAAAATTATTCGTCTTATTGCATTTTTCCGCTTTTTATACCATTTTACGATATATTTTGCTGTGTATTCATAAAAATCAGAAGGTAATTATTTCATATTTTTCAGTGCATTTATTTTTACTGGTTCCCAGGTTTCGAGGTCGGTTTAATTTTTTTTTATAAAATGTTTTTATTAATATTAAAAATATCATTATTAATAATTAATAATACGTAAAGATAATAATTTTCAAGGCCTCAATCCTCATGAATTATTCCCTACCATCTAATCTGGTCACAAACATCACGCTACATATATCTAAATATATTTGAGTTTCGTAGCAAATCTCGAAATTTATAAATCACGAAGAATAGAATATAATAATACACAAGTAAAAAAAAAAAAAAAAAAATTAGTAAAGCATACTAATAATGCTTTATCATTTTAAATCATACCCATTTTAGCTCTCGAAATGGTGATTTTTAAGTGTATAATTAAACAATACGAACAAATCACGGATTAAAAAAACCAATGACAAGTTACAAGCATGGAGAAGAGGCAGACATAAAGTTTTTATCAAGTTATTCAAAGTTCGTAAAGTCACCTTGTTTATTCATGAGGTCAATTTAAAACTTAAGAATCTTTTGCAGACCTCACAAGTTCTTCCCTCCTGGTGCACATTAAGTATTTATATCAATCTGTGTGTGTATTCTTTGCTCCAACGGAAGGAAATGAGGCGTCGTTTAAAATTTAACAGCCCCGAGATTTAGGTACCTACATACATTTAACCGGGACGGGATTTTCATATAGAATAAAAAAATTAAAAAAAAGTGTTAGTTGTTGAGATAGATAGATAGAGAGAGAGAGAGAGAGAGAGAGAGAGAGAGAGAGAAGAAAAAAATGAAAAAAATAAATTCTAAAATTTGATTAAAATAACCACAGAATATATTGTAACACTTCAGTGGGTTAAGAAATATTTAGTAACCAAAATATAACACTATCAATGCCAAATGAATTGTAACAACATAAATATTCGAGCAGGTTACAAAATTTATAACTTTATAGCACACAAATCATACGGCTTGAGCTTCAATGTCAAGACAAAGACTAAGACTAACTTGTCTAGTCACTCGCTCCTTATATATAGTCGTAAAAGGACTGGCCTGGAAGGTTCTGGATTGAGCTTGAAGAATCTAATCAGATACACGTGCTCTGACGGTTTGTTCCGACCGCTATTTCGTTCCAACAAAAGGTCTGGGATTTTAAACCATGTGTTTTTAGTTAACGATTTAACGTTACAATACTAATACTAAAGAAAAACTAGATTAAAATTTAAAACTAGACGAGAATGATTTAGAACTATTCACTTTAAATATCTGAACTACCTTCGTTAATTACCCACACTGCAGGCGCATGGAGAGCGAGGTATCTCTTGAAAATGAAAATACTAAGTTGAAATTTTAGTACTTAATTTATTAAAACTAAAATACCTCGCAGATTACTTTAATTAACTATTATGTTTAGCAAACTACCTAAATCAATGTAATACTGTTTTTATTTTTTTATCTTCTGCTCATAAAACAATTGTGTAAGGGGAGTGTGGGCGGCTTTTATTTCAAGAGTGGGTGGTACCTGGAAGGTTTTCGTTTTAATCGGTGAAGGGAGGATGTATGATTACTTTTTCATACATCCTCCTTGCCATAGAGTTCTTGAAAACGATATGATCCAATTTATAAATGATGGTACATCGGCTTTATCAAGAATCATTCTACTACTAGGTTTTTTATTCAAGTTGATAACTGTAACTGTAAAACATCTTCTTTATGCTTACATTGAACTTAGCGGCTGCTTACATCACTGATTTGAAACTTCACAAATTTCGACAAAAGATTCGTTTAAAAATTCTCGAATATATTTTTACACTGATTAAATATTAAAGTTTTAAAAATAAGTTCACTAGGATTTACCCTAGTGTATAATATGATGAATACTGAATTGAAAAAATAAAATTGGTAATTTTAGATCTTCGCGGAGATTCAAATAAGTTCTTTAAATTTATTTATTGGCCTATAATGCCAAAGAGGAAGTCTGACCCAATCAACGTAAGTACTAACAACAAGTGATAAAGTACATCAAAAATAAATAAAAACCATAAACCAGTGAGCACATGACAAGAACAAAACATAAGGAATATTTGAATATATAAAAGATTATTATATATAATATAAAAAAAATTGCACTAACACAGACTTAGATTAACTAAATTTATTAATCGTTTAAAGAAAAAAAAACTTGCGAAAATTAAAATTGTTATTATTACAAACATTTTAATGTTTATAATATTTATTCCATATGCAATAAAGCACTAACAATTCCTACAATTAGATTTTAACAATTGATCAAGATCAAGAGCTCAAAATAAAAAAAGATTTATCAGAAGTGCATACCGTATTTACAAGCCAAATACAGAGAAATTTACGGATATCGAAATTTTAAAGTTAAGGGGCTTTGGTTCGGGAGTAGAGGAACCATCCCTTCATCGACTAGTGAATTTTTAGAGAAAATTGGCACTAGAAGGGAAAAGATGCAAACAATTGCAGTATGCATAATCTTAGACCCTCCAGGGATAATAAACCACCATACATACTAAAAATCAAACTAAAACAATAGGTAACAAGATACATTATTTTACATACTAACAATCAAACTAAAAGGTAGCAGCACTGATTAGGTAAATACAAAGAAGGAAAAAAATGTGGATATATAATCAATGTCTATATAGGTTGATCAGTATTCTGTGGGACTAGATACCCTACATACTGTTGGGCAGCACTAATTTATATATTTCTTTAAATAAATATTTCTCTCTAAAATAATATTACTTAGATTTCTTAAATATATATTTCTTTAAATTTCAAAGATGCCATTTAAAAGGTTACCAAAATATGCACTACATTTTTATGATACAAAAGCATACGAATAAAAAAAAGATGTTATTTTAAAAAAATATTAGATTATTTTAAAGTTATGGGTTGAACTTGTAATAAGCTCAAAATACGAACAAAAATATTCCTAAGTGCTTCGAAATCGTATAAAACAATGAACAAGCATTCAAGGAAGGTTCAAAGAAGATTAGACCAAATATAAATACAAAAACGGCTCCCAAAATATAAATCCAACAAACGAGATTTTCCGTCCCAATGAAACCCCTCCTAACGGACAGTAAGGACTCCTATGAGCGGACAAGCTCACTATCGGATAAAGATTATATCAATGATGAGCGAGGACAGCAGATGTTGTCGGAATAAAACATCTGTGTTCCAGTTCTCTCTTTTTTTCTTCCCATCAAAACTTCTTCTAACCATTTACAGATGCCCGTTTCCAACTTGGAATAAACCAGTTCAGAATAAATATTTAGTTTCAAAAGACCTTAAGCCGTGGGGATAATGACAAAAGTAGTTAAGTTTTAGATGTACTGATAAACAAAAAATAAAGGGAAGATAAATCGCAATTTTATCTTTGACAACTTTATAAAAACATTATTTCAGTAGATAATAATAATAATGAAGGTTTAACGATTTTCCCTGTCGGTCCCATGCTTAGTTATGATTTATGGATTTCAGTAGATAATAAACAAGTAGAATGATACCTATTAATGAATACTAGTTGAAAAAAAAACAAAACAACATTTTAATAATAGTACTTTATTATGTTTAGCAATCTTGGAGGGCCCGATAACAAGACAATTTCCGACTGACATTGAACAAATAACGGTATAATATAAAGGTTCAGTCATTAATAAACAACTAGATTATGGTGAAGTTTCGAGATTTGTGCAATTAAACTACAATATTGCACGTTTTCAGAGAATACTGAGCTTTAATCACAACCTTGTAAAACCAAGGTACCGACTACATAATGTTAGGAAACTTTGAAAACTCACCGAGGTAACGAAGAAATAAGTTCTATAGAGGCTCTATATAGTCATAATAAGGTGGTATTTCCACCATCGACATATATTCCTACGTAATATACAGCAGACTGCAGCTACAGTTTATTACTTTCACTTACCTATATTTTATTTTATTTCTCACTCTACCGTACCTTGAAGGTAATACGAGTGTTAGCAACAGTGTTATGATAAGCATGACTGCATAACATACCACTGCTGCAAGTAGATCACATTACTTCACAGCCGGTGCTCAGTGTCTAAGCTTCAGCCACTGCCTCCTTCTTCGCCTGCTCTGTTCTGCGGCCTCAATGGAGATCTTCTACCCAAGGTGAAGTGAGTTGGGCCCACAGCTTCCTTCCACCCGGAGACGAAATTTATGAAGTGCTGGTAGTTGTCTTTAGACACCAGCTGAGGAAAGTCGCTCTCCGACAGTGTGTAGAGCCCAGTTTCCCTTAGCAGCTTGGCCCTTAGTGGCTCATAGGCAGTGCAGGCAATAACGATGTGCTCAGCGGTTTCTGGGATCCCGCAACTGGGACATAGAGGATCAATGTTTATTCCATGCTTGTGAAGCTTCGCTCGAAAACCTCCATGTCCCGTTAGAATCTGAGAAGTCCAGTAGTCCGGGAGGACCCACGTCTTCTCTAGCCGCGATTCGACGGTGGGGAAGTATTTATGGTGGGGTCTGCGCAGATTCTTCCCCGTAAGTTTGCTGGGATATCCGCCAAGCCGTCTCGTTTAATTTTATGCCGAAGTAGGTCTTCTTTTAGGAGGAGGTCGAGAGGAATAGCTCCTCCTAAGATCTGCACCGCCTCGTGAGACACAGTTCTGTATGACCTGGTCACTCGAAGCAGGGCCATCCGTTGGATTGTAGCCAACCTGCTCTTCTGTCGGTGCGGAGATCTCCAATCCAGGCAGGGGCCGCATATCGGAGTATACCAACAACCACAGCATTATAAATGGCTATGGTAGCTGGATATCTAAGGCCCCAAAACGCGCCACCAATGCGACTCAATCCGTTAAGGGCAAGGCTTACCCTACTTCTCAAATAGTCCAAGTGAGGCGTCACATTGAAATTCTTCCCTATCCTGATTCCAAGATAGGTGACAACCTCCCTTGGAATTATTCTTGTTCCCTGAATACTCATTGATATAGGGTGAGCCCTATCTGTTTTACCTCTCAAGAGGATCGCTTGAGTCTTGGATCCTGCCATCCTCAATTTCTTCCTCTCGCACCATCCTGCAACCAGGTTGGCGCAACGTGCTGCTTCATCTTTCAGTCGGGCCCTGCTATTTGAGGCTACTACAACAGCCAGGTCATCTACGTAAGCTGTAGCGGGGAACCGCTCTTTTTCCAGGACGCCCAGCAACTCGTCGAAGACTAATTTCCACAGGGCAGGACCAAGTACAGAGCCCTGAGGGCAACCTCGCTCCACTGTTTCTTCTACCTCATAGTAGCTGCCACGAATTTTTAATGTCCTGTCCTGCAGGTAGCTTCTAACCAAGCCATACAAGTTGCCGGGCGCTTCAAATCTCTGCAGCTGCTGGAGCACGCTGGGCCACCAAACGCTGTCGAAGGCGGAGGTTATGTCGAAGAGTAGAAGCATAACATACCTCTCCGCCCTCTCCTCGACATCACGGCGCACTCTCAGCAGTGCATCTGCGGTTCCCTTTCCTTTGCAGGATCCATACTGCCGTGGGTGACTGGCTCTGGAAAAGACTGGCCTTAAACTGGTTAGCATGAGGTTCTCTAACACCTTACTCATGACGGGGAGGAGACAGATTGGCCTATAGGACTTGGCTAGTTGCTTATCCCTGTCTCCTCCTTTGTAAATGAGCCTAACATCAGCTGTTTTCCAGCTTTTGGGAAAGTATTCCCTATCCAAGCAATCATTATATAAGGACAATAGTCTTTCTTCAATATAGGGAATACTATTCCTTAAAACAACCGCGTCAATTGAGTCTAGACCAGGAGCACTACCAGTCTTTTGTCTATCCACGGCAGCACGGAGATCCCATATATCCCATGGTGGGCACAGGTCCGTTCCAGGGGGACATTCCGTGGTACGTCTTACGAATTCCTCCTCTTCATTATCTAGGGACGGATCATCCCTGGGGTAAGTTTTAGCTTGAGCATCATTGTGGCGTATTGCTGCTATAACCTCCATAGGCGTCAGCTTACCCAATTCCACTCTATACGGAATACCCCAGGGGCTCTTAGATGATTCCTTGATAATGAATTCATCTCAAGACTTGCGTTTTCGTAAGCGCACTTCGTTCCGGTATACCCTGGCTTTAGACCTGTACTCCTCCCGAAGTGTACTACGCCTCTCATCGATAGTACACCTTTGATATAAACGCCGGGCCTTGTAGAGCTCTCTCTTTAGTAAGGTTAAGGCAGGCGTCCACCATGGGACAGGGCGGGCTCCCGTCTTCCGATGCTGGAGGGATTCTTCAGCAGCATCTCGAATCACATCAGTGATCCGAGAAACTCGGTATTCCAGATCATCAGTGGATTCCGTAACTGCTGTATCCCAATCATCGTCAACCAGCTTTCCCTCCAGAGCTGAGCGGAAGGCATGCCAATCAGCTTGTTTAGTTCGGAAGCCCTTATCAGTACCGTGGGAACCTTCCATACTTTGAGCCATGCAAAAAACTATAGTATGGTGGTCAGAACTCGTCTCAGATCGGAGGGTCCAATCCCCAAGGAGGTTCGCAAGCGATGGCGAGGCCATCGTAACGTCTATCCAGCTCTGCCCCCTTCCTCCAGAAAAGGTAGGGATAGCCGAAGGATCGTTTAGTACTACTAGTTGGTTCCTCGCTATGAATTCGCCAAGCTTAAGACCCCTTCGGTTTGTTCGATTGGACCCCCAGACCGTGTTCCAGGAGTTTGTATCTGAACATATGATCACGTTCCTTGTGCAAGCCGTAATAATTTCCATGGCGGATATGTCTTCATCTATATCATTTCCATCAGCAAGGTATGATGAAATGAGCGTAAACGCAACATTACCCCACTTGATATAGCATGCGACGCAATCCGCCGTGGTATACTGTCTCAGATCCATCACGTCAAGGTTAGGGTTATTAACCACTATAGCAGCTCTGGGCCTCCTCTCTCCACTGCCCAGGGCTATAACTCTTGACGTGAGGCCAAACCCCATGACCATGTTCCCACGGCAGCTTGGTTCCTGGATCGCCATGACGTCGTAGCGTTGGGCAAGAGCTCTAAGCTCATCCGCTACCAGGCGCCGACGTCCCATGTTGAGTTGGAGGATGGTGATCTTATTCATAGAAGGTTCTCTTAGCAACTTCCTTCGACCACTTTAGGTGCACAGGGCACTCTCGGCTACCTGACTTGTGCTTCCGTTGGGGTGGTGGAAGGTTTGCCCGCGTGCAATTTATACACGTAGGGGTACCCTTCTCCTTTTTCAATGGGCAATCCTTTAACACGTGTCCACTCCCTGCGCACCAGATACAGACTACGTTGTCTACTTTACATGTAGCCTTTGTGTGCCCGTAGTCTTGGCATTTAGTGCACCGAGGAGCGTCAAGATAGTCCTTGAATGTCATAGACCACCATCCCCCATTTAAAGGTCCGATATCCAACAGTTGGAACCGCACCGCAGGATGAACTTCAATCACCCAGTTTCTACTAAATCCAGTTCTGGCCAAAGAGGAGAAAATAGGCCGGATATCGGAACTTACCAATGTGGTTGAGACCGACTTCTCGGTTATTTTTCCCCACAAAAATCGAAGCAGCTCCTCTGAAGTCCAGGAATGAGGAACTCCCATTACTTCTAGTTTTGGTTTTTTCTTGAGGGCCAATTTTGCCTGTAAGCCACTATCACGCAATCCCTGCCAACCAATGATTTTATTGGCTTGGGAACTGTCTTCCAAGCGGACAAGAACAGAGCCCCCCTTTGTCTTACGGACGATTGCAGCCTCTACACCAATATCCGTTGGGGACGGTAGGTTGCTTATAATGTCAACGGGGCTCTTCCCCGCCCCACTAATAGTGATATAAGTTGGTTTCGGGGCCTGGGTAGGTTTAGATGGGAGAGTTTTAACGATCTCTGCCATTGACTTTGGCTTTGCCTGAGTTGGCTTACTCGGGGATACCGCCTCGGCCAGTGGCACCAGGCTTCCCTCTATACCTGCAGGCTCAGGGACGTTCTTGGTCTTGTTCCTCCGCCGTTTGTTTTTTACAACCGTGAAGGAGTCTGCTACTATTCCAGGCAGAGACTGGTCTTGATTCGCGGTTGGCATTTCAGCCCTGCTTTGAGCAGAAACGCCGAGTTGGCGAGTTTCAGCAGCAACCGAAAGCCCTTCAATCACTTTAGGGACTGATTTTTCAAGTACTATACTTGTGATGAGAGACAGTACATCTGGGCAAGTCAATGATTCTTTTACAGCCTGCTGTATTATGGCAGAGACATTTTCACTCTTTAATTCGTTTTCTTTTAACATTTGTTCTAACGTTCCTATTACATCAACTAACCATTGGACTTTGCTGTTGATGTAACTTTGGTCCTTTTTAGCAATGTTCTTATTCGTGTTTTTGATATAAACCTGAAGGTTCTCTTGAACCATCTTTGCTTCAATACTTTTGGAATTTTCCTTAACCTCCGATGAACTTTCATCATTCCTTATTCTAGGCCTTTTGGCAGAATTGGAAATCTCTATTTTCCCTTTACACGTTTCCATATTCACGTCAGGGTGTACGCTGGCCGTATTCATTACCGTAGATGCGGTAAAGCTAGTGATATCAGTTCTTATCACTAACCTTCCAAACTAAGCAACTATATAGCCAACTACTAATAGTTCTAATTAAAACTAGTAATAAGAGTTCTTACTAATAGCCAATTGTCCTTTCAACATTTTCACTTACCTATATATGAAATATATAGTAAGTGGAAGTATTGCGATCGTGAAAAATTTCGACTTCCGGTTTTCAACGGAAATACACGTTTTGGGGTCCCCTGAGTCGAAATGACCAAGTCCCGCGAAATGGTCTGTGTGTGTGTGTGTGTGTGAACAGACTAGCTCAAAAACTATAAACTGTGCGATCCTGAAATTGGGTATTTAGTGTAGGTATATGCCCGCGATGTGACAGCATAAATTTCATCAAAATTACTTAAAATGAGGGGGTACTTTACTTAATAACTTTTTAGGTTTTTTTCGATTTTCTCAAAAACGGCTCTAACGATTTCGATTAAACTGAGTATTTGATCTATTTATATACCCGAGATATGACTGTAAAATTTTCATCAAAATTGATTAACCGGAGGGGGGACTTCACTTAATAAATTTTGTAACATTTTCACGAGTTTTTTTTATTTACTCAAAAACAGCTTTTAAGATTTTGATCAAACTTGGTATTTGATGTATTTATATGCCCGAGATATGACTGTAAAAATTTCATCAAAATTGATCGACGGGAGGGGGGACTTTACTTAATAAATTTTGTATCATTTTCACGGGGTTTTTTTTATTTACTCAAAAACGGCTTTAACGATTAACAAAAATAAGATATGAATGTAGAAAAATGTGTGACTTTGGGAAATGATATTTAGCAAAACACGTCAATTTCTAATCTAAGTAAGTTGGTAGGTGAAAGTTGTGTGTTGCGCGCACGCACCAGATTTTTTTTGTTAAAAATGTTGCTTGGCACTATTTTGCCCCGACTCCTTCAATTGTAACTCAAGAGATAACATTTCAAAAATTATATGATTGTTTCGAATACAATCTATATAAATAAAGATGAAAGTCTGTTAGTTTTTTTACTTTTACTTACCTATATATGTAATATATAGTAAGTGGAAGTATTGCGATCGTGAAAAATTTCGACTTCCGGTTTTCAACGGAAATACACGTTTTGGGGTCCCCTGAGTCCAAATGACCAAGTCCCACGAAATGGTCTGTGTGTGTGTGTGTGTGTCTGTGTGTGTGTGTGTGTGTGAACAGACTAGCTCAAAAACTATAAACCGTGGGAACCTGAAATTGGGTATTTAGTGTAGGTATATGCCCGCGATGTGACAGCAAAAATTTCATCAAAATTGCTCAAAGGGAGGGGGTACTTTATTTAATAACTTTTTACGTTTTTTTCGATTTTCTCAAAAACGGCTCTAACGATTTTGATTAAACTGAGTATTTGATCTATTTATATGCCCGAAATATGACTGTAAAAATTTCATCAAAATTGATTAACCGGAGGGGGGACTTTACTTAATAAATTTTGTATCATTTTCATGTGTTTTTTTTATTTACTCAAAAGCGGCTTTAAAGATTTTGATCAAACTGGGTATTTGACGTATGTATATACCAAAGATGTGACAGCCAACATTTCATCAAAATTGGTCAAACGGAGGGGTCACTTTATTTCATAACTTTTTTCCAATTTTTACCTTTTTTTCGATTATCTCAAAAACGGCTTTAATGATTTTGATCAAATTCATCATGTTTAATGAAAATTAGATGTTCAATAATATCAGGTAAGTTTTATCAGTATTAAAATTTTCTGAGGGGGCTTAAATGGAGAAGGGGCCTTTTTTGTTTTCCTATAAAGTACCTTTGTTTTAGTTTATTTTGAGAAATTAACCGTCTCCCATCACGCCTAAAAATAAGAAATGGCTAAATATGAAGTATGAAAAAAATCAAGTAAACATATACAGGAGAAAAAAAGAAAAATATTCCGTCAACTCATAAAGGACCTTGAACTCACGCATGCGCCGTATTACCTTTCTTTCGATTATCTCAAAAACGGCTTTAACGATTTTTATCAAATTCGTCATGTTTAATGAAAATTAGGTTTTCTTTAATATCGGGTAAGCTTTATCATTATTAAAATGTTCTGAGGGGGCTTTTTTTGGGGGGGGGGGCTTTTTTGTTTGTTTCTTTCTTTCTTATAAAGTACCTTTGTTTTTGTTTACATGGAGAAATTAACTGTCTCTCGTTACGCCAAAAAATAAGAAATGGCTAAATATGAAATATGATAAAAATAAAGAAAACATAAAGAGGAGAAAAAAAGAAAAATATTCAGTCAACTCATTGATACCACGCATGCGGAGTACGCCTTTAATGACAGACCATAGTTCATAATTAAAGCCGTTCTGTTCATTTGAGAAGTGGCAATTAACAAAACGCATTAATTTCTAATCTAAGTGAGCTGGTAAGTGAAAGTTGTGTGTTGCGAGCACGCACCAGATTTTTTTTTTTTTTTTGTTTGTTTGTGCTTTATAGAAATACATACCGTTTGTCCTAAATTCTCCGAATTTCGCTTAGTGGTTCTTTCATACCAGGTGCAAAAACCTGTCCATATAAAAATTGCATAACAGCCAATCTCTGGATATATTCTTTATTGTTATAAAAATCGCTATGATCTCGCTTTACATTAGATTTTTACGAAATCAACCGTTGGAGTAAAAAAAAATCTCATTTCTGTCCTTACGAACTTTTCTGGACCCAACCCTTTTCTCATTGTTTTCAAAATTCCGTGGGTGAAACCGGGATGTTAAAGCTAGTTATAAATAAATTAAAAATAAAATTATAGTTTTTACGTTGTCTAATAAATAAAATGTTGTTACTTATTTATTTTACAAAATCTAAGGGTGAGTCTAAACTTTTGACTGGTAATGTATTAGAAAGCAGAACGACCTACATTTGTAATGAAGGTTGAAAAGGAATCATGGTGGCGGCCATTGGAGTTTATTAATCAAGTTATTTTAGTTTTTACTTACATTGAATTTAGATTATTTTCGAAATACTCATTGCAGAGTAACTATGGAGAGTAACTATAGCTGGATATTTTTGCATGGGGACTTTTAAAAGTAGCTACAAACACAGAAGATATTTATCGACGGACAACTACCCTTGGCCACCAAACCAATGTATATCTATGGAACAGATATAAACTCAACTTAGTTCAGAGAAAGGATTTCTAACACTGAAGCGATTTCTTTTTTTGTGTGGAGGAAAGTAAGGGTAATATAGACTAGGATGCCTCTAGCTTGGGCTATTTTCCATGAGTAAAGAGCCCTCTGGTATTACAATGGAGCCCAGGGGAGGCTCCCACTATCAATGAGAATAAAGAACCAACAGAGTGTAATAACAATAATGGAACACTGCCCTCGACATCTCTACAGCTTGGCTTCCTTCCAGCTCCGAGCAGTAAGATCTATCTCGCTGGGATATTGTCTCCTAGTTGTTCAGCCAACCTTCTGCCTCTTTGTTTGAGCTCAGTTAAATCCGGTTGGGTTCGTTTCTGGCGAACTTTTACAGCAAAACTATTATTTTTCCATTAAGGACAAACAATTGGCCGTTTACATGGAGGGACGAGGAACGGCTAAGGGTTTTTGTGAAAACATGATGTCGAGCGGAGAATTTAAACTTTAATATATAATCATATGTAATCGACATTCGAACAATCGAGCCTTCGGATCAACTGAGCATTTATTATTTAAAAATAAAAGACGTACCGTAAACGCGGGTTACTTGAGCCTTGGGGGATATTTGAGCCCAATAACTGAAAAATGATGTTTGGTTCTCTGGCTATTTTCGAAATATTTGAATGCTATGCTGGTAGGCAGAAGCACTAGGTAGACCATAGAGCGAGTTTAAGAGGTTTGAGAAGTCACCATATAGGAACAGAACTAGTTCTGTGAACTACTCACCTGTTGTTCGTTTATTTCACTCTGCAAAATTTAGTCTGTAGATGCATCAGGAATAGCCTAAAACTGAAGCTAAGCTCATATATTTCGTTGTGGCCAACACGTAAATATTTTAGTTAGTGTACATATGTAATATGTACACATGTAAGGTAATATGGCACGTGTACATTCAAGAGTATTAGCTAAGTGCACAAAAGACGTATTAGTCGGGCACTATCGTCTAATTCCTAAGTTCGGCCCAAGCTCCCGGTACGGCAATACGTACGTGAAGAGATTTATTTTTTTTCTGCTTATTATGCCTGCCCACATTGGGCCATTGCAGAGGAGCATTTATGAAAGCTTTTATTGATCTGGCCAGATCGAAGAATTGGCTTTTTCCAGCCAGCGGTCTCCATCTTCCAGGGAAGAGTTTTTTCTTTAATTTAATAGACTGTTGCTAACTATTTTTGTGTTATGATTTTTTTCTTGTTGAAAGACTTTTTTTTCTTTTATTTAATAGACTATTAAAAACAAGTTAAAAAATTAAATTAATGAATTAATGAATAAATTAAAAATGAATGAACAAGATTAATGTTAATTATTTAACACTTTTAAGTTATTACATTATGTGATATTAACATCACCAAATAGTTTATATTTTTTTTGTTAGAAGGTAAAAGTTTTATTTTTCACTATTATTTACAATTAAAGTTGGCTTAACTGCTATTAGAAATATGTTTATTTATTTTATTCTTTTTTTTACCTTTTTAAATTCCTTAATTTTTAAGGCTTTATTTATTTTTTAATTTACCAGCCTATGGAGGGCGGAATTGGTGTATTAAAATATAATTTTTTTTGATAGCCCACCGCCGCCACACCTAAGTTTATTGCTAAAGCAAATTGAGGCCTTTTTAAAGTCCTAAATACGAGTACGTACGAGTCGTACCTCATATATAGGACAGTATGTTATTAAGTAAAGCTGGGACACATTATCTAAAAATACGGGTTACTTGAGCCCAAGGGTTGAGGTGACCGTGACCACATTTAAAATTTTTAAATCCTAATTCTATGTTGGCCGGACATATGCTGACGTTACTGCCAAAAAGTTAGAAAAAATGCCTGGAAGCTGTATAGAGTAAGAGGATGACGCAGCGAGCGGTGGGATTTAATAAAATTAGCAAAGCCACTTTCAGAAGGAATGACAGGCTTTAATATAGCTGAATTAGAGCCTTTAGAGTAAAACAAGATTTTAAGCTGTTTGCTAAATCAAGACAAAGATGTCCTAGAAATAGCCAACTTCGTTCTGGTAAAATGGAAGAAGACGGAGTATCCAAGTGTCATCCTCGCTATAATAAGTCCCCCAAAACTAATAAAACGAGATTTGTTTTATTTGACAGGGCTCTAAACATTGTTATACGCTCAACTAATGATGTATGGGCAATATCTCTAAAGTGTTGCTCAAAATGATGTTTAAATTATATTTTTCAAACTAGCATTATTAAAATTATGTCAAAATAATATTTGTCTTTAAAATGAACGTTTTGATGTTTACTGGATGTTCAGAAATTTTTTTTTTTTTAATAACCCCCTCTTACTTGGAACCAAACTGCCTTCAAATAGTATTTTTAATGGGAATTGAGTCTGGGGTCAAGTAACCCGACCTTAAGGTAAACTTGAGCCCAAATTAAAAAAAAAAATATTTACTATAACACAAACAATGCATATTATATGTTAAAGTATTCATAATAAACTGTAGTGTATAGAAAGCAGGAAAGAGTTAATTCTAAACAAGGGCCTCCGACGTTTCGCCTGGGGTAGTAGGCTGTTAACATCGTGGGAGGGGTCCTGGTATTTTGACTTTTTAAGCTTCAATTATGGCTTATTGATATTTACAAATTAAAATATTAATTTGTATGATAATTAATAAACATGATAAATGAATAGGAGTTTATTTAATTCGTAGTTTTTTGTTTCACATATCTTCTAGGGGGGGGGGGTTGCCCTCCCTGTGGACGCCCTTTATTCGAAACCGAAATTACGAAGTACTCATAAAGGCATGGTCAATCTCCCTCGTTACGCTCAATAAAGCTTTTTCTGATTTTTCATTTTCTGAGAAAGAGAGAGTGAGAGAGAGAGAGAGAGTGTGAGAGAAAGAAAGGGAGAGAGAGAGAGCGATAGATAGACAGATAGATAGATAGATAGATAGATAGATAGATAGATAGATAGAGAGAGAGAGAGAGAGAGAGAGAGAGAGAGAGAGAGAGTGAGAGAGAGAGAGGTTGATCAGTATGTGTGTGACAAGCAACGCAGTAGGGCAGCATTACTTATTGATCTTTTTTATTGTTGATAAAGTATAATTGAGTATCAGTAATTATAATAAACTAGCTGTATATCCCGGTTTCACCCGGAGAATTTCATTTTTTAAATCCATAAAATCTAGAAACTGAGACTTTTATCGGCTCAAACGGTCGATTTTTTAAAAACCTATGTAAAGCGAGATCATAACGATTATTATAACAATAAAGAATATACTCAGAGATCGGCTGAAGTTATGCAATTTTAATATGGACAGGTGTTTGGACCAGGTATGAAAGAACCACTGAGCGAAATTTGGAGAATTTAGGACAAACGGTATGGATTTCTATAATTAACAAACAGAATTTGATCTTTATATACATAGATTATAGCTGTATATCCCGGTTTATAACGGGGAATTTCGTTTTTCTAAAGAAACGGTCGATTTCGTAAAAAAAACATTGTAAAGTGAGATCATTATGATTTTTATAACAATAAAGAATATCAGCTGAAGATCGGCTGAAGTTATGCAATTTTCATATGAACAGATGTTCACACCTGGTCTGAAAGAACCACTGAGAAAAATTTGGAGAATAAAGAATATCAGCTGAAGATCGGCTGAAGTTATGCACTTTTAATATGGACAGGTGTTCGCACCTGGTATCAAAGAACCACTGAGCAAAATTTGGAGAATTTAGGACAATCGTATGGATTTCTATAAAGAACAAATAAACAAACAAACAGAATTTCAACTTTATTTATATAGATTAATCAACTATTTAATAATATTTCTTTATAGCAGATGTGGAAACAATAGAGGCAGGTTGTGTCCCATGAGGTCATTCTAAGCCAAGGATCGTTCCACAGTTAAATGGTTGCAGATTTGTGACGCTGAGAATATAAAAATTAATAATATATATCAATTATGGTTGAATGGCAGCGGTTCTTTATTCAATTCTAGCCCTAATTTACTGACAGCTCAACCGCAAAGCTCCAGAATTATCACGAGGAGGAAAAGTGAATATGAAGCTATTTTTGAAGTCAATTCAATTATTCCACTCAAGCAATATGCTCTCTCTCTCTCTCTCTCTCTCTCTCTCTCTCTGCTCTCACTCACTTATAAACCACTCTCAAAATCACATTAGTGCCTCGCGAGGAGTAGCCCCGAGGCGTTCTATGCAAAGTTATTAAGTGCCGAAATTTCTGAAACTGGAAAATTACCCCCGAAGCCCCTGAGAAGAACACATACATACCTTGTGAAGAGCATGTAAACCAATTTGGCAAACAGAGAGACAGAGAGAGAGAGAGAGAGAGAGAGAGAGAGAAGTGAGTGAGAGAGGGATCTTTTTGTGAGCGGTGGGAGTACTGTTCCATTAGCCGAGGTATAATTGCACAGTGCCTTGAAGATGAGAGAAGGCAAGAGACCTTTTGGATCCCTCGTTATCTTCCTTTAAGCAAACAACATTAGCCTTGCAATTATTCTCCTGCATTCCCTTCTCATCTTCTTCAGTCCCTTTGCGTCCTGATTTCCATCTTCTTTTACTTCTTCCCAAATGTGGATCTTGTATGGTTAGGTCCCTCTGTTAAAAAAAAAATCAGAGCACACAACGAACAAGAAATAAGTGAACTTATTTTTAAATCTGTAAAATTTAATTAGTGTCAAAATAGATTTGCGAATTTCCGAACGAATCTTTGGCTGAGAGGGTTAAGTTTCATCAGTGATAGAAGCGGTCGCAAAGTGTCAATGATTTACGAATAAAGAACTGGTTTTAAAGCTTATGTACCACACACCCCTCTGTTTAAATTTAAGCCTCCCGCAATCCCCTCACACAATTATTTTACGAGCAGAAGATAATAAAATAAAAACAGTATTACATTGTTTTAGGTATGATTATATTATTTTCTATCTGCTATATCTGACTAGCATTCCCCGTCGCGGCTTTGCCCGCGAACCTTTAAAATCAATTCTGTGATCATTATCTTGGTATTGATTTAATAAAATATGTTAACTGATGTTAAAGAGATTTAGTAGAATCGGAGCTTCCAGTAGGTGGAATGTTGGAAGGGGAAGCTGCCGGCTCGGTAGAAGAGAGGGAGACGCGCAATGGAGAGAGTTCACTAAAACCGCCGAAACAAAAAATGCTTACTCGTTGTGAACGCTTAATTTTTTTGCTTTAAAACATGGTTTTCGAAGCACCTGGTACTTTTGAGTTAAACTCGTCGTATCAAGATTTTTAAAATGATTCCAAATTAGATATTTTTTCTCGAAGTGCAAAAATAGGTGTCCGTTAGAGTTAAAAGACAATTTCGCCATTTAAACCCCTTAGAGATTACATTTTCGAAATTCCTTTCTTAGTGGTTACTTACATCGCGTTTAAAATATAAATTCCTAACTTTAAGTTTCTATCATTAGTAGTTTTAACTCTGCGTTGATTCTGTCAGTCAGGACAAAGCCTCTTATATATATAGAGATGGACACATAGATATATGTGTGTGTCAAATACCCATTGAATGAAGTATTCCAAAACCAGAAATCGAAATACCTATAAATCACTGTTACTATTTGAAGTTCCATACTTCGCTAAATTTAAGTTAGCTAAAACCGCATATTTCAATAATGATGCTCTCCCTAACTTTATATCGATTAATCGTAAATTATATAAGATGGGTGAAGTATAATCTAGGAGGCCTTGGAGTGATACTCGTGTCGGAGGCACACTATAATTTTCGCAAGGAAACTTTAATTGACCATTAGGAGTTAAGGTGAGCCGCCGGGATTTAAGTTACCAGAGCCATAATTACAGACGCCAACAGGTTAGGTAACATTAGCGATGATTAATAACACAAGTTGGGAGGAGTGGATATGGAGGAGGCGGTGGCCACGTGCTTTACCTGTTGCTAGGAAACCGCTCCCCTCCCCCCCCCCTCCATTCCCTGTCACTTTACTCCCTCTGTTGTTGTCATTTCCGGAATTTGAACATAAAAAATTACAGAGGTCCACACTTCTGTAATTTTTTATGTTCAAATTCCGGAAATGACAACTACAGAGGATTTTATGTCAGTTATTTTTTATGTTCAGTGGAATGATCAACTGTTTTCTTTAAGATTGCATGATTTATTGTCAGGATTTTCTACCGTCAAAACATTTTTATTTGGAAAGCCAACGTTTCAATCCAAACATCAGATCCTAGTTAGTGCTAAAGTAAAGACAAATTTATGAGCAACATGTAAAGTATCTATGCTAGAAGATAATGATTATTAATTATAGATAGTAAAAATAAGAAGTAACAAAATAATGGAAACCAAATCCAACTGATGGTATGTCTAACAAATCTGATAATTATGTATATAAAAGATAATCAAATTATACATGAATATTTAAAAAAACAGCTAATTAAAATAACAAAAAATCTGATATTCACCTTTTTGAGTCAAGAGTAATACAGAGACTGAGGAAAAAATTATAAGGTGAAAGCTGGTAGGGGTTAGTTTGCCGACTTGAAGAGGTTTATTTTGGGAAAACCCAAAGCTTTTGAAGTAAACGCCTACAAGACGTCTAAGTGTAAATTAAAAGTAAATAAACATACATGAATTGTAAAAACTGACAATATAGATGGTACAGTATACATAATGTTTATACCTGGACTCAAATATAAGATATAAGAGGTATACTCTCATCTTAGTTTTGATTAATTTTGAGTACCTATACCATAAAATGTTTATAAGATTTTTAAATTTTAAAGAAAGCAATTGCATTTGCTTCATTGCTGGATAAACGGATGTTAACATAAAATATAAAATAAAGTCAGACTGAGACTAGATAATGACTAGGTGGCCGAAACGTTGCCGATGTATTAATGCATGGAAATTTAAAGTTTTCCTGGAGTATGCTTCAACCCACGTTGACTAATTCAACTGAATAAAGTTAAATATAATCCTAGGGAATTCAAAGACCAATCAAACATGAATATAATTAATTTAAAATTAAAAACGAATAAAATGTTTTAAAGAAGATATTGATGATTTTACTGTTTTGCAAGAAGAAATAAACTCCGAACGATCAGTGGCGAAAATAAATTTTGGAAAATTACCACAATACTGAAATTACGTTATCAATACTTAAACTTACCGAAGAGTCGATGGCCAAAAAGAAAATCAATGAAAATACCTGAAAAACAAAAATTATATTTAAAAATGTAATATTAAAAAATTATATGATATTATAAAATATTCCGACAACTCATAAAACACGTTGACTCAGTACGCCTTTAATGACAGACCATTGTTTATAATTAAAGAGTTCTGCTCATGGGAAAGAGTTGTCAACGTGTTTTGAAACATATATATTTAATGGAAATAATTTATTTACAGGGCAAATAAATGAAGTTTTCAACAACTAAATAGACGCGATGGAGTATTATGCTTGCATTGCCGATTTATCACAAGTAAAAACTTTTATTTAACAATAAAAAAATTTAGTGTACTTTAGAGAGCAAATAAAAACTATAACTGGTTACGCGCATCGCACCAGATTTTTATATATTTATAATGTTGATATGTTTAATGTAAAAGTAGAATACAAGAAATGAATCATGGAACTGTTACACAAGGGCCCGAATAGACTAGCTGACACCTGGAGCAGGTCTTTGGGTGGGAAAGAAAGGTCCGAGGGACACAGCTGTCGATAGCAGACCTCCCTCACCTGCTATCTCCAAATCCTCGCTGTTTATTGTCAACTACACCCACTCCTCCTTCCTCTACTCCTCTACATTAGTTAATCGAATAACACTTATATATCGATCCAGGTTGTAAAGCAAGAGATACTTGATATTTTCGAGCTTCAGTGTTTCCTATAAATTAAACGTACTAATGATGATAGATAGAGCTCATTGATTACTACTGCCCGTATTATAAATTCGTCCGGAACCAATCATCTCAAAGCAAAGTGTCAAGATGTTCTCAGACCATGACTATGACTATGCTCACGGATCATACTATCTAAAACAACAGGATAGTATGATTCCATATAGTTACGGAAATTCGGATGACAATATACATAGGGTAGTAACAGAAACAAAGAGAAAATATGTAGAATTAGCGGAAGAGATGAAGCAGCTTTGTGGTTTGAAGCCGCATACTAGCTATGATAACATCAAGCAACGGCTCAATACCAGAAGAAACCCGGTCTTCATTCCAGAAACTTTCCGTCTGGAACGATAGGAAAAATGAAACAGGAAGTATTGTTGGGAACAGGAAGAGTATTTAGGAAATTTATGACTATGTCCCCAATAATTGAAATACCATGTAACATGTGAAACAAATAAAAATTATAATAATTATGAAAGCTTAATGAACCCGAATGTTCGAAGCCCATACCACAACTCGGTCTCTGCACACCACTATCCACCGACCGCCACGCATTATAGTGCAAAAAATCCCAAAAACCAACTTTTTTTTTCTGGATCTAATAATTTTTCTTGGTTATATATTAATCCTGGACCTTGAAAATATAGTTGAAACTAAAATAGAATAAACTTTGTGGAATATACAATATTTCAAAGTTGTATGTTTCTGGCATCTCCATCCGCGCCCTTTTTGCAGCCCGTTTACCAATGTTTGTATTGTTCGCTAGTTAATTTATATCAATTTTTACTTCACCTTGAATGTGCATTCCATATACAATATATAGCCATCCAAATTTATGATTTATGATCCGAATGATTTCTGTATCCAGTGATTAAAGCGAATGAACTATTTTTGCACACCTATTCTTCATATTGGGGAATGTCTGAGTAATTTTGTCCACAATTGTCGGCGATGGTTGTGGCACTACACGTTACAGAAACTATCTGAGTTTCAATTGGTATAAGTTTCACGTCCATCACGAACCATCAACATTAAGAAAAGGGGACTTTTTAGAGATAAAGAATGAGTCACAGCCGGCCGGCTCGAAGGGTGCGCTTGTGTTTAATTTTTATTTATAATATTAAAATTCTAAACTTATATAATTGAAATTCAATATTTGCATTTTAAAACATGTTCTTTTTATTCCACTGTTCAATTCAAATTATTCTCAGTGAACATTCTTATGTAAATGTGCAAATATTTTTTTTTTTTTCGTGTTTCAAAATGTCCTATTTGTAAAATTATTAAAAAATAATGTAGCTAATACAAATGCTCTAGTGATGACTTATTAAATGATTACTTAGTATGAGTGATTCTGAAGAGCATTAAAAAGAGCTCTTTTTGTTATAAATTAAACATTTTACATGATAAGTTAATATAAAATAAAAGTATGAACCTATATGAAACAACTGTACAATCTTAATAAACACAAATTCGGCACTTGCTAATCTTCGCGCTTGTTAATCTTTTCAGAATTTGACTACTAAGTTTCGCAATTTCACGCGACGATTTTATTCGCCTAGCAGCTATCACGTCACTTATATTTACTTGGCACAGTTCACTTAGTTCGGCGTCGTGTGAGCGTCTATATTCTCCGATTGGTTCATCCCTCTTCAATCCAAATATTCTAGGATTCCCTCACAAATTCAAGCCCTTTCCGGTACGTGTCACCTCCCTAATGGCAATATCCAGTGCTAAATTAAATAAAACTGGTGATAGAGAATCACCTTGTTTCAAACCAGAGCGAACCTTGAACTTCTCAGAAAAATAGAAGGACATTTGATATACAATTTTTTTGTGTGGTTTAATCAAAAACTTTAACCCTAGTAAAGGTTAAATATATGTAGTTGCAATTTTACTTTGCAGCCAATTTCTAACAAAATTCCTGATTTTTTTCCTAATGCACTTAAATTACGATGTATTGTATCGTAACACTTATGTGAGTTTATTTAATTTTTATTTACGAAAAATAATTCATAATATGCGACAATACTAATCAATTTGTTAAATAAATTATTAACAATGTTACATAAAGTAACTACTTGTAACGACACAGGAACAAGAAAGTAACCATACTATTCGATCTTCAGAGCGAGACTATGTTGATGTTGTTCATTGCTTTTTAGAATTATTCCGAAACAGAACATTCTAGAAGGTTCTCGAAAAGTGTAGGCGATTCTCGTACTACCTAGAACATGTACTAGCGCAGTTAGGTGTCACAACAATAATTCTATAAATCTTTTTAATGTAACAAACGAAAATCATATAGTGTTGTTTTTCACGGTTCAGTATGTTTGTAACCGCTTTTATAACGTTACGAACCGTGAATAGTAAGGAATTTTGCGATAAACATGGCAAGGTTTATGGCATGTGAGAGTGCAACGATAAAAGACAGCTGTTTCATTCCGTGGCCAGTAGCTTGCACCTGTGTAACCGGGCGTGGCATGTCGAGCTACTGTCGTGAGAGTTAAAAGGTGATCGCACTGCCTAACCAGGCATTACGTTGGAACAATGCTATCAATCATTCACTAGCTTAATTATCACTGCATCTCGGTATTACAATGCTTATGATTTTGAAATGGTTGTTTCCATATTTGAAAAAAAAATTCAAGAAAATTTTAATACTGAATGTATATCCTAGAATTTCACATTATTTTAAAACTTCATTCAATTAATCAAATTAAATTAATGAAACAGATTGTAGTTATGTATTTCATTTAATATTTTGAAATCAAAATTGAAATGTTTTTTCGATTAAAAGATATTGTTATAGATTACAAACATTATCGTACAAAATTATTTCATTATAACATAATTATAGAAACTAATGAAAAATTCATAATTATAATAATACATTAAATCAATTTTTATCTCTTTAATAATAAATAGATTATCATTTAGGAGGCATTGTGCCAATCAACTGTATTATGCATTTAGTCATGTCGATGAAATTAGTTGGCCTTTAGTTGATAAATTTATCAAAAGGTCCATGACAGTAAGTTATCCTTCTGAATTGTTCTCGCTAATATTTTATTACGCTTTTACATTGAAACGATGAACAAAAAAGATAAATAATATAACTGACCTTTCCAGTTCAAGAGTTCACTACCATTATCCCTGATTTCATTAGAATTAGTTATAACTTATTTTTTTTTTTAAATATCCAACAAACTCAATGTTTTTTTTCTTATTTAATATTTATACCAGCTAAAACGTTTTTTAGGTTCTTATGTATTACAAACTGAATGGACTATCCTTATATATATAAAAATCTCGTGTCCCGATGTTTGTCTCTCTATTTCTCAGAAACTACTCAACCGATTTTAATGAAATTTGGCTCAATGTATATAGTTTTGGCCAACTTTACGGACCGAATAGTTTTTAACTTGATTAGTGATCAAAATAATTCTTATATAGCGAATTATTGCAAATACAGTAGGTCGTGTTTCGATTTATTAACATGGCGTCATATGTCGATTTCATAATGTTTTTGTTTATAAGCATGCTTTTGTAATACAGGTTATCATTATTATAATTTTGTATTGCGTTATGTGAGTGTAGTTATTTTTCCTATGTTATTATTTTCCACAGACCAATAGTAATACAAATTTGTATTTATTGTTAATTTTCATTAAAGAATAAATAAATCAAGAAAACGTTACAATAAATTCTCAAATGTGTAGGTACTTTTTCTTCCTTTTCCTTTTTTATTTGTATTTAAATTAAATTACTAGCTAACCGCTAAAGCGCTTTGCTGTGGCCCACCCTGATATCAACTTTTAGTAAAGTAAATGTATTTTAATAATTTAAATTAGGCTATTATTTGAAATAATACTCTATAAATGTTGTAACAGCACCTACTGTCATAGGTGTAACCTAATAGAAACCTGACTTGGGGAGTCAGTGTTGCCAAAAATTAGTGAAAATTAGTAAGCTAGCTACACTGCGGATAACCAGTCGTACAAACTCCCTCACAAAAAGAGTGTGTTTTGATTAGGTGTTGTGGGATACTTTGTGATTTGCTAAAGAACTGTATAATTAAGACTTTAATATTATATTTTCAGTTAATTTATTTAACAGAAGTTTCTTTATTTTCATTATTCGTTTTGTTATTATTATTTAAATACAGTGTTTTTTTATTTTACCAAACCTTTTTATCCCGAGATCTAAAATGTAAAATTTAAAAAATTTCAGCAAAAATTTGTAATTCCTCCTTTATCAACAATAATTTAAAGTTGAGAAAATTTAATCCCAATCGAATAGAGGCTGTTACTTCCTGTTCAGCAGAGTTGTAATTATCTTTAAATGTAAAATTTAAGAAATTTCAGCGAAGATTTTAATCCTTTCTTTAATTTAAAGTAGGCTATTATTGGAAATGATATTTCGTTGTTAATTTCACCAGAATACAATTTTTTACTTATCTTTAAATGATTGTTGAATAAGAAAGGATTACAAATCACGGCATTTTTTAAATTTTACATTTAATGATTATTACACCTCTACTGAACAGGAATAATTGTTATTTGGGTAACCTCAAGTTTCAGATTTATCCGCCATAAATATGAGAGTACTACTGCAAAATGATCCATCGGCAGATATATTTTTTAAACAATTGCTCTATATTGGAAACGGTGAAATATAGCTGCATCGAAATTCAAAATTTATCAAATTACCAGAAAATTTCTGAACTGTTGTAGAGACGAAAAATGAACTGTCTACGAGATATAAAGCGTCTTTCCTGATATTTTGAACAATTATTTGGACTATAATTGGCTGGGTAGTCGTGCTATTTTGGCAGCGAAAAATGTTGATTTCGATGAAATAAACTTCCAAAATCAATTGACAATGTTCTAGATATAAACGAAGCCGTAAATTTCCCATCTGAATTTTTTAATTCCCTGGATATACACCCAAACAATCTCCAGTTGAAGATTGGCTCACTGATCATTCTTCTTCGTAACTTAAATCCACCTCAATTGTGCAACGGTACACGTTTGGTCATTAAAAGGATCACAGGAAATGTTATTGAAGGAAAAATGTTGCCTGGAAGGTTTACAGGAGATATCGCCCTGTTGCCACCTATTCCCCTTGAACCGACAGAATTTTCAATAAAATTTAAAAGAATTCAATATCCTATTCCTTTGGGTTTTGCCATGACCATAAACAAATCCCCAGGGCAAACGATGTCCACTAGGACTTTGAAAATCCGTGTTTTTCCCTTGGGCAATGGCATAACTCACGTGGGAAATAGGTATCGCCTGCTCACGTGTGTGGAAACCATCAAATCTTTGGTTTGTGTTAAAAAAAAAAAAAAAACAGGTTAACCCAAAACATTTTGAACAAATTAGTACTTGAATAAATAAAAATTCTTAATTGTATTATGTAAAAACCTCTTTAAGAAGAGATTTATTATCACTCAAATATATTGCTAAATTAAAATCTTCAACACACCACCCTCCTACCGAACACTTATTAGCCGAAGGGTTGGGAAATCGAGGTCTCAAAGAAATTGAGAAAAACGCCTATCAAAAGGACATATATGACGCGTTAACCAAGATTGGCATGACCCTGAGCAAAATTAAACCCGATGTTAAACTAACAATACCATGTTGAAGTAGTGTTAGGCCAATAATCAATAGATCAATGGCTGAGGTTATCAAAACTTACTTCAGTCATCCTTTTTAAAATTAGTGGAAAAATATAGCCATTTCGAGTTAGTTTATACCGATCCATAAAAAAAGGGCGATAGTGTTGGCAGCTCTGTGAGTCGTAAACACAATCAGCTCCTTTTTAATCAAACTACATTGAAATATGAGATGTAAAAAATATAAACTTTAACTTTCCTATATTCCTTACCAAATACTTTTAAATGGTGTAATGCTCTATTCTCAATCCCGTTGGATTTTGAGGTTTTCATCTTTATCAATGAATATTGGTATCACTATATTTGTTTAAAAATATTAGGATATAACTACTGAGCCCCAGCAACGCGTGGCCGGGTCTGCTAGTTTTATATATATTGTTTGTTTGATTAACGACCCTTTATGCTCCTAAGGCTAATCGGACGATACTGCAGTGGAAGTCCTAAATTTTTTCTATCTAGATAAAATTAGGATAGGAATCTTTAACAAGTACCTGACATCGTGCAAGCTCGGGACCTCCATTTTACGTCCAATCCGAGGGACGGCATAGCAAAGGATTTTTTACTCCAATTGAAAAATCATAGGGCCACCTTGGGACGCGAACCCGCGACCTTTGGTATTGTAGGTTGCTATGCTAACCACTACACCACAGGTGACCTCTATTTTCTAGGAATTAAAGAAATAAGATAGGGTTTTCGTTTAGTTAACTATTTCCAATTCATCATCCTGTAGATTTCTGTATTTATATCCCATATTGTTTTTTATTCTTTTGGAATTCTATTTTACTCATTTCTTTTCTCTCTTCAAAGAGAGTCCTTTACACGGAGGAGTAAGATACTGCATCTTAGAGAGAGAGAGTGGGGCATCCAGCTGGTCTCTGTAGATAGGGAGGGGGAATTTTATTATGCATTGTCCCCAAATTCCCGGAATTGAAAAAAAGCCGTGAAGGGGTGGCGGGGACATGAGAAACAGAGGAAGAAGAGACAAAAAAAAACTCTATTTCCAGATGGTGTAGCTATCCTTTGATCCTATAGGAATGGCCCCCCTATTTCACAGCGGATCCTCCCCCCCCCCAGCTAGCCCCCTCCCCTACCCAATTGCTTTATGTAAATTTATGCTCCTTTTCAATATTTAAACCCACTCCGGGGTATCGATACCCCCAACGGTAATTCTACTTCATTATCAACTCTTCCCTCTGTGTGTAGTTGGAAAGTAACTTTTTCTTTTAAATTCAATTTAAAGTTCTATAAACTTGGAATAAAAATCGTTTTTTTGCTTTGGTCATTTAAAAAAAAAAAGTAGGAATTATTATTAGGGTTATTATTTCCACTAATAGTAATAAATAAAATCCTTTAATACTTTATGTTTTTACGAGCAAACCCGGCCACGCGTTGCTGTGCCTTTATCTATATTAATTAATTGCAAGGCAACAAACAACAAAGCCAACAAATTTATCTAACCTTAATTTTGAGAAAAGATTTGAGGAGCATGTACTTATGTGGTCATTAATAACTTCATAATTAAATATATATATATATATATATATTTATATTGAGGATATTAAATATAAATATATTTAAATATATACCTATCATAAATATTCATATAATATTTGTATTTATAATATTATCCTTTATAACGTCCTTGTCGTTTTTCATTCTGTTATAACAATTTTAATTCTATTTATAAACAGTGAAGTACATTTTGAACTTTTCTTAATATATATAAAGTACCCCACTAAGTTAGGATAAAAATTTAATGGAGCTAGAATAGATCTAACATTTAAAAATATAGTTATGTATAATCAATAGCTTTTAATATTGTAACTCCAAGACCTATCATTGATTGTAGAGGTACAGATTTTTTTTTTAAAGTAAATAAAAATATGAGTGAAAAAGTCATTGTGTTGGAAAAGTTACCAACTGTTCTAGTTCATGTTCGTGACTGATAGAGAATTTTCTACGCTTGTCGGGAACATTCTAGATTGTTCTAATCCGGACTAAATAAAAGGAACAATGGACTGGACTAGAGAGTTAGCCTTGTTTTGAAAATCGAACTACATGGTTACTTTTGTGTTACTGTATCGTCACAAGTAGATACTTTTTGTAACCTTGTTGATTATTTAAGTCTTATTGTTTGCCTGACATTGGCAAGTAAGTAAAGACACAAATTCTATAATTTTTAAATTATTCAATGAATGTGTACAATCTTTTCAGGGGTGTTAGTTGGCAACCTTGGGATATGCTGTGATCAGCTGTTTCATCATTTTATGTCAACATAACCTCAAAATTTTCAATTCACCATGGCAAGTCCACTAGAAGATTGCCCCTTAGAAGAGCAGCGCTCAGTCATTAGATTTTTAGTCACAGAAGGTGTAAAACCAAGTGAAATTGTTTCTAGAATGTTGATACAGTACGGTAAAAGTTGTATGAACTGTGCGAATTTTTACAAGTGGGTTGATCGGTTTAAAAGTGTTAAAGCAACGAAGTTTGATTGAAGGAGACGCTTTTTTTTTTTAAAGAATAGTGACCAGCGACGAGGTCTGGATCCATCACTACGACCTTGTGACCAAAAGGCAAAGGAAGGAGTGAAAACACACTAGCTCTCCAGTTCGCAAAAAACTCAACCTTCCGCCGGTAAAGAGAAGCTGACCATCTTTTTGGACTCACTGGGTCCAGTCTATTGCGATTTCCTTGAAGATCAGCGAACTATCAATAGCCAATACTACTGTGAGATGCTAGAACACAAAGTTAGACCAGCTATCAGGAGCAAACGCCGTGGACTCTAGTCAAAGGAGTGATTCTTCAGCACGGTAACGCCCGCCCTCAAACAGCACAGCTGACCCGTGACAAGCTTTAAGAATGGGGTTGGGAGGTTTTACCTCATCCTGCCTACAGTCCCGACCTCGCCCCTTCAGATTTTTACCTGTTTGGACCACTCAAAGACGCCCTATGTGGAAAAAGATTTGCTAACCATGAGGAAGTTAAGGAAGCGGTGCAGAAGTGGCTTCGGGGTAAATCAAAAGAACTCTTCACCAAGGGAGTTAGGAAGCTTCAAGAAAGATGGGACAAGTCCATAACCGTGGAGGGTGATTATGTTGAAAAATAGCCTTAATTTTGAAAGATTGAAATAAACCGTTTTTGAGCTATAGCCATTTGTCTCTTTACTTGTTGAATGACCCCCTTTTTTTTGTCTAATAAAAATTATTTAAACCCACAATACAATATTAAATAAATTATTAATGGTCAATATAAAAAAAAAAAACATAACACTACTATCACTCATCAAAAGAACAATTGAAGTGTTGTACAGATGGCAGTTAATACATACACACCACTCTTACTAAAGCGATCCCAACGAATAGATAGCATGATCGCTCAGAGCTTTCTGTATCAAAGGCTGTGATCTGGGTTTTGGTAAAACAGGGAGGGGGGGGGTTTATAGTCGAGGGGTGGGCCAGGAACCTTTTGGATGTTAATTTAGGCAAATTGGAGAGCTGTAGTGGAGTTGTAAAGTGATCAACCAAAGCTACTCCTCCCCTTTATAGGTAATTGACTATCTCTTTTTTTTTATAATTTACCAAATGGATGTCACGGGGAGTAAAATATTGTTTTGTTTTTTTGCTTTTAGTCAGCTTGAACCGTTAATGCATAAATCACTTTACCTGTAGATCTAAGTGCATTACAGAATAACCCTCCAAGCTGACGAAAACAAAAAAAATCAATATTATAAAAGTCAATAAGAAGGAATGAAGAAAGAATATTTGCTAAAAGCCCCCCCCCCCAAAAAAAAGTAAATAAGTTGGCAGTCACGAGAAGCTGGGTATGAAAAAGAGTATGAAAAATCAAAGTTGGCATTACTATATATGAATATTAATATATAATATAATAATAATTGTAGAGGTGAGAGATTACTATTCTACTATTCTAATAATAGGATGATAATTTTCAGTTCGATATTTTTTTATTTAGGAAAGCCAACGTTTCGATCACTACATGAGCATCTATGCAAGAAGATGACAGTTAAATGTTTATCATGTAATTATTAATTATAGATAGTAACAATAAGGAGTAACAAAATAATGGAAAACAAATTCAACTGATGGTATGTTTTCTTAAGTCTGATAATTATATAAAAGATAGTAACATTATACATGAATATTGAAATAATCTGCTGGTTGGCAAGATAAAACAAAATGTGATATTTACCTTCTGAGTCCAGAGTAATACAGGGACTGATGATAAAAATAAGGTGAGAGGTATTAGGGATTAGTTCGTCGACTTCAAATGGTTCATTTTGGGGAAACCCAGAGCTTTCGAAGTGAAAGGCTACATGACGACTATGTGTAAAATAAAAAGAAAAAAGTAGGAATTGTAACAACTAACAATATAAATGGTACAATATACAAATTGTTATATCTGGACTCAATAATAACATAAAAGTGATATTATACACATGGTAACAATGTATAACAAATGAAAAAATATAAAAAAAGGAACTTTTCAAAATATTGCGTTTTATCAGTCAGCGTCTAGATTTGAATCACTGGCTTTCTATAAGCCAGATAGAATTAAAAGGATGCTGGCACCTTCCTAAATCTTAATAAGAATATTTAATGTATGGCGGTAGCGTTGAGTCGTAACTGTTTACCTTTTTAAGGTCTGGCCACACATGTCTGCACCGGATCCGCACCGCAGCAATAATATAGGTTATGTTCAGAATATTTTTAATTTAACTTACATATTACCTTTAGTTATGCCTAAAGGTCAGGCCACATATGTCAGACACAGGCCACTTTAGGCATAACTAAAGGTAATATGTAAGTTAAATTAAAAATATTCTGAACATAACCTATATTATTGCTGCGGTGCGGATCCGGTGCGGACATGTGTGGCCAGACCTTTATTCGATTCCACAAATATTAAGCACTTTCATAGGTCGAGCTTTAAACATTAATATTATTAGAGGTGTGTAATAGTCAGCTGTTTTCCTTTACGGGAGGATGATTAATAGTTAGGATTTTCAGTTAAACATTTTCATTTGACTTTGAGAACCCCTCAGCATTACTGTACCTAACCATGATAAACGACTCCTCCCAGAATCCATATTCATTCATCTGGGAATAAAATAATCGTGTAAACCATAAAATTGATAAAGTAATTTTATCTAGTTACTCTAACATCATCCGCATACTCAAATCATAGTTTTGATTTCATAGGTATCCGCAATTATCGATGTATCTCTATATTATTATTATTTTAAAGGCTACTTTTTTTTATATTGTTTCATTTGTTATACATTGTTACCATGTGTATAATATCACAAGGCGCATGCGTCAGGTAGTTTGCAGATCGTAATAAAACTTGTTAAAACAGTCCTACAGAAAAGCAAAGCATGTTTGCACGCACAAAAAGGAGTGGTTGGTAATATAATTTTTTTATGTTCATCCGAGCATAAAAATAAACCTATACCTATTATATAACAACATACCTTTTATTTATGAATAGCTACTACAAATTTATTAACTAGAGTTCGACTGCAAGTATGTACGAAGAATCGTGACACTAAAACCACTAAACTGAACATGGACAAAGCAAATCTAACTTTAAAAACTTAACTTGACGAACAATGATATACTGAAGAGCGCTTCTGTACGCCTCTGAGACGGACACTATTTATGAACATTTCGTCATGTTCAATAAAACTGTTAGATTTTCGACATTAAAAAATTCAATAAGAAGTGTTCTTATAAAAGGAGACCTTTAAACGAAGCTGAAGGAGGAGGACTTTCTTAATAATTTAAAAAAGAATTAAATCTTTATAAAAAAATTAACTCTCGAAATGGTTCTTCAACTCCTCCAAGAACCAAAAATTGTTAAACAAGGCATTATAATATATTGTATTATTTTTCTGTATCTTTATTCTATTTCATAAATATTTGATTTTCTTCTTCTTCTTGCTTTATAATAATTTTTTATCGTTTTATAATTTTTTAATCATTAATGGATGGATCTCTCATTCTAATATCCAATTTTTCGTTAGTTTCCCTAAGATTTATTTATTAGTGCCATATCAACGTATATAACAAAATACAAATTTGTAAATCTGTACATTGGATATAAAGATCCATTGCGCCAGTATTAGTACAGATATAAATAAAGGATATTTGTATGAGGAAAGAGAAGAACACGTATGAAACCCCTCAGGGGAATATAGCATTCACCTGAGGTCATATGGAATTTATTTAAAAATTGGTATAAATATATAAGAATCCCTTCTATATCCCGATTTGGGTTTTTATTGTATTTAGAAAGGATTTTTTAATGACTATCCCTAAGACTGATTTCATAAATAGGGGTTTCGAATATAACATAAAAGTTTATATTAATGGCGGCACTCCATACTTCTTCAAAGTTTCTCAATAGTTATGTTTTCCAACCCAAGGGGCACTCTATACACTTCCAAATGGTATTTAGTAATTTAGTATGGTATTTAGTAAGGTGAATATGTTATAATGAGGATAAAATAACTTATGTTATTGTGATTTAGGTGAGGTTAAGGACTTTAGTTAAGTTACTGGCTGGATGTTGTTGTACTTTAGTCGGGTGCACCCCCAGTCAGAAGAGCTGTTATCCACGTGGTCTCTTCTTAATTCGAGGAGCTGGAGGTGAGTTATGGTACCACTGGAATGGATACTCCGGCATTCCTCCGCCAGCTGCTGCGTCCAGTCACCGCAGGATTTATGTCCACGACGGAGTCCTCTGGTATCCGAGCTTTTATCAACATCCGCTCCCCTACGTTATTAACACCGTTTATCTCTCTACAAACTCTACAGTAATAAAGTTTAGTTAGCTACCTCTTAGTTCCAAAAAGAAAGAAAGTCCAAGCTACAAGTACGATAATATTTATAGTACATAATTAACACGTTGAGCGCCAAGCGGTACGATCGTACCGCTGTTGGACTATTGGCTGGGGCCGAGGCGGTCCCCAGGTACCGCCCGCTCCCGCCAGCTAAAAGATTGTTCTGGGCCAGGGGACCGCCTGCCGAGCGTGATTTCAAGGCATATTGGACCGCTCCGGCCCCGAACAATTCGCCAATGCAATTGGCCCAAATGTTTTTTTTTTTGTTTTTTTTTTTTAATTTGGGGGGTATAAATAAATAAAATAAATTAATTTTATTTATTTTTTTACAAAACAAAATATCTTATTTATTAAAATAACATATTTTAAGGGGACAAGGGTTGACGTCGCGGTCATAACCGGGCAGCCCCCGTACTACTATAGGTAGCGAGCTTTACCCTGGGGCCGGGCGGTACATACGTACCGCTCACAAAATTATTGTTTAATTGCCAAAATTAAACTTTTTATTTATTTCTTTTGCAATTTTTGTATCATTCTAATCATATTAAAGTTATAAATTAGGAAAAATTGCTTTGGCCCCAGGCAAAAGTACATCATATTTTCCCTGGCGCTCAACGTGTTAAGATATAGTAATTCTTAAAAAACACAAGCGTAAAGCATGTGAAAGCGCTATTTTTCTTATATTCACAGAATGTTCAATATTAAATAATTTATTATTGAAGAGAAAAGATTTGGCTCCGCCGGGAAGCGTGCTTCGTGGTGCAATGGTTAGGATACCGCGCATGTCACGAGGAAGACCAGGATTCGGTTCCCGGTGGAGCCAAATCTTTTCTCTTCAAAAATAAATTATTTAAAATAATTTAAAAACATGGTGGTTATCCACAATAATGAGTAAATTAATATAAAATAATTTAAAAATTGACGTAAGTCAAGAGATGCCCAAAATTGGACAAAATTTGTCCAACTCCCTTAAATACTCGCAAAACTTGCGAGATTGTGGGAGAGGTGTCAGTGAAGAGAAAAGATTTGGCTCCGCGGGGAAGCGTGCTCCGTGGTGCAATGGTAGGCATACCGCGCAAGACCCGGGTTCGGTTCCCGGCGGAGCCAAATCTTTTGTCTTCAAAAATAAATTATTTAAAATAATTTAAAAACATGGTGGTTATCCACAATAATAAGTAAATTAATATAAAATAATGTTCTATAGTGTAACGTGAAACACAAAACATATGATTTAAAAGCGTTCTAGACTTTTTCTTGGAACAGGTGGAACAAACTTTTCAAGTACTTGTTCGTGACTCTTCGAGAATAATTTACGCTTGTCTGGAACATTCTAGATTGTTCTTATTTAGACTAATTATGAGGAGCGATGGACTGGAGAGTTAGTCTTGCTCTGATGATCTAATCATATGGTTACTTTTCTGTCACTGTATGGTTACAAGTCGATACTTTTCGTAACCTTGTTGACTATTTCAATTGTTATTGTTTGTCTGCCATTGTGGGTTATTATTTTTATTTATGAACAATAATAATTCAAAATGTTAACACACAACAAGTCAAATTATCAACAATGTTACAAAAAGTAATTATGTACTTGTAACGATACGATAACACAAAATTAACCATATGATTGGATATACAGAGTTTGTAACTGTTCCAACGAAAGATCTAGACCTCTTTTTAATCACATGGTTTTGTCCCACAATACACTGCCCCCTCCTTAGAGACATCCCTGCGATCTGAAATCGAACATTCTGGAAAGTTCTCGAAAAGCGTAGTAGATTCTCGAACACTAGTTGGTAACTGTTCAAACAGAAACTCTTTCAACGTAAATAACCAAAAAAATATTTTTCTTCTTTTTTTTTTTTTGTTTACGTTACAATATTATTTCTAAAAGGCGCTTTCATGTTGGTATTTATAATATTTCTGCTACTTAATCATATCCGTTGATTGAGCTATTATATAAATGATTTCCTTCTCCTCCAAGTGGGAATTGTAGTCAGATATCCTAGAAGACTCCAGAAAATCGAAAAATATCGATTTTGCAAGAGCAAAAGTAAAACTTCTCTGCAAAAAAATCTGATTACAGTTGAGTACCTCATGACGAGGTTAGCACCGACTCAATACGGCAGGGATAGCGGACCACGAGAGAACATAGCAGAACAGGATAATCAGTATTCTGGAGGGACTCGGTCCTGGAGATCTCCAGGCAGTTCCAGTCACGGCTAACTTGTTAGTGCACAACTCCTCTAATCGCAACGCTTGTCCTAGTTTATCTCTCCCGTTTATAACGAAACTCTACTTCGAAAAAAATATATAAAAATGGTGTATTATATCTGCACATAATACACACTTCGAGAAAGAAAAAGGATTTAAAAGACATTTATGAAAAATCGAGTTAGATGCGGAATATGGTACTAAAATTGTCCCAATTGATTGGTAAAGAGATCGAAGTAGATTTAATGAAAGTGATAACTTTAAATTATTAAGCATTTTAAAATTCCTTGGAAATCGGATAAAACTGTAAAAAATCTGGTGCGTAAATTAATTTTTCCTCATTAATTTACTTATTTTTGTTTGATTTTGCTCTCTAAAGTATACTATTTTTTTTTTATTATTGAATAAAAGTTTTTACTTATGATAATTCGGCAATGCAAGCATAATACTCTATCGCGCCTGCTTTTATAATTTTCTATGTAGTTGTTGAAATCTTCATTTAGTTATCATGAAACAAATAATTTCCATTAAATGAACAAAAAGTCATTGATTATAAACAATGGTTTGTCATTAAAGGCGTGCTGCGAATGCGTGGGCTCAGCGTGTTTTATGAGTTGACGGGATTTTTTTCAACTGTACTATGTTTACTTGATTTATTTCATATTTCTTATTTTTAGGCGAAACGAGAGACAGATAATTTCTCTATGTGAACAAAAACAAATGTGCTTTATAGAAAAACAAAAAAATACCCTTCCTCATTTAATGCCTCTCAGTACATTTTAATAATGATAATGCATACCTAATTTTAAAGAATACTCGATTCTCATTAAACATGAGGAGTTTAATCAAAACCGCTAAAGCTATTTTTGAGAAAATCGAAAAAATCGTAAACATAGGAAAAAAAGTTCAATTTTCTCTGTTTGTTCAATTTTGATGAAATTTTTGCTGTAGAGCTGGCATATACATACACCAAATACTAAGTTTTATCAAAATCGTTAGTACCGTTATTGAGAAAAACCTTGAACAGTTATAGAACTTAAACAAGTAAAACGTAGTAAAAAAAGTAAAAAGTTATGAAATACAGTACCCACTCCGTTTGACCAATTTGATGAAATGAAATTTTCGCTGTCACATCGCGGGCATATACATACAACAAACACCCAACAACAGATGTCATAGGAGAATATTAGAAAGAATGCTACATATGTCCATTAGAGGTAAATCCACATCAAATTGCCCGTTGATCTTTCTTTTAACTTCACAGTATAAGAGAAGCGGCGTAGTAGTGGTTTCAGAACATTTTTTTTTTCAACTACTGCCACAATTTATACCGGCCCTGTTTTAATGATACCTTTAATTTTATCAAGAGTTTCTTCGTAAATATCATTAAAATTGTTTTTCCTGATAGTGCTTTTATCAGGAACTTTCTTATCAATCTATTTTTATAAGAAACTTTTAAAACCTAGAGTGTTACCTTTATAAACTGGTAAATAAGCTCGAATTAATGCTAGGCAAAGATCTTTATTAAAAGATGACTTATCACTTCCTTTAAAATTCAGAGCAAGAAGCTGTTTCTAATGTTTGGGTTTGACCTTAAGTGTGGCTAAATTATATCTTCTTCAATTTACAATACAACGAAAACTCTGTAGTACGCTTCACTTCGAGATTGCAGTAGATCGCGTGCGCTGTTGCAAAATCTTCAAATCTACCCGATTTTCACAAAAAGTTATGATTCAATTTATTTTAAAATCAAAACACCAAAAAGTGAAATGCTTTATACCTGTAGACCCAGTAAGGATTGATGCGCTGTCCTAGCTTGGTACACAGGATGTGATCATTTTAGGGACCCAACAGCGACTAGAGGTATTAACCTTTTTACTTTTTTGTCTTTTGATTTTAAAATAAATTGAATCATAAATCTGTATAGTAAATAAGAGAATGTCGTATTTAGTAAAACATGAATTATTAAAACTATTCTATTCTTAATGAACGTACATCGTTCTTGAGAACCGAGCTCATAAATTATTTTTGACTCGACGTCATACAATAATAATTCAATAACATAACTCTCATCTCTTGTGTGAAAGTACTTGAAAGAATATATTTTATAATATCTAAAGTATACAATTCTTAGTCGCCTGCAGTTGTACACATACGAGACTGGTTATCCAGCGTTCCCAGTGGTCTTGTTCGAAATGAAATAGACTATAGTCAGGTATGCATTTTCATTTTTAAAAAAATATGACGTAATATAATTAACGATGTGTGAACTATAAATACAAAAGATGGACCTATAAATACTTACAGTAAGGAAGTGTAAAAAAAAAATATTTTTAGTGAATTATTTTTAGTAAAAAAAAAAAAAAAAAAAAAAAAAAAAAAAAAAAAAAAAAAAAAAAAAAAATTGAATTATGTAAAAAAAAAAAGAGTTTAAGCGAATCGAAATGCCTTTACACTCCAATATAATTCCAAGCTTAGGAAAAAACATATAAAATCTGTTCAAGAATCAATACTAACTAATAGTAAGTAGAAAGATTGTTGAGAAATATAACCGAACAACACCCCAACAGAGACCATCAATAGATCAAGAAACATTCAATAAGACAAGAGTGCAATGGCTATAACTTACCCGAGTTAACTAACCGACCGCTGCATCAGCCAATTCCGAAATAAACTGCCCATTAATGCTCTATGGGGCATGAACAGATCTTGGCGAGGTGGGGGACCTAGCAATGTAACTCAGCTTCATTATTTTATGTGCTTTATAAATATTTTTGGTGGAGGCATCGCTAACATGGAGGGGAGTTGCAACACTTAAAGAAAAATAAAAATATCACAACTTAACTTAAAATCTGGTGCGATGCGCGCAACACACAAGTTTCACTTACGCGCTTACTTAGATTGGAAATTAACGTGTTTCGATAATATATAAATGCCATTCCTCAACTTCACACATTTTTCTACATTTATATGCTTATATTTGTATATCTCCATAAGTTATGGAGAATTCGTAATGCAAAAATTGAAAGTTCGCAATACTTTTCGACTCATTATTCCTTATTTGTTTTTTTTTT